>CM062809.1:795643284-795704131 GCA_031772625.1 Pinus tabuliformis | reverse complement strand
GGAAAAGGGAAGGAATCCCAATCCAAACCAAATTCGCTCAAGGGACAAGAAGAAAGATTTGTCAAAAATAAATGCTTCCATGTCATGAATTCGAGCACTATGCCCAAAAGGTCGCCACACAAGAATACAAGCAAGAAGACCTCAGGAGAGGAAGTAGGTGAAGCCTTGCTTCATATTTTGAGCTGAATTTAACCTCATTTCATGCATGCCCAACACAATTGATGGAGCGTGTGGTACCTGACTCAGGTGCTTGCTCCACATGACATGCAATAGAGATTTTTTTAGTGACCTGGAAAAAAAAAATGTAGATGCACATCAATATGGGGGACGACGGAAGGTATAGCGCGACCAGGATTGGTATAGTCACCTTTCAGAGGGAGTCAGGCTCCCCCCTCAGGCTCAAGGATGTCATGTTTGTTTCGAGCCTAAAGAAAAATATTGTCTTTGTTGTAGTTTTGGAAGACCGTGGTTATGATGTGATCTTCAACAAAGGAAATGCATTCCTGATACACATAGCCACAGGACAAGTGAAGCAGATCAGTGTTCTTGTGAAGACCCTGTACAAGCTAGATGTGGAGGATTGTGTGCATTGAGCAAAAAGGCAAAGAAGATGCAGAGCTCGCGACGTCGTGGAAATTTGGCATAAGAGACTTGGCCATTTGCATCATGGCACATTTGAAGATCATGCAGTAGATAACCACATGCCTCCCCAAAGGAGAACTTGAATAGTAGATGTATGTAAAGATGTACCTAGGAATACAAAAAATCCACATTCCATGATCCAAAAAATAAAGCACATGCAGTCCTTAAAAGATCCACTCTGATGTCTGTGGACCTTTCTTGATAACCTCCACTACTAGACAAAAATAAATTGTAATTTTTATTATGAATTCTCTGGAAATGTTGGATCTTCTTCATGCGGAAGACGGATGAGACATTCTCCAAGTTCTTAAATCAAGACTATTGAAAAGAAACAGGAAAGAAGTGAAGGCTATCATGATTGATAATGGAGGTGAGTATGTGGCGAATGAATTTAAAAATTTATGTGCAAAAGTGTAGGAATTTACAGGGTAAGTTCCTCAGAAAGAATACCAAGAGGACACCGCTCACAACCAGATCTCAAATCAATACACCAGTATTTTTGACGTGGTTAAAACCCTCAGAGTGCAAGGAGGGAAACAGTCCACGGCCTGTCCCAACGTGGGTACAGACAATTTATTAATCAAAGAATGAAAATTTACATAAGCTTCTCTCATGCACGGATTACCCGAACAATGACCCTCCATGCGCTTTAAATAGAACTCATGGACCAATCGGGTGTCAAGCCACGGATCAAGTGTCGGTAATACCGAGGTGAGAGTGAACCGTCGGATCACTACATATCGTGACCGTCGGATTGTAAGTTACAAAATGTACAACGGTAAAGAAACACACTTTACCTAACTCTAACCTAACTCTATACTAGACCAAGTTGAACTTAACTATATCCTATGTGTCGGAATATCCTAACATCCCCCCTTAAGAACAACTTGGGATAGGATTGAAGGATTTACAAATATGACACAATAGGAGAAGGAAGGAGGCACTAGAGCCTATCCCCCCTTAGTGACAACTTCCTGAACTCCAAGCATATATCGAAGTTTAGTGAACTTCGCCTCTGTGAGAGCCTTTGTGAAGATGTCTGCAACCTGATCATCTGTTGGACAATATTGCACTTCAAGAACATGGTCATGAATGAGCTTTCTGATGAAGTGCATGTGTAGTTCAATGTGTTTGCTGCGCTGATGCTGGACTGGATCTTTGCATAGCTGAATGGCACTTTGATTATCACACCAAAGTGTGGTTGGATGCTGCTGCTCAAAGCCAAACTCTGATAGGATCTGACGAAGCCACAAGGCTTCCTTACTAGCTTCCACGGCACCACGATACTCTGCTTCTGCTGACGAAAGAGAAATGGCAGCCTGTTTCTTACAAGCCCATGTAATAGGTCCTGAACCAAGAGTGAAGACATAACCGGCAGTAGACTTCCGATCATCAAGGTCACCAGCCCAATCAGAATCAGTGAAACCAACTAACAGAGGAGCTGCTTTGGCACTGTAATGAATCCCAAACTGTACTGTACCTCGAACATAACGAAGTATTCTTTTAGCTGCTTTCCAATGACTTTCACGGGGGTTTTGCATAAAACGAGCAACAAGGCCAACAGCAAAGGAAAGATCAGGACGAGTATGGGTTAAATACAAGAGTTTTCCGACAAGTTGACGGTATAAGGTAGCATCAACTTCAGGAGAAGTACAAGAGACTGAAAGTTTGACTCCAGACTGAAAGGGAGAAGGGGCTGGCTTACAGTCTTCCATGTGAAAATGACGAAGAATATCACAAGCATACTTGGACTGGGAAAGGAAAATACCCTCTTGGGATTGCAAGACTTGAAGACCGAGAAAATAGTGTAAGTGTCCTAAGTCTGTCATTTCAAATTTCTTTTTAAGGCTGGACTTCACATGGTTTATAAGGTTGGGATCACTACCAGTAAGAATAAGATCATCAACATAAAGAACAAGGATGATAAGAGAGTTGCCCACTTTCTTGGTGTAGACAGTATTGTCAGAATGACACCTAGAAAAGCCAGATTCTAAAAGAAAGCTATCCATTTTGGCATACCAAGCTCGAGGAGCTTGCTTGAGGCCATAAAGGGATTTCTTAAGTCGACAAACGAGGCTGGAGTCTGTTTGTATGAAGCCAATGGGTTGTTCCATATAGATTTCTTCCTGCAAGTCCCCATGCAAGAAGGCAGATTTAACATCCATTTGATGGACTTCCCATTTTAAAGAGGCAGCAAGGGAAAGAACAAGGCGGATAGAGTTCATTTTGGCAACTGGAGAGAAGGTTTCAGTGTAGTCAATGCCTTCAACCTGTGAAAAGCCCTTAGCAACTAGACGAGCTTTATGTTTATCAACTTTCCCATCTGGTCCATACTTGGTTCTGTAAACCCATTTGCATCTAACAAGTTTGCGTCCCTTTGGTAGAGGAACAAGATCCCATGTATCATTTGTCATCAATGAATGATATTCTTCATTCATAGCTGTTTCCCAATGTGGATGGCCTGAAGCTTCTGCAAAAGTGTCAGGATCATGATTTACTGGAGCTTGAGCCAGTAAAGAAGAGGCTCTTTCAAACTGAGAACGTGTACGTCGCTGATCTGTAGGATCACCGGCAAGATCACCTGCTGCATCCCGAGTAGCACGGACCCATCTTGGAAGTTGAGGATCCTGAGAAGGTGGGGGAGGATTATCATCCTCGCTTTCATCATCAGAAGAAGAAATGTTTTCAAAGATAGAAGAGATAGGAAGAGGTGGCACATCCGCCGGACTAGGCTCGCAGGCCGATTTATTTTCATCAAATTTTACATCTCTTCTAATGATAACATTTTTGGACTTAAATGGAATAAGTCTATAACCTTTTACATCTTCAGAATATCCAACAAAAGTACATTTCTCACTCTTAGGTTCTAAAGCTTTATGCTTTTCATCTGGAATATGGGCCCATGCTTCACTTCCAAACACACGAAAGTGACTTACATCTGGTTTAATGGAACTCCAAGCTTCTTCTGGAGTGATATTCTCTAGAACCTTAGTAGGAGTGCGATTGATTATATAATTTGCACAATTAATTGCTTCGGCCCAAAAACTAAGACTGAGTCCTTTAGATTGCAGCATACAATTAGCCATTTCCTTTAAGGTGCGATTTTTCCTTTCAGCTACACCATTTTGTTGTGGAGTGTATGGAACAGTATGTTGCATTTGAATTCCATTTTCGGTGCAAAAGTTGATGAATGTGTTTTTAACATATTCTCCACCATTATCAGTTCTTAGCTTAAGAATTTGATGTCCAGATTGTTTTTCAACAAATGCTTTGAAGGCCAAAAAGTGGTAAATACTTCGCTCTTGAGTTTTAAGAAGTATACCCAAGTGCGTCTGGAGAAATCATCAATGAAAGTTAAGAAGTACTTGCAGCCAGAGAATGAAGCAACAGGAAGAGGACCACATAAATCACTGTGCACAAGCTGTAAAGGGGCTGAGGCGTGCCAAGAGGCACGTTTGTCAAAACTGTCCCGATGATGTTTTCCGAGTACACATCCGGAACAAACACCATCTTGCAAGATACCATAGGAAGACCTGTCACCATATTTTCTTTACATAGATGCTGAAGGGAGCGATAGTTTAAGTGACCAAACCGCTCATGCCAAAGTTTGCTCACTTCATCATTATGAGCAACAAATACTGAGGGAAGATGGGATGACCCAAAGTTGTGAAACTTATACAACCTTTTGGAATCATCAGCAAGACCAGTAGCTAGAATCTGTTTAGGATCTTTTAGATCCTTGATTACAACATCATGAGGTGAAAATTCAACAATTTTACCTTCACCTGAATGAGTTATCTGATAGACAGATAGAAGGTTGCAGGATAAGTTTGGAACACATAATACATCATTGAACTGACCATTGTCTAGATGAACAGTTCCAGTCCCTACAACATTAAGAGATCTATCATCACCAACATATATATTTTTGGTGTTACAATCATTTAAAGAAGAAAACATGGCTTGGTTTTTGGCCATGTGACAAGAGGCTCCAGAATCAATGAGCCACTCATGAGAATGAGAAGAAGAAGAAGATACATTTAATGCATAACCAGACTGAGATGATTGACGATGACATGCAGAAAGTGCCGTTCCGGAAGTTGAAGTTGAAGTAGGCTCCAGATGGATGTTATGTTTCTTCATTGCGGCTTCCAAGGCTTCCATCTTCTTAAAGCATTTAGATTCTAAGTGGCCATCTCGATTACAAAAGTTACAATGTCTATCAGTCTTCTTCCATTTGTTTTTATTGGTCTTGTCATTTTGCTGAAATGATCTTTCATCTTGAGGCTGAGTTGGTTTAGGACCATTCCTTTGAGGATAAGACTTCTTAGGATTCTTTGAATTTGGTTGCTGCTGGGCGGCTAACGCTTTCGAGGAAGAGTTTCCAAGATTAAGAAGACCAAGGTGTAAGAGTTTTTCTTGTTCTCTTATTAAGGAATCACAAAAGGAGTCAAAGGAAGGGGGCTTGTAGTCTTTGCCTTGACAAATGAAAGCTTCCCTGTAGAATGGAAAGTGGAAACAAATACAGAGTAGGCTGGTCCCAACTTAGTAAGGATGGAATAAATAAGGTTACCATCTTCTTTCTTAACTTTAACACCTTCCAAGAGATATCTAAGGGTCTTGAATTTGGACAAGAAATCTTCAATGCAAGAAAAATTATTAGGATCCAAAGTAAGCAACTCATTCTCAAGTTGATGGGCTCTAATTTCATTTTTAATCCCAAAAACTTTAGCAAGTTTTTCTAATGCTTCATGAGGAGTTTCAATTTCTGCAATGTGGAATCTAAGATCAGGAGAAACAGACATTCCTATCAAACCACGTGCTTGATCTTGTCTATTTTCCCATTTTTCGGCCTTGTCTTCATCTTTGGGTTTCTTCTCTTGGTCTGTGGCTATTCTGAAGAGACCTTTACTTCTAAGTAAATCTCCCATGTAGGCTACCCATTGGAAGTAGTTAGTGCTGTCAAGAATGACTTGGCATGGACTTTCCATTTTTTGAAAAACAACTGAAGCTGAAGATGCTGAAAGTAAGTGGTCCAATGGATAGATCTCGAAAAAATAGGCGGTTTTAAAAAAAACGGCTCTGAAAAAGGCTTCCGGATGAAGAAGTTATGGCTTTTTGAAAAAAAATTGTTGACGTTGCCGGCAAAGTGCGCGAATGTGCGGGAATGAAAAAATCCGCCCCCACAAAATGGAGACTTGAACCCAAGACCTCTACTCTCTTAAAAGGTCTTTGAACCAATTGATCTATACAAAATATTTGAGAGAGAGAGAGAGAGAGAGAGAGAGAGGGGGGGGGGCCTCGATTTGCGTGCTTGCCTTGGGAAGACTTTTTTCCCTACAAAACACAAAACACAAAACCCAACACGAATATCCAAAGAAAAACGAACCTTACGGCTCGAAGTTAGCTTTAGCCAAAAAACTAGAAATTTAAAAAAAAATCTCAAAGTTAGCTTTTAGCCGAAAAACTAAATATTTTTCTCAATGTTTCTGATTTTCCGAGATCACACTAAGGTGCAGGGAAAAGAGCATACGCATGAGAAAAATCCTTTCTTTCTGTTTCTGATTTGCCCAGATCGCACAGAGTCGCAGGGCAAAGAGCATACGCAGAAATGAAAGGTATAGATCCGGAAAAAAAAAAAGGCTAAATAAACCGAAACCGAAATAAGCAGAGAGAAAATGACAGTAAACTGCAAAAAAAACACTGTATACCTCCCGATCTGAAAAATGACGCAGCTAGGGCTACCGGAAACCTTTTCGCGTGAAACGAAAGGGGTTCCTCACTGAAACAGATGCTCCGAACGCAACAGAGCAGTCCTCTCGGCCCGAAAGCAGTCAGAAACAGCAGATCTAGGAAACGACAGCCGCATGCAGTTCTACCGGCTTCAGATTTGGATCACCAACGGACGCGGCCCTCAAATAGCTCTGATACCATGTAGGAATTTACAGGGTAAGTTCCTCAGAAAGAATACCAAAAGGACACCGCTCACAACCAGATCTCAAATCAATACACCAGTATTTTTGACGTGGTTAAAACCCTCAGAGTGCAAGGAGGGAAACAGTCCACGGCCTGTCCCAACGTGGGTACAGACAATTTATTAATCAAAGAATGAAAATTTACATAAGCTTCTCTCATGCACGGATTACCCGAACAATGACCCTCCATGCGCTTTAAATAGAACTCATGGACCAATCGGGTGTCAAGCCACGGATCAAGTGTCGGTAATACCGAGGTGAGAGTGAACCGTCGGATCACTACATATCGTGACCGTCGGATTGTAAGTTACAAAATGTACAACGGTAAAGAAACACACTTTACCTAACTCTAACCTAACTCTATACTAGACCAAGTTGAACTTAACTATATCCTATGTGTCGGAATATCCTAACAAAAAGAAGGCATTCAACAAGTGTTGACAGCACCCCAAAACCCACAACATAATGGGGTGGTTGAGAGAAACAACTATAGCATGGTGGGAGCAACAAGGGTGATGTTGCATGATCAAGGCCTACCTCTGCATTTGTGGGTCGAGGCATGCAACACAACAGTCTATTTGTAGAACCGAAGTCCTAATCAAAGTCTGGGGATGATTACACCGGAGGAGGCTTTCTTGGGGAGAAAGCCATATGTCACACACTTCAGGATTTTTAGAGCTTTTGTTTACTACCATGTCTCCAAGGAATCAAGGAAGAAGTTAGAGTTGACAATAGAATCAGGGGTATTTGTGGGTTACACAAAAATTCCCCACAACTACCATGTGTACTTGCCATCCCTCATAATGACAGTTGTGCAAAGGGATGCAAAATTTGATGAAGATAAAGCCATGTAATGCTCTCTTGAGAGGGAGGTTCAAATTCCACCAGAAGAGGAGCTTTTAGCTCCAAAGGAGGAACCACAAGAAGTTGTGGAGCAGCCACAAGTTGAGGAGCAAAGAGTGGAGATAGCCACTCAAGCAGAACCATCCAGAGAATGCAGGAAAAGGAGGAGGGAAGATGAGAAACTTGTGCAGAATGTGAGGGAGAATGTGGGTGCTCCTTCAAATCAACGCAAGAAGAGAAGGTCACCAGATCGGTACACTGGCTACATGGCTCTAATGACTGAGCTTGTAGAGACTGAGCCATCCTCTTTTGAGGAATCAATAGAGAAACCTGTATGGGCTGATGCAATGGTGGAGGAATACAAATCCATTGTAAAGAACAGTGTTTGGGAAGTGGTCCCAAGATTAGCAGACAAATCAATTGTGGGTTCAAGATGGATCTTCAAGGTAAAGCATGCAGCAGACGAAAGAATAGAAAAGTAGAAGGCCATATTTGTGGCCAAGGGGTGCTCTCAAGTTGAGGGGATTAGCTATGATCATACCTTTTCTCCTGTAGCAAGGTACTCATCCATTAGATCAATTCTTGCTCTAGCTGCACAGATGGGGTGGAAGATACACCAAATGGATGTGAAACCAACATTCCTCAATGGAGTTATTGAGGAGGAGGTGTACATCAAGCAACCAGAAGGCTTCGAGACTTTTGATTGGCAGTCTCATGTGTGCAGACTTAAGCGATCATTGTACAGTCTCAAGCAAGAACCCCATGCTTGGTACGCCAAGATCAGTAGCTATCTCACTAGTTTGGGCTTCACCAAAAGTGAAGTGGATGCAAACCTCTATCATATCTTGGTAGAAGGTAATTTTTTTTTATTGTATTATATGTTGATGAATTGATTTTAACTAGTGATGAGCAGCTGATCAAATCTTGCAAGGAGGACCTGGCAAGAGAGTTTGAAATGAAGGACACGGGTCTCATGCATTACTTCCTCGAATTGGAAATATAGCAAGGTGATGGGGAACTATTTGTCTCTCAGGGAAAGTATGCCAACGAAATACTTCATAGGTTTTGCATGGACATTTCCAAACCCTTAGAGACACCTCTAGAAACCAAATGGAGGAAAGAGGATGCCACTTCATATGAGGAAGTGGGTGCTAATGTTTACTAACAGTTGGTGGGTTCACTAATGTATCTTGTGAACACACGACCAGATATGTGCTATGCAGTCAACCAACTGAGCCAAGCTATGGTTAGGATAACCAAATTATTTTAGAGGGAGGCTAAGCATGTTCTACGGTACCTCAGAGGCACTACCCAGTTTGGACTATGGTACATATAGAAAGAGGGAGTGAAGCTTAGTGGCTTCACAAATGTAGATTGGGCGGGGAGTTCATCAGATTGAAATAGTACATTAGGTGGAATTTTCGATGTTGGGTATGCAGTGGTTCTTGGTATAATAGGAAGCAAAGATCTATGGCACTCAGCTCGGAAGAAGCATAATACATGGTTGCCAGTCAAGCATCATGTGAAACGATCTAGGTGATAAATATACTTGTTGGATTGTTTTGTCTACTATGATAATCATAGTTGCATCAAGATCTCTGAAAATCTTGTTTTTCATGATCGATCCAAGCATATAGATATCTGGTATCACCATTTATGGGACTGTGTGCAGAGGCGGATAATGTTCCTACAATACATTCCAATAGAGGAACAAGATGTTGATATTTTGACAAAGGCATTGTCAAGAGGGAAGTTCGAGTTCCACAGGTGCAGGATATGGGTGGTTGATATATTACACAGTGATCTTCTGGAAATATATAACAATATGAATCACTATGGAAGTCTCTAATCGCTTAATCCCTTTCTTGCTGAGAGGGAGTGTTGAAAAATGCAGCAATGAATTCTCAATTTGATTTTGCCTTGGATTAAATTGAGAAAATTTGAATCTCCACATCAGCAGACAACTTGGATGATGTTAACTTGTGTGGCATGGCTCGTGTCACCCAATTTACTTAATAAATTCGATTTGGAGGATTTAGAGTTTAGTTTTGCATGTGTGATTGCTAATTTGTAGCAATCAAGGTCAATTATCTCAGGTTGTTTTCAGTTAAACTAGTTCCAACTTTTGAAGAAACTAGTGGAAGGTCAGTTAACCAGTGGGACTTCAGTCAAACTCAGTGATAATCCAGTTAACTAATCAATCAACCCAAAATAACTAGTGCATGCCGAGAATTCGAGTTACCCAGTTGAGGTGGATATTCCAAGGCAGTGTAACATCAGTTGTAGACTAGTCTTGAGTGTACAAGTGTTTCATGCAGTGATATGATCAGCCTAAGGAATTGCACAATTCAATTAGAGGAATGTTCTGAATAATAGGGACTGATTCCTCAAGGAACAACACAAAGAAATAGGAGCTCAAGCCGAGGCAAAATTTGACTAAGTCTAGGTCAGAGGTTTTCAGTGAGCAAAGAGATAGGTTTTGCACTTACAGGGTGAGCTCAGTTGAGCAAAGAAATTGTAATACATCTCTATTCATTTGATTAATGCAAGCAGGCATTGGGTTTTTTAGTAGATTTCTTTCCCCAAATAAAAATACTTGTTGCATGTGTGTTATTTATTTTTGCATGTCTGAGATTTTTGTTCTAAATTGTGAATTAATGTCCGCAAAGAAGTAGTGTAGGTTTGTGTGTTGTGATTTTGATTAAAACTTCATGAGTAGTTGCAAATATACAACCTAATTTCTACAAAGGTGTTGCATGAACTCTTGTAAGTTCTAAATGACCTCATCCTTCTCAATGAACTATTGTGACAAGGCATCATAGTCTTGTTTCAAAGTTTGATATTGATCCAACAATATATTGTTCTTTGCTTGAAGAGGGCCTACTTCTTCACGAAGTAGTTCCATTGAGGAAAACCTCCATAATTCGTTTATTATTTTTCTCCCCCAATCTGTAAATTTGCTTCTTCAAAATTGCATTTTCTGAGCCAAACGACTTCCTCCTTCAAATCATTAAGTGATCTGGATTTAAACAGGAACACAACAAATTATAGATATAACCATAAATACATAGATGTAGCAGAAATAACACTTCATTTCATTAATTTCAAATACTGAAATATGCTTACAAACATAATAGAAATAAGACTAGCTCGAGCGATGGTAGCTTATCTCTCAGAAGAGATGTGGTGGCTACATGCCTCTGAACTAAGTTACAATGAGGCTCAAGGGCCTTTTTGTTATTGAACAATAAGAGAAAACCCTAAACAACCAAAACCCTAACCCGAGGAGATGTAACACCAAGAGTTTATGGGCCTCGTTGGAGTTAGTTGGGCAGCGAACTTCCTGAGGTCGTAACTTGGTCATATTATCTCCGTTTGACGCGTATGATACCTCGTTGCAAAGAGCTCTCTGAGGACTACAGATGTTGGTGTGATTTCTTTAAAATTGTTGAAGGAATTTTGCCAAAAAAAACGTCATTTAGGGCCTCAAAATGGCTCCAGAAGTTCACGACCCGAAAAACTGCCAAAAATAGTAAACTGTGTTACAATTAAGGAAAAATAAATAAATAAAAAATAGATAAATAAATAAATAAAAAATGGTGAGGATCCAAGTGGAATAGGTGGGTGGCCACCAATATCCACCTAGATCATTAAGGGGATCAATGTTTTCCTAAAATTGAGTCTGCAATATTCTCGATATACTTGCCCATGGTTGACTCCAGGTTGTCAACCTTCCTGATTTTCCCAGTGAGAGTGTGTTGGAAGAGATTATTAAGTGTGCCATTTTCTTTTTGCAAGACAACAACGACGGACTACAAATGAAGAACCTTTTACAAAGTTGATCAGTTGTCTTTCTCACAAAGTTCTTACAATATTTTACCCATTCGTCTTATTGTATATAAAATAAAGCTTTATCATTTTGTGAAAATAGAACCACGATGTGTGAGAAGTGCATGCCAAAAGTTGTGATCAATAAGTAAAACTTTGAATAATGCAAGTATTACACATTTTAACAATATTCACACTGGACCATTTTTGTATAGAATCAAATAATTTTTCATTCTAATTTATGCTTACTACATAAGGATGACAACAAAAATGCAATCCTTTGTTTAAGAACAAACTTTAAATACCTTGTCGCTTCCTTCAAATAAACCTAAAAACAAAAAGAGGAAAAATAATTTCAGAATTTTGGAAAAAGAACTCAAAACCAATCTATTATATTGTGAGCATTAAAACATTATAGGGGTTCATTGACCCAATCATTACCAAAATGGGTTGTATGCCTTTTCACCCTGTATTAAAATGTTTGTCATCTCGAGCGCCACTCAATGACATCTTTGAACAACTTATTTGTTGGTTTGTGGGTCAAGGACCATTTTTTTGATCTCCATCGATTTGTCAAATGGGGTCAATGGTCCACACCTCATCATGGGTTCCTATGTAACCTTACCCAACTACCAAACAATATTCCCAATAACTATCCAAAAATCAAAAACCATTAATAAAAACACTAAAAACCTCCAGAGTCGTGGTGACACCATTGGACAAGATCTGATAGCTAGCTAAGGTTTATGGAGTCATTGTTCAAGGAGCATGAAGATCTTTGGCACACTTGAGCACATGGTAACGATGTCTTGCTAACCACTCAATGCACTGAATAGGCTCGACGTACATGATTCTTTGAACCCTCATCATAGTTAATGGAAACCCTGTTTATATTGGAAAGGAAAAGGAAAAAAATATGTGACTCCCTAAGAAAGATTCAGTAAGGCAAGAATCGTGTGCTCTGATACCATGTAAGAGTCTCAATACTTATGGTATTAATTACAATTCCAAAAGTACATAGAAGATCTATGTTATATAATAATGGAGGAGTCTCAATTACTTATGGTATTAATCACACTTATAAAAATATATAGAAGTTCTCTATTATATAACAATGGAAGAGAAATCACACTTATATAAATATATAGAAGTTCTCTATTATATAACAATGGAAGAGATTCACGATAACTATAACAACTAGACAAATACAAATACATATATGAACTTACAAGTCACTATAGTTAGCTTATTGGGAAAATAATACTAACTCTAATACCTTCAAATACTTATTTTTTTTCTTGAAAAACATTAACAACTTCGAAAATTTTATATATATATATATATGATTTTTACTATAAATATTAATTAAAAAAATCTGTTCAAAATTTAATTAATGAATTTCAAAATAATAAAAAATTAAAATTAATTTTTAAATTAATATAAAATATTAAAATATTTATATTTTAAATTATTCTATGGAGACGAGGAATTGCCGGAACGACCACTTTTGGTCGGAAAAATTCAGCAAATCTTGTAGAAGCAGTGTTTAAATAGTGTTTTTGAAGGTGGAAATAGATTCAGCGCCATCAAAAACCTATAAAACACCTAAAATCTTGAAATTTAACAACTGTAACCTGAATTTACAAAAATCCATGCCAAAATTTATCAAAATATTACGGAAAAATTTTCAAGACAAAAAACAATCGATTTAAACTACCCTAATTTTCATTGCATGACCTAACACCATTACCAAAAGGATTAACCTGTCATTATTAGGATAAATATATTTCTCTCAAATCAATCAACTGCTCATTTTCGGTTCCATTGATTAAAGCCTTTCCAGTTTTGGTGTCCCCCACATAAATGCAAATCTAGTGACGATGACGATAGTATGAGAAATTTTGTTTAGCCTACGTGTCAAATAAGGATACGGTTGGGGATTATTGTCCTGAATTTCAGTTTTTACAGATTATTTCTAAAGAGGGCTTATCCACTGACAAGCCAATGTGCGTATGTGCCTATCTGCCTATAAGTTGATAATCACATAGCGTAACGTCTAATAACTACGGAACCTTATCAGTTTATAAGGCCCTGGGATTATAATATTATAAGTGCAGGCCTTATCTTTCTGTAATCAGAAGGCGTATCAGTGTATAAGTCCAACAGCGTATACATCATAAGCAGATCAGGTTATCAAATTATAAGCCAGAAGACTTATCATCCGTGCATATCATTTTATAAGTTCTAGGGCTTATAATCTTATAATCCGATGAGCTTATCATTTTATAAACACGAAACTTATCAAATTTTAAGACAATAGTTTATCAGTTTATAAGTGCTATGGCTTATCAGTTTATAAGCTTCAGAGCTTATTAGTTTATAAACGAGAGCTTATCAATTTATAATCTTATAAGCGAATAAGCATATCATTTCCTAAGCAAAAGCTTATCAAATTATAAGGCACGAATCTTATCAAATTATAAGGCAGCAAGCCTATCAGTTTATAAGTGTCCCTGATTATAATTTTGAAGCGATTGAGCTTATTAGTTTATAAGCATCAAAACTTATCAATATATAAGCAGATAAGCTTATAATCCTATAACCAGAATCCCTTATCAGTTTATAAGCTTATCAGATAACCCTATAAGCTGATAACCGTATCAATTTATCATCAGTCGAACGTATACGTTTATAAGCAGTAAGCGTATAATTTCATAAACTAAAGGTCTTATCAGTTAATACGTTATCAAGTTATGGGCAGATACGGTTATCAATTTATAAACCAGGACATATCAGTTTATAAGCTATCAAATTATAAGCAGATAACCCATTGGCAGATAACCTCTTCTGTTATCGGTTTATCTCCTTAAGCACATATACAGCAGCAGCCGAAGCACGTCTGCCTGAAGTGCTGCGGCAGAAGACAGCAACCGAAGCAGGTGAGGTTGCAGGTCTGTCTGAGGCGCTGCGGCGGACACAATCTGTGTATTGACAGATATTGAAAAATAACCATTCAAGCTCTTCACAGTGTTGATCGAATCTGGTCTCCCAACCTGTAAATGGATTAGGGTTCCACATAACACAGCGACAGAAGCACCGTCTTCGCTGTTGGTAGGCGCGCGCGCGATTGATAATACAATACGGGACTCAGCATTCTCGATATGAAGCTTTTTCCTCCAACTCCATCAGATGATCGATCTGCCGGGTCACTCCAGCAACAACGCTGGTAATGGACGGTGAGAGGATATATAAATAAAACATGAAAAGCCGGAGGGGTTCTCGTATGGAGCTGATGCCAAGCAATTTTTAAGCCTCTGATGGGAAATAGAGATGAAAGGAAGGGGCGCATAAATTATTGAATATGATAGCCAAACTATTTCATCCTCTGTCAACCCCACTACAATCACCTCTATTACCACCCAACGACCTGCGCAAAGTTCGTTAATAAATGTGGAGTTTAGTTAATTTGACCACCAAAAAAACAAAAAACTTAACCACCAATTTGTGTGCTCTCACTTTAGTTAAATTAGCTAGGTGAATGTGATCATTTTTCTCTCCTTCGTTGGAATTTCGAATCCAATATACCTGTAAAATTTGATGGTTAGGGATATTATTCAAACTATAAAGAATTTAAAAGTCATGGGAATGGTTAACCTTATGAAAAATTTAAAGAATTTAAAAGTCATGGGAATGGTTAACCTTATGAAAAATTTAAAAAGTTATGGGATGGTTAACGTTGAGAAAGAAATAATAAATATGAGAAATAAACACTTTATTTTAGAGAAGTGAGTTGGAATAGAATAGAGATGATTATAGATTAAATAGAGATAACAAATATATAGTTTTGTTTTTTTTTAATTAGAAAGAAAGAATATGTTTATTATATTATATATATAATATGTTGTGTAGAAAAGTAGCATATATCACATAAAAAAAGATGACGGTTAATCGTTTATTTCAATGAAATATTTATATATAAATCATTTGCGTTGATAGCCAATCTTTTCATATATATATATATAAAACTGAAATTGTTTGAAGATTTGTTGAGATGAATGAATGATGGAATTTAAATATTTCTACGAAATATCTTCAAAACAACTAAAACTCCTTACAATACATCTATTCAAATATTTGAAATGCAAATTAGTCCACATAATTCATTTTGCATTATTGACTCTCCTCATGAAAAGGTGTTCTAGCCAATAAATGGCTCTTTATTAGTCAAATAAGATTCCAATGAACCATTCGTTTAGTAAAGAATTATTCCTACAATGGTTTGAAGAGCTAAAGATAGTACTAGGTGCCTTAATCAAAATGGTTGATTTTACTTGTCGAAACTTTGGAAAGGCAAATATGGTTTTTCTCTCTGGTTTCCTTGCTTTACACAAAATTACTATGCATGCTTGATCATGAGTGCAGAAATATTTTTCTTTGGCTTATGCTTTTGGAAAAAATTCCAGCGATTTTGTTCAAAGAATATATATAGACCTAGGCACTTTCCACATGTCACTTGGCCGGTTTTGAATTTATTTATATTTTTATTAATTTTTAAATATAAATTTAGTTTTTTTGATGATATTAATTTTTAATTGGTTAAATGTTTTATTGAACCATAATAATAATTTTATATCTTTTAATAATTATTATATTTGTTTATATTTAATTTTTTTTTTTTACTATTTTTATAATATTTGTCCACATTAAAATTTTATTTTTTTGAAAACAAATTTTATTGACCACCATTTGACCTTTCTGACACTCAAGGTCCTCTCTCAAAGTTTCCCTAAAATCAAGGGAGGGAGACACTTAGCATACTTTGTCAAGGTCTCACTATAGTCAAGGTTTCCATTTTGTGAAAGAAAGTTTGCATGCATACATGCAACAATTTGCATGAACATTCCTATAAGCATATGGCATTTTGCATGTAAGTTTATCCAATGCCAAAGCTACGAAAGATGTTATGGACTCCCCTCCACGTGCATGTACTTATATCGTATACTTCCACACTCCATAAGAGAGGTGGATGAGGCTAAGGAGAAACTAAGATGGATGACATTGAGTTAAAAGTAGAGTGCCACAATACAGACACAGCCCTAGATTGTGGCATATGACTTCAAGCACATACCGTACAAGGATTAATAGTTCTAGCAAGAAACTTGAGTAGGAAAAGTTCAAGTTTTATGGTGGGTATTTTTGTTGCACAAAAACATGCAAAACCTCTAGACCCTCATGTCAAATACTTTTGCATTTTAATGATTATTGAAGTTCTTTTGACATTTTCTCGTCTATATATTCATGCTTTGTATAAATTATTGAGTATTAAATTAGTGAACATTGTTCTTGAGCAGATTTTAAAATTTATGCATGTATTTCATGTGAAGGATAGAAATGGAGGAAATCAAATCACCAAGACAAGTATTTAATCCTCTTCATCCAAGAATGAAGACCAACCTAGTGTATCCTATCTTGTCTCTTTACCTGCAAGAGATTCATCACTGGAGTAGCATTATAACCTCCAACAATTTTGAATCCAATTGATAATTGATAAATTTAAATTTAATTTGTACATGTAGGATTGTTTTTGGACATCAAGAAGACAAAGATTAGTCAAGTTTTGAGTGATGCGTTAGACCTTTTGCTAACGTGAGTATATTAATAGAAGATATAACATGTGGTTGTATTCCTCATTAATATTTTATACAGACATCATTCATATGATTACAGAACTCTGATTTACAAATGTGCAGAAAAATAAGTGATTTACAAATGTGTAGAAAAATAAGTGTCCAATACATCGCCGCAATAAAAAAAATTGTTGTATGTTAAATGATCATGTATGTAACTTATCTTTTATATATAAGTGATATAAAATTACAATATTTAAGATGGACATTGAAATATTTTATTTATGGCCAACATTGAAATACCTGTGTAGGATAGCACCCTTGAAATGATCTTAAAATTATGTTCAACTATTTGAACTTTTTAAAAAACATTTTGAAAATAGTTAATATACGGTTATGCCCATAAAAATTATGTTAAGAAATGATCTAGTCCATGCACATATAAGTGGATTAAAGGTCCATAACAAAATATTGTTAACAAAATAGAGAGATTGAGATCCACCATATCATCATTTTATGGTAAACTTTTCAACCATGGAACAATTAAAATAATAATAATATAAATTTAATTTAAGGATTGCTTTTGGAAATCAAGAAGACATATTAGACAATGTTTAGAACAAACCAGCATGAGATAATTGGTGGCTGCATTCCTCATATTTTATACAAAATCATAAGTATCATCACATGATTTCAATTTACGATGTCCAAAAAATAAGTGTCCAATGCACACCAAAATAATAATAATAATAGGTGTTGTCTTAACAATCTTGTATGAAACTTGGTGCCCAAATATATCCTAAATCCCTTAAGTTACATAAGAAAATTTCTCAACCCTCAATAGCTTTATTTGCCTTTGTAGTTGACATTTTCCTTGCAAAGTCAAGATTGATTTTTCTAAGTTCAACTAACAGTAAGTGTTGTCATCTTTAATATTACAAGAAACGATTGCTCAAGAGATTAAGGAAATTTGAGCACTTTACAAGAAATATTTTTTATAGTAAATGGGACATTCATACTAAATAACAAATCGAACAAAAATTCCCATTTCCCTACAAACATAAGGGCCTAACTGGTGGTTGTGAATCACATATAAGATGGTCAGACCATCTACCAAAAATTTCACATTATTCTAGAAGAACCAATAGGGAATTGATGGTCAAACCATCCACCAAAAATTTCACCTTATTCCAGAAGAACCAATAGGGAATAGATATGTCTTGGCAGTTGTTAGCCATTGCCATAAAAATGCATGTGCAATATGTATTCTAACGTTCAGAATAAGAAAGTGAATACCAAAAACATGTGTTTTAGTTCAATTAGCAATCTTCACATAGATTATTGAATAGCAGCCTTAGGTGTATCATTATACTGATTTAAGAGTATTAATGAATTAATTTTTTTCATAAATCCTATCTATGGCCAACAATTGCTTTTGAATAATCCATTAAGAGGAAGAAAAATTATTACATATATTTCTTTCAAAGACAACTAGCTTATATATTAGCGTACATTAAAATTATTAAATGCTTAATAATAAAGCAACTATTTTAACACCAAAAACAAATAAAAAACATTTAAAGATATAACTCCACTATAGACTCAATTGCTTTCAAACATAGACAAAATTAAAAACTTTAATATAATTTTGTGACTTCAATTAAATTTATGCAGTAAATGACATTGTATTAACCAAAAAATTAATAATTACAAATATAAAAATAAAAATAAGCACTTTACTAGTGATTTTGTTACTTGAATTAAATTTAAACCATGAGGAGCATTATATTAACACAACCAAAAATAAATACAAAACTTTACTAGTGATTTTGAGATTTGATTTAAATTATCTTACTGCAGTTTCATCAGATTACTAGTGCACTTGATAATGTGTAGACAGTCATGGCGCACACAAACACAAAATTAAAAACACAAACACAAAATGAAAAACTTTATTGATGATTTTAAACTTCATCTTACTTCAATAACATCAGGTTACTACTGCATTTGATAATGTGCCCATGGTTAACATTCACCCAACGGTGATGAAATTGTGGAACAAAATCAAACTCTTGTATTCATGCTTTTGATTGAAATAAAGCATGACACATGCAATAGCCCTAATAAAAAGCTGCACCTTATTTAAAGGAAGGTCAAATATGAAACAGCCATGCGATAGGAATACCAAGCCTCGGAATACTGCGTTGCTGTCAAATGAATTCTAGCGAAGTTCAGAGGTTGAGACATAATATCCAATTCATTACGGGTAATGTAATTTCTTTCGGATACCTTAGCCTAAAAGTTCTGTTGAACTTTATGCACACTAGTCTCAGGCCTAGAGGCAGTCCCCGCAATCATTGCAATTAAAAGTTTATATTGATTGGGTATTGTTGCAAATCTGTATCATGCTAAGGCAGATCAATGAATCAAACATCTTTTGAAAGTCAGTAATTGTTGCTTCAATTCAGCTGACCTGGTTGTTATTGCTGGTAACCCCCTGTCTGTGAATTAGTACCGCCAGCAGCTGCCCCTAAAGGCTCTGGTTGCTGAAGCAACTGAGGCGAATTTTGGGCCACCCCTGATTGTGCAGGGTGATACAACCCAGCATATGCTGCATGGCCAGACTGTGTAGGCACAAATACCACATTTTGCCTGTGTGCTGTTAAGCTATAGTATGAGTTCGATTGAATGCCAGAAAGGTTTTGAGATGTCCGAAACCAAAATGCAAAGCCATCAACCTGCCCACCAAGAAAAGTTTCAGTATAATAAAATATGGTGCATACAACTTTTAATTAACCTCTCCCGTCAAAATGCTTTCACATCAGACTTTAAAGGGCTAAGAAAAGGATGAACCTGTTGACTTGGAATGTACAAATTGATTTCCTTGTTCTCCTCAAAGCCAGATCTACTCCCTCCTGTGACAGGACTTGCAGAAAAGCCAGATGGAGATGTTGTATAACCAGCATACCCCACAGGAAAACCTGTCTGAGAAGAGTTCCCGCCACCAGTCATGGACTTAAATTAGGACAGTGAGTACTTCATGGCAGCAGCTGCTCAAGGGAACGAACTACCAGAAGGCAAAGGATAATTGGTACCACTCAACGGCTGGGGATATCCTATATTGCCAGCAAAATTATTATCGCTGGAGGTGAAATGTACAATGGTGAAAAGTATTGATGAGGATAAGGGAAGTACGTGGGAGGGAAGTGAGAAATATGTACACCACCAGGTTGGGGAAACAAATGCATTTGCTGCTGAGAGAATGATACAGTAGTCTGTGCAACTCCTGTCATTTGTGTTCCTCAGACGATACTGCTGCAGAGCTTCCAGTCTGAAAATAATTTCCCACCAACATCGATAACAAATACATGCAAGCAACTAGACACTTTGTGAAAAAAAATAGACCATCGAGCCATGAGTCCGCTGCAGGCACCTCCTTCGACGTTAATACATTTTGGCCCGCTATAAATGTAGCATTCTCATTATATTTGCTTATGGTTGCTGCTCCTGCAAATGGATTAAAGCGAGCATCGCCATCTCCGGGTTTGAGAAATGGAGTGTAACAGCTTGTTGAAGGATCATATGGTTGCTGCATCTACATAAAAAACTTTCAGGATCACAAATGTGATGTACAAAAAGGAGAAGACAGAAAAAGCACTTTCACCTTAAGGTAGTAATGAAAATCTCCGAATTCAGTCATCTATTGTTTTACATAAGTTGCATACGAAAAGCAACGCAAAGAGTAGTTAAAACAAAAAAGCCTAGCATTCAGCTACCTATTAGTTTACAAAAGGCGCATTAGAAACTATAGGCGCATTAGAAAAGCAATGCAAAGGTGCAGTAAATATAAAAATGTTCAGAATAAATTTTCAGGACCTAAACAATTTCGCTGCAAAAATGATTCGAGCTATCTGCTTTTAAACAAAGCAAAGTTCCGTGGAAGAAAAATGCATTCTCTTCAGAGATTTTTGTCAATAGATTTATTGTTTCATTTATTAGGTTATTTAAGACAGGAAATATAAACTTATGCTATGCCCAGTGGGGTCAATGCATTAACTACAGTCCTACGACATACTAAACCCAACCAATGACTCGCTTTTGATGCTACTAAAACAAAGAGACTGGATACCACCAAAAGTTTCATAATTTACAGGCCCATCTTAGAAGGAGAGTGCAAGCCAAATAAATTACAGGATAACTTTGTAGAAAAAAATTATGATTTCGTTACTTCTATTATTTGATTATAGCTTATATGTACATCTAGTTTTTATTTTTCTTTTCATGGGAGGCTTTCTGCTTAAAAAAATTAAGACTTCTAACAATGTGCTTTTATATCAATGCCGTCTCCATATGCCAGAAATAAGAAAATGTAAGAATACCACAGGTTCTGGTTGCCGAGAGGCATCAAGTGGATTGGATAAGGCAGGTCCATAGGAACTTTATTGCCTACCGATAATATGAGGCATTAACCCAACACTTGCATAACTTGGAGCAGTTTCAACAGGTGAATACTCAGGGTCCAACTGTACAACTGGATCTTGCTTGGATGGATCAGATTGAGAAACCCCGTTTGCTGTGATTGAATCTGTAATGTCAATACCAGAAGACAAGTTCTGATCTTCACTGGGAGATGTTTGTTCATAGTGTTCACTTGGAGACTCTGGGCTTGGGTCTGATGTCCTGCAAAAGTTCCCCATTATTAACATTTTTAGGTGTTTTTCAATAAAGATGAACTATATAATGCCTCATTTTAACAGACTCAACACTGTGATTAAAAAAAAAAAAAATTATTGACCTTGAAGACGGTTCTTCATTTGAATCCTCTGTTTTCTAGAATGTCTCAGAAAGTGGGGTGGAACTCTTGTCACTACCACTCTTGCCAAACTCTTTGCTTAAAGCATGCATATCCAAAGAATGCTCCAAAGCTTCCAAAACTGAGCCATATAAAATCAGCTTCAGGAACTTGAAGATGATTCAGAATGATTAGATGCCGATCATTTCGAACATTTAGTTGTTCCAGTTTTTCCTGCAACTTGGTAGCTCTATCATCCACATTTACAGCACTAGGTGGTGATAGAGATAGTGCACTTGTTTCAGCAACACTTGCACTACCTGTGCTACTGTTAATTACTCCAGGGTTATTAGATGCAGTAATCTGGTTAGGGTCTTTTGCTTCCACTCCATGTTATGTCCAATTGCTGTATAGGGAACAAAAAAAATTGTCAACGAAAAAATAGCATACCCAAGTAATGCACTTGTTATAATTTAAAATTCCCTTTGTAAGTACTAAATCAATTAATGTACAAGCACCTTGCAACCTAATTGAAAATACCAACAAGTATTATATCTAAGTTAACATGACCAGGCAAAATTAATGCCTCCTCTAATTACTCCTGGAAACAACACTGACAACATTCATTATGATGATGAAAATGTTGTTTTCTAAAATGCATACACCACTATATTTCTAAAAATCAGATATTATTAATGACCATTTTAGAGCATTCGAAAGTTCATGTCATGTAAATAGTGATCAAAACCAATATCAAAACACATGTTATCAGTGTCATTCACGCAGATTGGAACAAGGGTAAATAGTAACCACAAAGTAATGATGTATCACACAGATTGTAACAAGGGTAGATAATAACCACAAAGCAATGATGTAACGAAGGTAAATAGTAATCAACCTTTGAGCAATATCACCACAAAGTAGTGATTAACAAGGGTGATGTAACGAAGGTAAATAATTATGAATCTCTAAGCAATATCACCAAAAAGTAGTGATGTACGAAGGGTAAATACTAACCACAAGTAGTGATGTAAAAAAGGTAAATAGTGATCAATCTTTGAGTAATATCACCACAAGTTTAATATTAGGAAGAAGTATAAGACACGAGATGTTACAAAGGTAAATTGTGATCAATCTTTGAGTAATATCACAAGTTTATTATTAGTATATACTATATACCAAGTGTAACGGATGAAAATAGTAATGATTTATGTATACGTCAGCGTTTAGGGCACGAAAATAATGTCATCCAAGATGGACTGATTTACGTCTTACAATGTCAGATTCAACTGTCTACACTGCTCAGAAATATCATGGAAAAACCAATATTCAAGATGTATCTGCCATCATACATTCAAAGTAAAACATAACCAAACAGTTTACCATGCTCAGAAATACCATGAAAAAGACAACATTCAAGATGCATTTGCCATCATATATCAAAGTAAATTATAACCAACAAAGACAGTGATCATACAACCCTATTGAAAACATGATGCCATAGGGTTCTCAAAGTAGATCCATATGAACGATGCTAATAGGACATCAGTTTGATCCACAAGGAAATCCTCAAAGCACATATAACATATATTTAAGGTAGATTATCATGATCTACAAATCAGAGTGAGTGTAACAAAGAATGAAATTGAAACCCCAAAGTGCTATCAATAATAAAAAGGGAAGTGTGACTGTGCAAGTGAAGAATACCAGTAGTTAAATGTTTTACCATTCAGTAATTGGGTCATGCATTAAGAGTTCTTGGATATTTTCGTTCAGTGCTGCAATCTATGTCTGGAAGTTAAGTTTAGGAACTGCAACAGTTGTTGTACCTTTAGTATTTCCAGGGTACCCTACCATTGACTCAATCTTCATCCATAACCTGAAAATGGGCTCAGAGATTTGACGGTCGAAAAACCTTCGGGTGAGAGCTCAGCTAGCCATATCCATCACCAGTTTCAAGATTCATACATATATCTTCTATCATCAGAGGGTTTGTGACAAAACCAAGGTCTTAAGAACGTTCCCGCGTGAGCTGCTCCACAGTAACTAAGCAGTAAGCGAGCACTGAAGAACCCCAGAACAGTCATGAATCTCAGAAGTCAGAACAGTCTTGAATCTGGACATAGCCAATAGGCAGTTCAGAACATTGGCCGAGATGGATCAATACTCATAAAGGCAACCCATTAAGGAATCTCCAACCACCTCACCCAAGCAGCTCTTCTGCAGTGTCCCTCAAGAACCAACTAAGAAGCCATGATACCACTGCTAACAAGTAATCCAATATCTTCATCCTTCTTGGCAGAATAAGCAAGCTGGCTACAAAAGACATTTGAGATCCAGTCAGGTGAATATAGGAAGTATGGAAAGTAGTACAGAGTTAAAACACTGACATGACATAATCTGGACTTGTAGTGGAATGCTCAACTGACCTCCTGCTGTTTTTGTTGAAATTGATAATCAGCATGCCTCTTCTGTCACAGTTCAAATCCTTATTAACTATTGAATAAAAGGCTGAAAGGCTCATGGAATTCATAACCTTTGGGGGAATAAACTGCCATTTCCATTTGGTAAAAGATAATCACTACCTGTGCGACTTGGAGCATTCTCCTTCATCATTCTCTATTGCATCAGAGAATGTTGTCTGAATTTCTAAAAGATTAATTTTGAGAATCTTTGGCACTCTTTCAAGGATATAAATTATAATAAGCAAAGGAATCATCACATATCCAGGGGTATCAAAGTGGAGTGCGAGGCACTCACGTCCTCTTTTCATTATCCAAAATATTCCTGATATAAGCCCGCACGGCAATGGATATGAGCAATGATCTGCACCTCTTACAGGGGATAGATGTGCTAGTTGCGCGGTCCACTGAGTGGCTTAAGGGGTTCGGGGTAGCTAATGATACGTGATAATGTTTAAAGGGAAAATTTTACTGTAATATCCAGTTGCAATTGATAACCGTTTTAACTTGTGAACTTCACAAGTGATGCTTTGCAATATAACGATGTTACAAAGCACTTCAATGTTGCATGTATTGAAAGCAAAATAACTGGGTATGGAGATTTGAACAAAGTAGCCTACCTGCAACCTTCACATTAAAACAAAAATTCACTTCCCTGGCAGACGCTCTTTCCAGTCATTGAAAAATTCAAAACAGGGATTGTCACGGACAGATATTATGGTTGGCAATTAAACCCCCACCGAGCAACTTTGCCTATTTATAGTCATCAATTCGATGTTTAAGAGAACAAGGCACAGACGTCTCGACTCTCTGAAAGGTGAAGTAGAGGCGGTAATAGTGTGTTGATCACTGAAAAGAGGGAAAAGAGACTGAGATCATGGCGGGCATCACTAGCAAGAGCAAGACTATGTTGTTGCCTGGAGTATTTTCTTTTTTTTTGGTATCTACCGAGATTATTGTGATGCGCAGATTATGCCAGCACAACTTGTGGGACGGTCACCTTGGATCTGACTCAATGTATTAGATATTTGACGTCCAGTAAGGGAAAACCAACCCACAGTTTCTATGGAGAGTGAAGAAGTTGGCAGGTGTGGCCTCCACCACCCTTGTAAGAAGAGCAGTGTGCCGTTGCCTAAAGAGTGCATATTCCCAATTCCCAACGTTAAATTCAGCTACCGTCTCTGGTCTACCGGGCTCCTGCGGTGTTAATCTTCCCTTCGAAATTTCTTTCCAAACGAACTGCAACACATAACTTCCTGATCTATTTATAGATCTGAAATGAAGAAATGCAGCCAAATAAATAGAAATATAAAAGACAAGCTATGAAATAAATAACTCTAATACACAAAAGAAAGTTTTTATTAATGGTATCACCTCAGAGTTGGCTCCAGGTTGATGGTCTGCACACCTCCGTGGGAGGGTTCTTTGCATTTCCGGACCTATGGTGACCTGCTAGATGGTTGAAAGTAAAAGTTTCACCATTCAACCATTTAGGGCATGCATTCAGAATATTTCCGAAGAAATCATAACTAAACAGTAAACGTGCGCTGAAGAAGCTCAGAACAGTAATGAATCTGGACATAGCCAACAGATAGTTCAGAACATTGGCCAAGATGGATTAATACTCATTGCTGTCATGTAATGGTACTAATTTTTTAGTAACATATATCCAAAGGAACCTATTGAGAATAGCATTGAGATTAGTAGTAACCAAAATTTATATGTATGTCATTATTAATTAAGATAAAGCTTATGAACAAAGGCAGGGGAGGGCATGGCAAGCCATGACCGACTCCCTATTTTTGAGAACATACAGACTCCTCACTTAATCTCCACCTACTGGCTTTACATTATATGGAGTTTATATAAGACAAGGCATGTTCAGGCCCTCAATTGATCCTTTTAGCACTATTAAAATTTTAGAATTTATAAATTAGTGGAATATGAGATGGCAACCAGTACATTGCAATAATAGCTATGCAAGATAGGACATCGTTAGAATAGGGAAATTGTAGAAACTAGGATTATTATAGAAAACAAAATAAATGACAACAATATAAGTCACAAAGGGTTTGAAAATGAGTATATAATTAGGGAAATAGTAATTAAGACATGAATTGAGGGACACTTACATCTCTTTTCTTGTTTATTTTATATCTAATATTTTGGGGAAATATTATATATATCATTCGCTAATGGAAAAGAAGAAATTGGAGGACACATAAAGAGAATTATACACTAAATATAACATACAATCTAAGAATCATTTGAATAAGTGATGAAAGCTAGAATGCAGAGTCTTGAATATTAAAAATGGATAAACTAGTGATCCCAATTCATGTGGGGCCAAAGTAAGCAAGAAAACAATGTGTTATAAACAATAATTACTGTATCTTGTCTTTGCCACATTTGGCATAAAGCACATATACCATGTATTTAGGGTAGATTATAACCATCTACAATTCAGAGATGAAGAGTACAGCAAAGAATGAAGTTGAAACCCCAAAGTGCTATCAACAATAAACTGAAGTGTGCCTGAGCAAGTGACGCATACCAGTAATTAAGAGTATTGCAAAAGAGTTCATAACTTAAGAGATAAGCACTAACATGACATGCTCTGGATTTGCAATGGAATGCTCTTTGGCTGTTTTGTTGAAATCGATAATTAGCATGCCACTTTTGTCATAGTTTGAATCTCGTATTAACTATTGGATGAAAGGCTAATGGAATTGATGGCTTTTGGTGGATTGAACTGCCATTCCCATTTGGCAGAACATAATCACTACCTGTGTGACTAAGGCATACTCCCTTTAATCACTCTAATCACTCTATTGAGTCAGATAATGCTGCGTGAATTTCTAAAAGATTAATTTTGAAAAACTTTGAAACTCTTTCAAGGATATAATGAGTAGAGAAATCGCCATCAGATATCGAGAGGACTCAAAGGGGGCATGTGAGGTACCCACACCCTATTTTCATTTTTTTTTTCATTTTCATCAGCAATAGTTTCAATGCCAAATTTTCTTGTACTAGTTGATCTTAGCTTCCACTAGTGTTCGGTTTGTGGACATTACCAATATTTTCATTGAGCATCTTTGACTGTACCTGTATGAATTTAGCATATTTTCTCTTTCACAACACAAGATTTGACTTGGGAAGGCACCCACTCATATGGTGTTCAAGTCTCTTACCCCTATACACATTCATCCTTATCACCTTTCCCTAGGGACTTTCACTCAGACTTTCAACTCTTTTGTTTCACTTCTTTCTTTGTTAATCAATTTCAACTCATTTTCATCACCAATATTTATTTGACAACCTACATATCAGGTGGAGGTGGAATACAATCATTGCCTGTTCAAATTGGCTGGCTCCCGGCAGGAGAAAAATGGCAGAGACATTTGTGACTAGGGTTTTTAGTCTGTGGAAAACTCCGCGGTCTTAGCGAGTCATAACCACAAGTTTTATGTCTTCTTTCTTTCTATAGCCTATTG
Organism: Pinus tabuliformis; assembly: GCA_031772625.1. Classification (NCBI taxonomy): domain Eukaryota; kingdom Viridiplantae; phylum Streptophyta; class Pinopsida; order Pinales; family Pinaceae; genus Pinus; species Pinus tabuliformis. The sequence goes on along the minus strand of CM062809.1, from coordinate 795,676,468 downwards.
TCAATGCTACTCAAAACCCGTGACGGGCCTCAGGTTTTTTAGTTGACTATCACCACAGAGAGTTTGCAGACGTAGCACAGGTGGCTTCGCTAGTTGGGTCCTGTTGTTGACGTTGCAACGACCTCTCCCCCTCCATGGGGGTTGAGGAACTCCTTGATTATGTGCAGGACAAATCTGATCATCAAGCAAAATGGGCCTAGTTGTCGTTTCATAGTCAGGAACAAACTAGGGGGAGGGAAAATAGCCTTATTCAAGGAGGATTTGTCTACTCCTTCAAAGTTTCAAGAACCTCAGATCTCAGATATTCAAACACCTAGTGGATCGATGCCCTATCTAGATGTTGTCTTCACGACAGGCGAGGTCTCTTTCGACGAGGCAAGTCATTATGGTGCTAAAAGCTTCCAAGGCTTCCTTACAATCCCATGGAGCTCCAAAAAAATTGAGCATTCTTTGCTTCCTTCATAATCTTATGAACCCTAGGACTTAAAGTTTGGGAACCTGTTTGCTTCGACTAATACCATATTTTCTGACGGTTTCAGCTTCATTGAGGGCCCAAGGTATCTCCATCATCCTTGCTCCCCCACATTTCCTCGGCCTTGCCTTCATCAAGTAGTTTATTGAGAGATTTGGTGGCTCCAACGAATGAAGGGCGGTCAATCAACGAGGGATCTAAAGAACAGATACTTGGAAGTGACCCCCTAACAAAGCATGGCGTTGACCAAAGTTGAAGGAAAACAAGTGAGGTACATGGAAAAAGCAAAAAATACCATTGCATCGAGCAAGTTGAAAATGTGAAGATGTGCTTCGCCCTTGGCACAAATGTGGTCATTCAGTAGGCGGAGTTTTTAAGCCCAAAATCATTGGTTGATCAGATTGGTGGGAGGAAATTCAGTATGTTGTTCCTCATTGTTTAGGTCGAACTTGTGGTGCATTTGCTAATTAAAAATTCTCTAACAATGAAAGTTTTGGCCAAAAGTTGGGTCCATCTTATCTTTCAGGAAGAAGGTGACGTAAAAACGGTTTTGGGTAGGGTTTGTAAGATCGATTTTGTGCCTATAGTCTTCAAACCATGGTCACCTCTCTTTGATGCCAGGTGCAAATAGATGGACGATGTGCCTCTCTGGGTTAGGCTCCTAGGCCTCCCCGCACACCTTTGGCACGAACTCATCTTCCATGACATTGGGAACTTATTGAGGACTTATATGGGGCTGACACTTCATATCTCTTTTCTAGCGATATGTCTATGGCGCAAATCCTTATCATTGTTGATCTTCGGAAAGGGTTGATTAGTGTGATCGACATGGGTCCTAAGGTCGATCCTTTGGATTTGGACTATGAATGGATTCCCTACCATTGCAAGTGGTGCCATAAACATGGAAACCTAGTAAAAACTTGTGTGCTCCCCCTTAAGGAAAAGGTGAACATAACAAATGGTGTGACTCTAAACTATGGCAATGAGCAACAAGTTCATTCTTCGACACCAATGGATATAGAGACTACTTTGGATCCACAATGTCATATAGAAGTTGTTCAGGAAGCACTTCAGGTGAATGTGGGTTTTGGGTTGTGGATGCTTCATCCCCAGTAAATAAGGCTTCAAGCAATGAAGGTAACCCATTGGAACCCATCCTTTCTTTTCCACATCTGATTTCAAATGATGTTTGTCCTTATCCTTCTCATATTTAATCTATTGTCTTTTTGGCACCTAAGGGTTCTGATGCAACCACTTCTTGTAATTCATCTCGATTTTCTTCTCCCCATCTTTGGCTATTTGTCCCTACCCAAATTCTTTGAGCAACTTGTCCTTGTCGTCATCGTCTTTCATTCTTTCCTACCCTGATAACCTGGAAGCCAACGCTATCCTATATAATCTTCGATTCAAGTTGGTGCTTCATCGAAAGGATGGAATTGTATGGGGCTTGGTGTTGAAAATAGTACCAAGGAGAGGTGTTACCAGGCTTTTATCCCTTTTAACCAAGTGAGCACATTAATTACTTTTGTCTTGGTGACATTTATGAGTTGTATTAATGTCACGGGTGGAAAAAGTACTTAGAATTGTTGTACCATGTGTTTTTTATAATATTAAAGTCACTTGTACTTTATTAAGAACTTTATGTGAAAACTACTAAGTGTACTTTTATAATATTAAAGTGAGTTGGAAAATCACTTTATGAGAAAAATAGAAAAGGTACACAACTTGAAAAAGGTACTATGAGACTTTTAGGTGATGGGGCCAATGCATGAAGGGCGTCATTTGGAAAAAACGATCTCAACCACACATCCTGAGATTTGGAGATTAAATCTCAACCATTGGATCCTAGGTTTAGGGATTCATTCTTTTCCAAGCAGACAAAAGAGAGAAAAAGGATCTCATTCTTCACTTCACACTTGAGAGAGCATGCGGAGAAGAGATTCGAGAGGAGAGGAGAAACTTCAAGGAGAGAAAGAGAGATTGCAAAAGAGAAATTGCAGCCAAGGAAGGAGCATGAATTCCAAGGAAGAGATTGTACTAGCAACACGAAAATCGATGAGCAGAGGCACGATTTTCTAGTAGAGAGATTGCACAAAATTCAAGGAGATTGACAACGCAAAAATTGAGGCAACAAGAACGAAAACCAAAGAGAAAACTAGCATGCAATTCAAGGAGGAACAACGCTAGTTTGGCCCAAAATTCAAGGCACAAATTTCGGGGCAGTGCAATTTTCGAAATTGTTCTCAACTGCTGTCAAGCACAAATTTCAAAGAAATACAGTCAACAATTTGCATAGATTTTGAGGCCGAATTTTGGGCACGAATTTTGAGGAGTTGGGCAGAGAATTTAATGCAGAAATTCTAGGCATAAATTTTGTGAAAATTTGAAAATTACAGTGGGCACAAATTTCCAGAAATTTGCATTTAATACTACAACAGAATAGAGAAATAAGTACTATGCTTATTTTATGTACTTATTCTAAATTTCTCAAGCAATAAAATCCTTCTTTGAAAACTGGTTTTTCCCAAGAGGCTGTGGAGTTTTTTCGGGGTTAACTTGACCAAAAATAAGTCTCTCATATGTGTGAATGTTTGCCTAAACTTTGTATTAATTACAAGCTGATAGGAAAGTGAAAAATAGTAGAATTATTATTTTAATGTTTGCAATAAATGCATACTGAAATTTATATCAGCATGACAAAACATGTGGGTTGGGCCTAAATAAACACATGCAAACTTGTAAACTGGGATAAGGGTGCAGATCAAAAATTTCCTACATGGTATCAGAGTTGAGTTGAGCCAAGTTGAAGCTCAGATCTCAAATTTCAGTCAGTTGATAAAGAGGGCAGCAACCATTTAGAGTCTTCAAACAGTGAGCCAAAAGCCTCTAAAACTTTGCCAGAAACACAAAGACTTTAGTGGTTCAGAGGGAGGAAGGTTTTACCTTCCAGATATGCTCCATATTGTTGGTTGTGGGTGTTACAGGGAAAAGTGTCTATATAGAACTGCTCTATCCCACTAAGGTGTGACAGCTGCCTTAGAAACAAACAGAGAAAAGCTACTTATGTTTTTCCTTTATGAATTATAGATAGAGAGGAATAGAAGGACCAACCTCTGTCTTGCGCTAATCCTTTGATTCGATCCCTCTCTCCTTTGATAGTCCCCAGCTACCTGCTCCCTTGCACGCCCAGCTTCACAAAGTACCTGTAAGATCACAAAAGCATAGCACTATACAAAGACATGGATCTATATTCATAAACAATCTAGGATCAGATGTAAATTGACCATACAAATGTAACAAGCATCAATGATACAAAAGCATGGAGGAAAACTCAAATAGCTTTTATTGATAAAACAAGAAAAGATCCAGGAGGAGTTACAACCGGTTGTTCTGACCCAGCATCAACCTCCCAGCAAAGAAGCCCCTCTTCACCTCAAACAAAGCATAGATCACCCAACAATCTGATGTTTGTCTCAAAAACCAACAGCAATTCCTTACAATATGCAAAATTCCAGCCCCTGGATCTCTGGGATGAGGGATCCATATATAGATATCTGTAAGGGGGATGAGTCAGCTTGTGATTTGATTAGTGTCTTCTCTCTGTCAGTTCTTGCTTCCACTTGGAGACTGAGGGCCTCTTACTCATCCTTGGTCGAATTCAGTGAGGCAAGTGTCACAGGAGAAGATTCTGGAAGCTTCCATTGCCTCTCCACCTCGCGGAATGACACTGCCATTTGTCATTTCTCGCCCATCGCACCCCACAGAAGGGAGTTTTGAAATGCAACGCACCCTCACAGTGCATTTGGGTGAGATGCAACGCACCTAGTCAGTGGAGCAGCTGCAATGATCCTGTTTTGACCAATTCTGAGTAGTTTCTCATGGAGAACTTCTGGGAGAAGTTGTAATCTGTTGACCTTATTCCTTTAGGGGTTAGAACAACACTTTTAGGGACTTAGGAGCCCTTGGTTTATGGACATTTCATGCTTGGGGTTGTAGGGCACAAAAATGTCTATAACAGTGGGGTCATGGATACCGGGTTGAGCGTAGAGGACATATTGGCAGGGGCTGGAAACTTTGGCCCATGGAAGGTGAGGACTATGCTTTTATTAGAGGAAGTTGAAGTGTGGGATGTTGTTGTAGCACCTATACAAGCACCCACTAATCCAGCTCGGTTGGTGGAGTTCAACAAGAAGAATGTGAAGACAAAGAGGATCCTTCTAGATGCCATCAAGGACCATTTATTCCCTCATGTGTCAGGGATGAGGTATGCATATCAGATGTGGGAGTCCTTGGTCTCTTTGCACCAAAGTTCTAATGAGAACAGGAAGATGGTGTTGAGACAAAAGCTACACAACACCAAGATGACCAAGACTGACAATGTGACATCTTTCCTCACTAGAGTCTCACAGGTGAAGGATGATTTAGCTGCTATTGGAGAGAGTGTTCCAAAGGAACAATTGGTTAGGATTGCCTTAGATGGGTTCACCGAGAAGTGGGATGGTTTTATCCACGGCTTGGTGGCTGGAGAGCACTTTCCTAGTTGGAGGAGGATGTGGGAAATTTCATCCAAGAGGAGATCAACAAGAGTGGTGGGGGAGGTGGCAGCAAGAGTGGTGGGGGAGGTGAAGAGGAGAATGTTGCTCTTGCGACTAAGGGCAAGAAGGGTAATAAGGTCAAGACGGGGTCTTCTAGTGGCGCAAAGCAGGAGAAGGGGAAGAAAAAGGCTAAAGAGAAGGACATGAACAAAGTGAAATGCTTTGCTTGTGGGAAGATGGGTCACTTTGTTGTTCAGTGTCCCAACAAGAAGGGTAAGAAGAAGCAGTGAGTTGTAGCTTCAGCAGATGTGGATGATTTTGTGGCTATGTTTGATTCAGAATGTGCTTTGGTGGTGAGTTTAGCCACTCGTGTCACATCTTCTCGTGCATGGTTCATAGACAGTGGAGCATCCTGCCATATGGGCGAGTTAGAGAGCACTTCACGAGCCTTTTGGAGGGATGATATTGATTTGGAGGTTGTGCTTGGCGACAACTCCAAAGTCAAGGCAGCAGGGATCAGGTCAGTTTCATTTCAGAGGGAGTCATCACTTCCTCTGAAGGTGACACTTGTTCTTTATGTTCCAGGGTTGAAGAAGATTTTGTTATCAGTCTCTAGTTTGGAGGACAGGGTGTATGAGGTATTGTTCCAGAAGGGACAAGTGTTGATATATCCCAAGGGATACAATATTGAGTTTGCCCATGTGATTGGAGCTCATAGTGGGAGACTATACAAACTTATGTTTCAGCCTCTTAGAGCTATGGTAGTGCAGACCAGTAGCAATGATTTATCTGAGCTATGGCATAGGAGGATGGCCCACTTACACCATGGAGCTTTTACGATGTTGAGGGAGATGGTTATAAGGTTACTACACCAAGACACCTTTCCAGAGCAGTGACAACAGAGCTGCAAGTATCCTTGACTTGATTCATTCTAACGTATGTGGTCCTATGTCCCATGTTTCATTGAGTGGATATGAGTACTATGTGACATTCATTGATGACCACTCCAGGAGGACCTAGATTTACTTCCTGAAGACCAAGGATGAGGTCCTCCGGAGATTCCAAAAGTTTAAGGATCTTGCGGAGGACCAGACAGGGAGGAAAATCAGGGTGTTGAGATCAAACAATGGGGGCGAGTACACTTTCGTGGAGACGAGGGATTTTTGTGGGAGTGTTGGCATCAAGAGGGAGCCTATTGTGCCTTATAACCCCCAGCAGAATGGGGTGGCAAAGAGGAATAACAGGACCATTGTGGGTGCAGCTAAAGCGATGTTGCGTGATCAAAGTTTACCTTTATTACTATGATAACCAAAGTTGTATTTAACTCCCTGAGAATCTAGTATTTCATGACAGGTCCTCAGTTGACCTTGGAGGAGGCTCAGGAGGCAATGGGGAGACCCAAGTGGTCAATGAGGGAGAGCAGACCACCAGAAAGGTTGGGTGGCTTTGTGGCAGATGTTTTTGAGACAAAGCCAGCTAGTTTTGAGGAGATCGCTAGACAGCAGATCTAGAGGGATGCCATGGTGGAGAAGTATGCCTCTATCGTGTGTTGATTTTTGGTAGCATCAGATGTGCTCTAGCCATGAAAATTGGTGTAGCGGCTAAGGCAAATGGGATCTTCAAGACCCAGAAATCGTTTGGGGCCAATCCACCCGAATGGAGAGATATTAAAATAATTAATATTTTTAATGGGATTCCTAAGTCTAAACTTAGGAAAATTAAAATATTAATGTGTATTAATATAATATGGGTGAAAAAGTTCTAAATAACGAGGATCAAGCCAAATCTAATCTTAGCCGTTGATTAGGGACTTAATCTCGGCCGTTGAATCGTCAACAGGAAGAGTATAGGATGCTTGAGGGTCAGTTGGAGAGACACCAAGTTGATTAGTCAATTCGATTTTTTGGGGCAGGGTTTGCTGAGAAATAGAGTTAGTGACTTGTTGCAGCGAGGGGTAGGTCGACAGAAGGTCAAGAATACATAGCAGAGAGGTAGAGATAGTGTTGAAGAGATAGCACACAGGTAACCTGGGCTGACGCAGAGGCAGCCCGAGTTGACGTAGAGGTTTGGAGGGCTAGCATTGGTGACACAGGAGGCCGAGAAACTGGCGCAGGCAATGCAAAGGCTGGCAGAGCTGACACATGGTAGAAAGAGTTATGCTATGGTGTTTTCGTGGGGCAGAATGAGAGTTGAGAGGCAGACGCAGAGCCGTAGAGGGTGACTCAGTCCCTGGAGGGTGACACAGTTCCAGAGAGAAGCTTGAAGCAATGTTTGTTGTCTAGTGGAGGAATAGTCGAAGTCACTGTGGGAATCATCATCCGGTTGCTGATCAACCGGAATTTTGTCTCCGAAGCAAGGTATTTCTGCCAAGGAAAATCTCTGAAGGGTGAGCCATTTCTAGCACCCTAATTGTATTCAGAAAACTACATAATAATAAAACTCTCATATCTGTTGCATCGGTTTTCCATCATTGGGTTTTCTAGGGACGATTGTCCAAAAGTAATGGTGTCCCTTGTGTTGTATTAGTTATTTCAATTGTTCATATGTATATGTGTGAAGGTTGCATTTGTGTTTATTTCAATATTTATATTAATAAATAACTTGTTAATGGAAAGAACAAGTAGGAGATAATAAACCAGATAATGCAGTAGGGATTTCTGATGTGTTAGATTCATAAATTTCCACATCATGAAGAATGATGTCTAGGAGGTAGTGCCACATCCTGATGGGAAGTCAAATGTGACTTCTAGGTGGCTCTACAAGATCAAAAAAGTTGCGGATGGCAATGTGGACAATTTCAAAGCTCAATTTGTGGCGTGGGGGTTCTCACAGGTAGAGGGAGTTGACTATGAGGAGACCTTTGCACTAGTTGCTCGTTATACTTCCATTAGAGCAGTGATATCTATAGCAGCTGAGATGGGTTGGAGGATTCACCAGATGGATGTGAAGATTGCCTTTCTCAATGGTGTTATACAGGAGGAGGTGTACATTGAGCAACCCAAGGGCTTTGAGTTGCATGGGAGGGAGTCTCATGTATGTAGGCTGAAGAAAGCCTTGTATGGACTGAAGCAAGCACCGAGGGCATGGTACAAGAGGATAGATGCCTACTTGCAGTAGATGGGTTTCCAGAAGAGTGATGCAGATCTGAACCTATACTTTATCTTGGTAGGTGACGATCCACTCATTCTGGTACTGCCTGTGGATGACTTGTTTATTATAGGGTAGGACAAACTCATCTAGCACTGCAAGAGAGATCTTGCTTCAGAGTGTGATATGACTGATATGGGATTGATACATTACTTTTTGGGGTTAGAGGTTTGGTAGGAGGATGCGCATATCTTCTTGGGCCAAGGCAGGTATGCAGGAGATATCTTGAGGAGATTCTGTATGGATGGTTGCAAGCCTATGGCTATTCCTAGGATCACCAACTAGAAGAAGTTGCATGATGTTGATTCTAAGTTTGTGGATCACACTTTGTATCGTCAGTTGATCAGTTCATTGATGTATCTAGTCAACACTAGACCGAATATTTTTTTTACAATCAACACATTGAGTTAGTTTATGATGGAGCCCAGGAGAGTACAATGGGTGGCTGCAAAACATGTGTTGAGGTACTTACAAGGCACAGTGGATTATGAATTCGACTATGTCAAATGTGATGGAGTCAGTTTGATCGGTTACACAGACTCAAATTGGGTTGGCATTGTCAGTGACTAGAAGAGTACTTCCGAATGTTGTTTCTCATTGGGCTCGGTAGTTGTGTCATGGTTCAGCAAGAAACAAAAGTCAGTGGCATTAAGTAATGCACAGGCAGAGTTTATGGCAACTACTCAGGCAAGGTGCGAGACATTATGGCTTCGCAAGATGCTTCATGGTTTATTTGGTCAGATGTTGAGACCAACTAACATTTACTATTATAACCAAAGTTGTATTTAACTCCTTGAGAATCTAGTATTTCATGACAGGTCCTCAGTCGACAGCCAGCAACCCCTTGCAGCCACCAGCTAGCTCATTGTGTCATCTTCTCTGCCACCTGAGTCAGCCATGTGGTCCCTCACCCATCTACCATGATCATATGTTTGAAGGTGGGCCTCTCGAATCTAAAGGTATGCCTTGTCATTTGTAAATTGAGTATTGTAGTTTGCTTATCATGGACAATTCTGAGTATGGATTAATGGGGGGATTCGGCGGAAAGAATGGGCTAGATCTGTGCTTCTATCCCCTAGACCACTTTTAGGAATTAACCTTGGATTCTAGTCCTGTGGGATCTCTTTTATTGACCATTTGGTTCCAGGAATGGTATTTCATGGGAAACCCTGATTTTGGTTGTGTGGTCATGCTCCCTTATCCGCTTATATTGCCCTCTTTCCATTCATTATTACCCCATCCATCATTTTTCCCGTCTAGGTCCACATTCCTCCATTGTGTCCACATAGGGTTAGCTTGACCCTTCCCCTTGCCCACACCTTGGGTCATGGACTAGAAAAATTGTATCTCTTGTGTTTGGTTGTTTCGTCATGATCCTACTATCTTTATTATTTTACAATTGAAATTTTCTATTTATAAGTGCTTAATGATAAATGTGACATGAGATGAATTGGTTAAAGAATCATTGGAAAGTAATTATCATATTAGGAAATCATGAAAAATCAACATGGTATCAGAACAGGTTAAACACCAGCCATGAAAGAGACTTGAAGAAGCTAAAGGTTGAGAAAGTGTCTTCTTAGTCTAAATCTTTCAAGCCCTAGTAGAATGACTTGTCGACATCAGCGTTTGTATGGAAGCCAAGTCTAGCAGCACTTATGTTCGTAAATACCAAGTTTAGAAGAGTGTTGTTGAAAGAAGACTATGATTTTGGCCAAGGTCTGTCTAATCTGAGGCTAAAAAGGAGCAAAAATAACTCACCAAGATCTTTAATAGATAGGTCGAGGCTACTAGAAGAAGGTCGAGAGTCTCTTTATATGAGAATTTGATGACCGTGGTAAGTTAGGGGTATGTTGAGGTTTGGTCATAGCCCTAAGAGAGGGTCGAGGGTCTTAGTGACTAGCCCAAGCAGTCGAAAGGCCATAGGAATAAAACAAATCAAGTTGATAAAAATTAGAGGTTGAATAAAGTGTGCCCTTTCCCTAGGTTCATTGTCGTAGAATGATTAAATAGGTTGAGGGCCTCAGAGACACGAAACAAAGCAGGCTAAAAGTATTCATGAAGGACCAAGTGCCTCTAAAGCTAAGGAAAAGTCTGATCGAGACCTAGACCTGGAAGGCCAATAGAGTTGGGACAAGGCTTGAATTTGTTGATAAAGTTACTCCAAGGAGCTTTTGTCTAATAACAGAAATACTTGTTGATAAGAAATATAAGTTGAAAAAATCAGAGGTTCAAGAACTAGGTCTAGTATACCTCTATACTCTATAAGTTTTGTATTTTATTTAAATACTTTCCACTGGATATCTTTCTAAAACCTTGTATATATAGTGTTGTAAATGTCAAAATTAACACACTTAGATAAGATTCAAATGACTCATCTGAAGGTGGCAAGTCTAAGTTGTCGTCATCCTTGAACTAAGGGCAATTTAATTAATGTTCTCACTCACATATGTCATCAAAGACAAATAACCACTTACCATAAAAGGGTTTTTACTTATATAGGTTGAGTGGCTACCTCAATGAAATTGATGGGGAATTTCCTATAAGCAGGGAAGAAATAGTGAGGCTTCATAAGTGACAAATGACATTATATCATCGGTTGTACATAGCACATGTTGTAACACTGCTCAAATGCTCCAAAGGGACAATGCTAGTTAGTAAAGAAGTCGAGTTCAAGCCTTACAAAGGTAATTTTTATCATTGATCTTAACACAATTGCTTGGAATAATATTGATTGTTTGACTAAAATGATACATTGTTGATTGACTAGGGCAAATCCATTACATATGCATAGTCGCATGTGGATTTGAGTAATTATCCCACCTATACAACCGGACAATTTGCAAGGCCTAGGATTTGTAAACCCTAGAAGGCTTGAATTGTGATCCTAAGTTAATTCTAAAGTCTATGGTAGTATTGAAGTTGTGGCAAGATTAATGTACTTGAGAAGTATGTTAAGTAAAGGGTTGCCTTAGCTAATAGGGAAATTGTTTCCATGATGACCAGGAAGAGATTTTATACTATTATGCATATTGCTCTATCCAAGAATTTGTTTGACTAAACCCTGGTACTACTAGGGATGTTGAAACAAGATGTGTATTTGGAAAAATCATTTATAGTAGGAGTGCTAACATTGTGGACTAATAGCAAAATGACTGATTTTGTACTAAAGTAGTGAGATTGATAGTAATAAGGATAGCACGGTACAAAATTGAAAATCCTAGGGTTTGTGGGATGAATCCCTAAATCAAGACCTATAATGTTGAATGCAAGTGAATTCAGTGCGATTCATCTTCTTGATAGTATGAGGATGACTTGGACAAAGAAACCCTAGCTCATGCAAGAAGGAAAAAGAAAGGAACTTGCCAATTATGAGGATGAGGATGATGAGCTTGCAAATGGATTTCTACAAGAATCAAGAGGGAGCTGAAAAATTCCCTAACAAATAAAAAGATAAGTATTTCATATGTTTCTTCCTCGATTATTATTACTTTATTGATCAGCCTCTTGTCTTTGTATATTTTGTTTGGTTATAATTGTTTCTTCCATGAGCTCCTAGTGAGGATTGTGGGTACATCATGAAGCCTACCAAGGCTCTGGCAGTAGATGAAAGCATTTGAAGAATGAAGCAAAGTTTGTGGCAAAGCATATTTTCCCAGGATCAATGATTTGTGTTCAAGAGGAAAAATTGTACTGACATCTGTAATCATACTTGATGACCGAAAGAGCTCCTAGTTTAGATGGAGCAGGTAGACCAACAAGTCTAAAGGATGCCATGACAAAGGAAATTGTGCCAAAGAGAAGTCAGTAGTGACTTCCAAGAGGATCTACAAGATGAAGTATGCAGTAGATAGCAACAAAGAGAAGCAAAAAGCAAGATCTGTGAGGATCCTCCCAAAAAGAGGGAGAGGACTATGTGGAGACATTTGCTCTAGTTGTCAAGTACACTTTTGTTAGAACTGTTATTTTTATTGCTTCTATTATGGGGTTTGAAATTACATCAAGTGGATGTGGAGACCACTTTCCTCAATGGATTAATTGAGGAAGAAGTGTACATAGAGCTACCTCAGGGCTTTGAGGTACATGGGAGGGAATCTCATGTTTACAAACTAAAGAAGGATTTCTATGGACCTTGGGCATTGTATTCTCATATGGATGGATATTTGATAAGTCTTGGTTGATCTTGTTATCATATGACCTGTTTTTGACAGGAACATGACTCACGTGACAAAGGGAGCAGCAGTGGCAGGAGGATTTGCCTTCGTGATAGAGGGAGCAGTCAAGCCTTGCTTTAGTGTTAGAGGAAGTTGACCTCTGAGTTTGAGATGAAGGATCTTGGTTGGATACATTACTTCTTGGAACTAGAATTATGGCAAAAAGTCAGGTGAGATCTTCCTGGGTCAAAGGAAGCATATTATTATGATCTTTTAGAGATTTGGGATAATGGACATCTAGTTCATGGTCACTCCCATGGTAACCAATCTAAAGAAGCTGAGTGGTAGAGGGAGGAACCAGGATTGCCAGGATGGCCAGAAAGAAGTTTTGGTAATGGATCTAGTAAAGGAAGCTAGTCAATTTATGGTTGGGTTGAGGCATGTAGCACAACATGTGGTTAGGTACCAACATGCTACAGTTGGATATGATATGTCTGAAATGGTGAAGAACAACTACAAGGATATACAGATTCAGATTGGGCTGAGAGTGTTGAAGACAGGAAGAACACATCAAGATGATGATACAATTTGGACTTTGCTTGGGTAGGAAACAAACATTTTTCGCACTTAGGATTGCAGAGGCCAATTATATTGCTACTAGTTTGAAGAGTTGTGAAGCAGTGTGGCTTCGGAAGCTACTTGCAGGATTGTTTGATCAGGTGTAGGAGACAACCATGATGACAGGTCAAAGCACATTGAGATCATGGTACCACTACGTCCTAGACATGGTATTGAAGAGAGCAATGAGGCTCCAATATATTTCTACAAACGAGAAAAGTTGTTAAGATTCTCATAAAGCCTTTGTCTCAGGATGAAGTTTGTATACTTTGGGGACAAGCTTGGAGTGGTTGAGAATGCTTCCCTTGGTTAAAGGGAATGTTGACTTTGTAGCATCAAGGGGCAAAGATTCTCCCTCGGTTAGGATATTGACCGAGGGTCGTGCTATGAGGCTGGGGAGATTGGCCTAAATAGCATCAAGGCCCGGAGTGCTCCCCTAGTCAAGGTGTTAAAATTGGCAACCAAGGCAAAACTTCATGTGGGTCATCTTATTCATGGCTGATAATATTTTTATTAGATTCCTCTCATCGAGAGTTGTAGAATTGATATAAAGATCATCCGATTCCGATAAGTATTCATGGAGATATGAATTTATTTTGATTATGGAATTATTATCAAGCCGACCTATAACTCATGTAGGCTCAGAAGCCCAACAGTCGCATCTATTCACCCACCAACGTTGTGTATAAATATAAGAGGACTTTTCCTCATTTGGACTCACTCATCTCATCATATCTCTCTCTCTCTCTACTGCGCAGATATGAGTCTCTTCTCTACTGCGCTGAAATGGGTCTCTCTCTCTCACACATGTGAAGCCGGAAGCTGTTGAATTTGAAGCTGCAACTGCAGAAGTAAAGATTGACTTGCGTGGCCTAGAAGATATCCTCTTTGGAACTGTGATATAGGTTCATCTGAACCTCCTTTGAAAGCCGCAACTTTTGGTGGTGGAATGAAGTCAATCTGACGAACGGTTTGCAAGATATCGACTGCCCTAGTTTGAAGCCAGAAACTGCTGAATTTGAAGCAACAACTACAGAAGTAAAGATTGACTTTTGTGGCCTAGAAGATCTCCTCTTTGGAACTATGCTGTAGGTTCATCTGAACCTACTTTGAAAGCCACAACTTTTTGTGGTGGAATGAAGTCAATCTGACGAACGGTTTGCAAGATATCGACTGCCCTAGTTTGAAGCCGGAAACTGCTGAATTTGAAGCAGCAACTGCAGAAGTAAAGATTGAATTGCATGGCCTAGAAGATCTCCTCTTTGGAACTGTGTTGTAGGTTCATATGAACCTCCTTTTAAAGCCACAACTTTTGGTGGTGGAATGAAGTCAATCTGACGAACGGTTTGCAAGATATCAACTGCCCTAGTTTGAAGCCGGAAACTGCTGAAACTAAAGCTGCAACTGCAGAAGTAAAGATTGACTTGCGTGGCCTAGAAGATCTCCTCATCTGAACTGCATTGTAGGTTCATCTGAACCTACTCTGGAAGCTGAAACTTTTGGTGGTGGAATGAAGTCAATCCGACTGTCAGTTTGTGAGATATGGTCTGCCCTAGTTTGATAATGAAGCCGCTAATGCTGATGCTACTGATCTAGGGTTTGCTATTGCTGATATGAATCAGATTTATTGTACTATTTCTCTCTGCCAAATTATTGAAGATAAAAGAAGATTTGATCAAAGGGTTTCCCCACACATTGTGGGGTTTGTCCCTGGCTAGCCGCCACATCTTGTGTCTCTTGTCTTGGCTTGTTTTCTGTCGATCGTTTAATGTTCTATCTGCACTATACTTTATGTACATGTGATTGCTAATCGGTGGAATATAATAAGAAAAAGAAGTAAACTGTTATAAGCATAGAACATACCATAACTTAACATGGTATCAGAGCTGAGGTGAAGACAAAACCCGAGCAAGAGCAAGAGCAATCATTGAAGAGAAGATTGGCAAGGCTATCCTAAAAGAACTATGGGGTCCTCAACACTCTTTCCTGCCGAAGACAAGCTCCGTGAGAAAGCTGACTATCACGGATGGAAGATGTCTATCGGTCTAACCCTTGAAGATCAAGGAGTGCTGGACCATGTAAGAGGCAATATTGTTGAGCCTTCATCAAATGCATCTACTGCTGCCTGGAGCAAATGGAAAAATGGAGAAGTCAAAACAAAGAAGATCATCCGGGACTCTATCGACAAGCGCTTGATGGCCTACATCTCTGATCTGACACCTCCAAGGAAATCTACGACAGACTGGACTACTCTTTTGAACTATAATCTAATTCCTGGTTTCAAGGAATTAATGGCTAGATGCATTCAAGAAGAAACAAGGGAAGAAGTGCAAGAAATGCCCATGCCTAAAGGACCTCCTGTTGCCTTTTCTTCTCATGCTAAGAAAATAAATAATTCCAGGACTAAATCAAAAGGAAAGGCTGGACCTAAGGCTAGAAGAAAATGACGATGTTACATTTGCGATAAAGCAAGTCACTATGTAGTGGTGCATCTAGAAATCCCTCTGATGGCAATCAAAGGAATGACAAATTCAACAGCAAAGGTAACCGAAAGAAAAGGATGATGAATCAATGCCTGATGTAGAAGAACCCATGGATCCGATTGATCCTCATCCACATGAGCCTTCCTCTTCTAGGAAGAGGCCTTCATGGCTTAGGGGGATACTTGATGATGCTGAAGGACATGCTACACCCTGAGGAACCTTCCATCAAAGTAAGAAACTTAACAGGTATCAGGGATACCTGACCATCATGAGCACGATCATACAAAATGAGCCTTTGTCATTCTCAGATGCCGTCAAGCATCAAGTATGGAAGGATGCTATGACCGAAGAATATGAGTCTATCATAAAGAATGATGTTTGGGAAGTAGTTCCCAGACCCCAGGACAAGACTGTTGTTACTTCCAAATGGCTTTACAAGATAAAGCATGCAGCAGATGGAAGCACGAAAAAGTATAAGGCTCGTTTTGTTGCTCGAGGTTTCTCCCAAAAGGAAGGTATAGACTATGATGATATATTTGCACCTATTGCCAGATATACGACCATCCGCTCGATCATAGCCCTTGCCGCTTCACAAGGATGAAACCTACATCAGATGGATGTCAAGATTGCGTTCTTGCATGGCTCGATCAAAGAAGAGGTCTACGTGGAGCAACCCGAAGGATTTGAGATTGATTGAAAATCTCATGTATGCAGGTTGAAGAAAGTTGTCTATGGGCTGAAGCAAGCTCCCCGAGCATGGTATGAGAGGATCGATAGCTACTTGATGAAGCTGGGATTCACTAGGAGTGAAGCCGATCCTAACCTTTACTTTAAGGTTGAAGATGACAAGCCTCTCATACTGGTGTTGTATGTGGATGACCTCTTTCTAACAGGTGCAGACCCTCTCATTCACAAATGTAAGAGGGAGCTGGCCTCTGAATTTGAAATGAAAGACCTAGGACTGATGCACTACTTCCTAGGACTTGAAGTGTGGAAAAAGCCAGGAGAAATTTTCCTATCTCAAGGAAAATATGTGGTGAAGATATTGGAAAGATTCGGAATGGTGGACTGCAAGCCTGTAACTACTCCGATGGAGCTTGACTTTAAGAAGTTAAGCGGTAGTGCTGCTGGACCTGTTTTACGAAATGCTATCGAGTATCGGCAACTCGTCAGAGCATTAATGTTCTTAGTGAACTCCCGTCCAGATATATGCTTTGCAGTCAACACGTTGAGCCAGCATATGGTTGAACCCCACCACATACACTGGATTGGTGCCAAGAATCTGCTGAGATATCTTCGTGGCACTATCACTTATGGGTTAAGATACATTGCCAGAGATGTGAGACTATTTGGATACACAGATGTTGACTGGGCAGGCAATATGGAGGACCGTAAGAGCACTTCCGGGTGTTGTTTCTCCTTGGGATCTGCTTTGATATCCTGGATGAGCAGGAAACAAAAGTCGGTGGCTTTGAGCACCGCCGAAGCAGATTATATTGCTGCTAACATGGCTTCTTGTGAGGCAGTTTGGTTGTGAAAGCTCTTCAGTGAGCTGTTTGGATTTACATTGGATACCACTATGATTCTTTGTAACAACCAGAGGTGGGATTTGATTATTGAGGAAGCCGTATTCGTCAATTACTCCAGCAGATAGACATCATCTGGGATATGGTAAGTCGATGAGCAAGGAAGCTCCATCACATTAAGATGATGTACAGGTTGATACACCTTGTCAAAGCCCCGAGGAAAGATCTAATCTGTGATTTTCCCAAACGACTTGGAGTCGGCAAGAAACCCTTGTACAAGGGTCCTGCATGTTGCATACATTGAGTTCTAGGAGCTCTGAGGGCTTGTGGTTCCTACTGGAGCAACATATGACCACAAGGTGACTCACCCTCCCCTGGTGGTGCACACTGGAACAAGATGATTCACTCTCTTGTGGAACAGGATTATTCGCTCTCCTGTGTAGCAGGATGATTAGTTCTCCTGTGAGGCCTGGATTGATGTGTTCTCCATGGCAATTGCAGCAGGATTGATGTGTTCTCCTGTGAGGCCTGGATTGATGTGTTCTCCATGGCAATTGTAGCACGATTGATGTGTTCTCCTGTGAGGACAGGATTGATTGGTTCTCTTGTCGAGGCATCCTACCCATGCAGTCTGGGACTCATGGGAAGTACCTCTCATCTGATCAATGAGCAGGGAAATGAAGTTAGGGACCATAGTAGTACCGATGAACGCATCGTTGTAACTATCGTACTCCCTACGCTAGGATGACCTCCATTGATCTAGGATCAATGATACTAGTCTGGGACCAGTGGTAGGAGTTGTACCATACTATGACGCTGACTTCGGGTCGGTTGAGACTAGTCTGGGATCAGTGATACATACTCTGAGACTGACTTTGAGTCAGTGGAGGATGATATTGGTCTGGGACCATTGGAGTTGTACTCACTATGACGATGACTTTGGGTTGGTTGAGACTAGTCTGGGACCAGTGGTACATACTCTGAGACTGACTTTGAGTCAGTATGATACATCCTCGATCATTTCTTCTTCTTCATAATTCGGACAAAAGCAGAGAAGAATAGAACAATGAAAGAGCAGAGCAGAACAGAGCAAAACAGTACAGATCAGTGCAGGGCAGAACAAGACAAAGCAAAACAGGCAAAATAGAGCAGAGCAGGGTAAGGGTCAGGCTGTACAGGGCAGTGCATTTGATGGATGACTAATAACGACCGATAGACCGATTGCAGATGAAGTTCTCCATGGTTGAGAGGGAGTGTTAAAATTGGAAACCAAGGCAAAACTTCATGTGGGTCATCTTATTCATGGCTGATAATATTTTTATTAGATTCCTCTCATCGAGAGGTGTAGAATTGATATAAAGATCATCTGATTCCGATAAGTATTCATGGAGATATGAATTTATTTTGATTATGGAATTATTGTCAAGCCGACCTACAACTCATGTAGGCTCAGAAGCCCAACAGTCACATCTATTCACCCACCAACATTGTGTATAAATATAAGAGGACTTTTCCTCATTTGGACTTACTCATCTCATCACATCTCTCTCTCTCTACTGCGCAGATATGAGTCTCTTCTCTACTGCGCTGAAATGGGTCTCTCTCTCTCACACATGTGAAGCTAGAAGCTGTTGAATTTGAAGCTGCAACTGCAGAAGTAAAGATTGACTTGCGTGGCCTAGAAGATCTCCTCTTTGGAACTGCACTGTAGGTTCATCTGAACCTCCTTTGAAAGCCGCAACTTTTAGTGGTGGAATGAAGTCAATCTGACGAATGGTTTGCAAGATATCGACTGCCCTAGTTTGAAGCCGAAAACTGCTGAATTTGAAGCAGCAACTGCAGAAGTAAAGATTGACTTGCGTGGCCTAGAATATCTCCTCTTTGGAACTGCTCTGTAGGTTCATCTGAACCTCCTTTGAAAGCCGCAACTTTTGGTGGTGGAATGAAGTCAATCTGACGAACGGTTTGCAAGATATCGACTGCCCTAGTTTGAAGCCGAAAACTGTTGAATTTGAAGCAACAACTGCAGAAGTAAAGATTGACTTGCATGGCCTAGAAGATCTCCTCTTTAGAACTACGTTGTAGGTTCATCTGAACCTCCTTTGAAAGCCGCAACTTTTGGTGGTGGAATGAAGTCAATCTGACGAACAGTTTGCAAGATATCGACCGCCCTAGTTTGAAGCCGGAAACTGCTGAAACTGAAGCTGCAATTGCAGAAGTAAAGATTGACTTGCGTGGCCTAGAAGATCTCCTCATCTGAACTGCGTTGTAGGTTCATCTGATCCTCCTCTGGAAGCCGAAACTTTTGGTGGTGGAATGAAGTCAATCCGACTATCGGTTTGTGAGATATGGTCTGCCCTAGTTTGATAATGAAGCCGCTAATGCTGATGCTACTGATCTAGGGTTTGCTACTGCTGATATGAATAAGATTTATTGTACTATTTCTCTCTGCTGAATTATTGAAGATAAAAGAAGATTTGATCAAAGGGTTTCCCCACACATTGTGGGGTTTGTCCCTGGCTAGTTGCCACATCTTGTGTCTCTTATCTTGGCTTGTTTTCTGTCGATCGTTTAATGTTCTATCTGCACTTTACTTTATGTACATGTGATTGCTAATCGGTGGAATATAATAAGAAAAAGAAGTAAACTTTTATAAGCATATAACATACCATAACTTAACACAAGGGTTACCTAACCATATTGCTAAGGGTTACTTGCTAGTGGGTTAAGTGAGTGCGTCATAGCATTAGTCAAGTATTTTTACCATTCAATAGCATGTGCCGACATGTGGGAATGGTAAATGGGCCCAGGGCTTCACTATTTGTGAGGGTGTACCTAATATGTTTCCAAGTGACAACTTGTTGGGTTGGTTAAACAAGGACTAGTCTTGTGTTAGGCGGCACTTTACCAACCAATGGGTAATTGGCATGTGAGTGAATAGATCCTTTGCAAAGGAGATGTGATGAGTGGGTATAAAGATCCCTTTACATGATGCTAATTTGGGATGCTTTCCATGTGGTTCTAGTATAGAACATAAAGTGGAAGGATATATCAACGTAGCTAGCTCATTCAATATATTATTGGAATGGAGAAATTTTTCATCAAAATGTACGTCTGAGAAAGTTAAAGAGAATACCTCCCTAGCAAAGAGCGAGTGTTGAATTTTGGTAGTTACGATCAGTATTCCTTACTATACAAGTCATCCTAAAGAAAAATTAAATATATATATATAATTTAAATTTTACCTCCAAAAGTAAGGTCAGGTCCAAATTTTCAAGTTCATCTCAGCCATAAAGACATAACTATTCAAGCACCCTAAACCACTATATATTGGTACTTGACGTCCCTCACTCAGATCAATTTGGATCTCATCAAACCATCTAATCTTCTGCTCACATGTGCGAATGGAGGAGGAAATATTTTGAGGTTACATCAAGCTTGTGGAGATGTGTTTGACTAGCATTGACCAAATTTTCTGAGGTGGATTTTGACCAAATTTTTTAGGAAGGTTGACCGCATTTTTGAGGTAGTTTGACCGTAGTTCTGAGGTGATTTGACCAAGTTTCTAAGGCCATTGCAGAAGACCGAAATTCGGCCCTATTGACCAAATTTGATCGAATTTCAAAGGAGTTGCAAGAGGCCGAATTAGTGGTCGGTTTGAACAGGTTTGACCTATTGAATTTTGGGGTCAGTCTAACATAGTTTGACTTGGAAAATCATATTGTACTTTAGATGAATTGAATAATTTCTCCTAAGAAAAGGTTGTTTGGTTTTTCCCTAGTTAGGGTTTTCCGAGGGTAAAAATTTATGTTTCTTGTGTTTGGCCATCTCTTCATGATCCTATTTTCATTATAGTTTTACTGCTGAGATTTTCTATGTATAATTGCTTAATGATGAATGTGACATTAGATGAATTGGTTAAAGAACCATTGGAAAGTAATGATCATATTAGGAAATCATGAAAAATCAACAGTCCATGATGATTTTGGCTCATTCATCCAAGATGGAGAGGTGAAGTTTGAAACAGAGAAGTGCATTTGAAAGCTGGAGAAGAATCTAGGTAACAAGAAGAAACCATATAGAAATTTGTAGATATTATGGAACTACAAGGACACATGTTTTATTTTAATGAAATTATTGAGATTGAAATACAGAGATGAGAAACCCACACCCTCCAATGGCATAAAAGTTCCTAATCCCCCTCCCAATTCAAAACAAAAACTTATACAGTGACAAGTACGCTTGAAAATTTTGTGTTGTTTCATCCATATCTACAAATTCTATTCAATTAAGAGGCAAGTTTCGATTATCCCCATAGAATCAAATTACCTTCCTTTACCCACATTGCATTTAAATTGCATGAACATGCATGATATAAGAAGCAAGAAAAGAGTTCAATTAAAACAAACATGGAACCAGAAAATTATGTAGCAGCAAATGAGTAAATTCGCTCATACGTACCTCCATCTATGACAATTACATCCATGGAATCACCGTCAACACTAAACCCACAACATGTGATGTGAAGGTTTGCCTTAACTTCCCTATCCATTGAACCCAAAACAAAAAACATTAGCGAAGGTAGTAAAAAACACAAAAGAAAGCAAACACATATATAAAATAAAAAGGAAAAAAAGAAAACACCAAATCCCAAATTAGCATGGCCATGCTATCAAATGTAGTTACAAAAAAAAAAAAACACCCATAGATATAGAAAAACAAAAGCACAACGAGAAATAGCAAAACATACAAACAATAGCCCAAAAATTGTTTAAAATAATAAAAAGTGAACAAGCCTAGAAAGGATCCATGGCCAATCAAGGACATCCTGCACACCAAAAATTAGAGAAGTATTAAATAGAGCCTAAAATCTTATGAGAAATATGATACAAAGAGTAACATCAAAAAAAATTCATCGTAGATCACAATAGTTTACACCAAAAGAAAACTTCCCTTTGTCTCTACCTCTTCACTATAATATAATACTTATAGATATTTCAATAATTTCATTATTTATCCCCCTGTTACTTTTCTTACATTGTGTTGCACTCAAAATTTAAATAAATGACACCCCGATCAGGGTGGAGAAAAGAGAACTACACAAGGATATGAAGGGGTGCAGTACACGGCAGCTAAAGCCACACCTTAGGGTAATAATTTTAAGGTTTGTAATGACGGCATGCAAGGGAGACCGAAAACCAAGACAAGGAACCGGGAGAATTATGGAAATGGCAGGGGAGAAGAACGGCGGCGATCAGTCGGTGAAGCAAAGGATAGGTGGCGGTATATCTACAAGAGCAGGAGAAGATAGTGAGACTGACAAGTCGAAGATTGGAAAGGTGGCGAAGAGTGAAGCAGTCTGGCAGAGAGACCCTGGGTATCGTCTCAGAAGAAGGCAGGAAGTTATGGCGGAGGGAGGTAGGAAGGAAAGGTTGTCCAAGGATGGAGAGGTGAGGAACATACGGAGGGAGCAGGAGCGAACGGAGGAAGAAGAAGGAAATCACAGGGAAGGGGAAATGGAGACCGGGAAGGAAGAGTGCATGGCGAAGGTGACTTTCGAGGTGGGGCAAGGTAGCAGGGGTAACAACAGGGGCAGACCTTCCAGAAGAGGTAAAGGCAGGAGGCGCAGGGGTCGTGGGAGAACGTGGCAAGCGGACCGTTATGAAACTGAGACACCAGCTTCAAATCAACAGAAAAGAGGACGTCGATCCACAGAGCAGATAGCTCAGGAAGCAGAGAGAGCATACATCAAAGGAACCAATGAGGAGATCAGAAGGATTATAGATGTCTTGGAAAATAAAGTCCTGGAGGAGGCCTCTGATCCAGAAATGGAGGAATGGAGCATTCTCATTCCAGACCCTGGGAATACAAGGGGGCGCTTATCGTTGTATAAGCAAGCACTGCACATGTATTGGGTTGTGAAACATCTATTAGCTAAAGCCATGGAGCAGGTCACTGAAGAGATGACGGAGATAGCTCAAGGTCTACCGAATTTGAAAAAGGAGATGAATAATCTGCAGCTCACGCTCCGGAAGCAGGACAACAAAATGGAGGAAATCCGCGGCATGCTGAAGGAGATAACCACCGTGCAGCGCGAGGAGGAAATCAAGCAAGAACTCATGGTAGATTGACTGTTTTGCTCTGTTTTCAATTGATTTCTCATCTAGGCATAAGAGAATCAGTTTTTGTGGGCAAGTTTTTTGAACTGT
Source organism: Pinus tabuliformis (assembly GCA_031772625.1). NCBI lineage: Eukaryota > Viridiplantae > Streptophyta > Pinopsida > Pinales > Pinaceae > Pinus > Pinus tabuliformis. The sequence continues at coordinate 795,653,324 of CM062809.1, read as the reverse complement.
AATCGTTGATAGGCATATAGAAATAGTATGTAGATAGGGTGATGCTTTGGTTTTAAACATGTTGATGCACCAACATAGTTGACAAGTTGATATTCTCAGACTCTTGGTGACCAACAGACCCGGTTTCCCTCCGGGGCGGGTTGAGGTCACCAGCGAATGTATATTTTTATTTTGGTTGTATATAATAGAAAAGATCATGTCATAGCTTACAAAAAAAAATGACAAATAACATAAGATGCCACAAATTTAAACAAACACAAATAGAACCATACATACCACTTTAACCATTGCCTTTACCTAATAGCCTTAGTTCCCCTGCAAAAACAAGAAACCACAAGCCAAATCACAAATATTAAATAAAGAACATAAAAGTTTTTATGAAAGTTTATAAAAGACACCAAAAATGAGAAAATATTAAAGATATACTAAAATTTTCTATGAGAAATCTTAAACATTGACAAAAAATCTTATGTAGAACTAAGTATATCTTATGCAAAGACAAAAGATTGCAAACCACAAATAGTTAACGAGAGAGAAGCCTTGCTATAATAGAAATGAGCATTTCATAAGAAAGCATACAGATGTTGAAGAATCTAGGGAAATTAGGTGTGGTGTGATTCTTCTTGACTTGATAACAATTTGTCGAGTCTTTTCACTTTTCCTTGTTAGCTTAATTTTCTTCTTCTTATTAATGCATGTGTGTGTACTTCGTCAAACCGCTATCAAAAACATAAGAACAAGAACACAAGATGTTGGTTCTCTGTTAGGGCCAAAACCTCTCTTCTCTTGAGATGAAAACCCTTTATCTAAGATTCTCTTATTGAAGCTTCTTATTGATCAATGCCAAACCCTAGACCCTTGACAAGAATATCCTCCAAGCACAAGTCAAGTCCTCCTTGGCACTTCTTCCAACACTTCGTTCCCCAGCACTTTGTCTTCCTACTTCTAGCACTTCGTTCTTTCAACTATTGGTAAGTCTTGTTATACTTGCTCTAGAAGACATGCCTTTGATGTGACCCTTCCCTTATGATGATCCCTTCCTTCTCTTCACCAACCAACGAGCTTGTATGTCTGTAATGGGAGGGTTGTTATAATAGCAGGGGCAGCCTCCTTCCCCTCGCAAGTGTGACTGTAATAGGCTTTAGAACAATCCTATTGCCTTCGCTCTTCTTCCTTACATATTCGCTTGAGTGGGAGACCCTTTAGGCCTATGTTCTTAGCCCAAATGATGAGATATGTTGCTTCTATTTTGGCCACAGGAAGACCCTTCCTTTTCGCATGTGTGACTGTATTTTACCCTAGAAATATTCCTTAACCCTTCGGTGTCAGTGATGACTTCTCCTTCTTTGCTGCCCTTGGAGACTCTTCTTTCGTCCTTCAACAACCCTTTATCTAACCTTCTACCTTCATTGAATTCAGAAAGAAGTAAGTGCATTTGGAGTGGATAGCCTCGATATATAAAGGATTGTCCCTCCTTTTAGGCTGACTAGAAGGCCGACTTGAGGATTGTTTGTAGGTTGACTTGTTATCTTACTTTAGATGGCTTCTTTGGTGGTGTCACATGCTTGGAGGAGACTCTTTGATGGTGCCTTTGCTTTGGAGGAGACTTGACTTTGCTTGGAGGAGTATACTTTGATTTATATACAAACATATACATGGTGCAACATGCCCTTAAGGTCTTCAACATTTTCTTTTTACTATTTGACTCACCTATAGCACATTAACTTGTGCTAGACCTATTTCAATGAGCAAGAAACTCATGGAAATATATTATGAAAATAAAATTTATTTTCTTGAATAAATACAAATATCAAAAGTACATTTATGAAGACCAAACCTAGTTACATTTCCTTCAACACTCCCTCTTAACTAGGGAGGTATTCATACAACATTACAAGGTGTTTGGCTATGTTTCAGTTTCTAAAGTATCACATAAGAGAAACCGGATTTGAAAGCCATTTGTTATAGCATCATAATAACCAACATTGTTCCCACAACAAGGCCTTGACTGACAACTCTATCTCTCAATAGATCAGAGCACAATGTTGGCGAGACCAATGACTTATAGACACCTTAGTCATTGTCTCTCAAGGTACATACCCACTTGGGTGTTCACTGAGTATGACATTCTAGGACTATTCTTGTCTTGGGTTCCCAGCCCTCAAAGAGTATCAGTCCTCTTGCCTACTCTTGTCTTGGATGCCCTACATATCCTCAAAGAGTATCAGATGCCAGATGATTACCCAATCCTCCCATTCTTTCTTCCTGAGTGAAGACAAGAATGTTGTGTCTATCTTGTGTCTTCATTTCCATTCATGGCCTTCATCTAAATTTAAAGTTGTTCGTCCTGCTCTAGCGCATGACCCATGAAATGAAAAAACACAATTCTCACTACTTTGTAATCAGGGGTGATCCAAAACTCCCTCTTGATCAGGGACCAGTCAGAGCTCCCCTTAACTAGGGACTCTTTCATTCATCAGCAACTTCTTCTTCGTGAGTCCTTCAGCTGCTTGATCTCCTTCCTTTCTTTGATGTCATGAAGTCTTTGTTCGAACTTCTTCTAGGTATGCACCATCCATCGATCACTTTCCTTCTTGGTTTGTCATGTCATGTCTTCCTTCGTGGAAAGTGGCTTTCTTGTCATACATCGGGTTTTCTTGTCATTTGACTACTCCTTTGTCATTTTTCCATGCTTTGGAATACTCTTCTCATGGATGCTTTGTCGTAATTGCTTATTTACATGCTTCGACCTAGTAGCCCATCATGACTTCATCCTAATATTGCTTCAACATTGCTTTTTCTTTTGCTATCACAACATCTTTGTAGAGTAGAATGAGTTATCTACATCTTTCATATCTCCAAGGCCTTCATAGGTGTCAAGGGTCATTCCTTCCTTTGTCAAAGTTGTCATGCCTTCTTTCGGGAGATATCTTTAAAGTATCTTGTTAGATAGTGATTCTCAGTGATCATGGTGTTCGTTACATGTTTGATCTATTTCTTCATTTGATTTTCTTTGGATAAATCGGTCAACCATTTTATGCTCCTTGAGAGCACTTCTTCATTGCTTGCTTTGTGGACTAGTTGGCATTTCTTCTTGCTTCTTAGTCAGAAATCTTGTACTCCTTATGTGAGCATATACTTTTGTTGGCCTTTATTGCATTGTAGTACATGCCTTCAAGCATGTCATTGGTGAAATGGATTCTTTCCTACTTAATCATGTTATTATTCCCATGACTCAATAATATACGTGATAACATGACTAAACTTTGATGCATACATACCTCATCTTGATTCTCCTTTGATCATCTTAGCTTGCCTGCACATCATCCTTTTCTTCAACCCCATGAATGGGATTCCCAATGAGACATCTTCTTTGGCTCATGAACCTTCTTATGAAGATTCCATCATAGGATCTTAAAGACCCTTGCCTTACAAATGTTTCTTTTCTTTTGTTGATGTAGGTCTTCTAAGATTTTTAATCATGATCAATTTTTCTTTCATCGTGGATGAGGTCCTATACTAGGTATGGTCCTTCTACATGAATATCCTGAGCTATATCTACCATGCTCCTATATTCTAGAAGATATTTCTAACCATGCATTTTGTTCTCATTATAAATGCTACTTCTTCATGAGTATCTAGAACTCTTCATGCTTCTATATTCTAGAAGATGTTTCTAGCCATGCAATTTTTATTTTATGCCTACATGCTCCTATCCTACTCAAAACTTTGAAAGAAGACTTGAAGTAAAGAGTTTGACTTAGTCATAGTAGAGATCTGGAGGATCTTCCTTCTTTTGCTTCTTTTCTTCTTCTCTCACCTCTTCAGTCATGTGAGCTTCTTCCCTCTTTCTTTTGTTGTTGTTGTCCTTCTTAAGCTTAGGACAATTCCTTTTGTAATTTCCATATTCTTGACATCCAAAGCATTGGATTTTGGACATATCTTTGTTGTTTGTTCTTCGTGGACCAAATTTGCCAAATTTTCCCTTTCTCTTGACCATGGTAGCAAATGCTTGCTCTTTTGATCCCACATCTTCCTTTTCCTTAAGTCTGGTTTCCTTTGTCTTGCATAGAGACCACATTTCACTGAGTGTGGTTGCTTTCTTCCTGGCATGTATGCTTGATGTGAAGTTGCCCCAATCCTCAAGTAGAGCATTGAATACTACAGTTGTCATTTCTCAGTCAAACATGACTTCCCCAAGCTCTTGAAGTTGATCCCTCATCCCAGAGATCTTCATGAAGTAGGGAGTTATTCCTTCCTTTGGTATCTTCATCTTGTACAGTTCATTTCTTAGAGATATCACTTCTCCAATTGTGGATACCGAGAATAGCTCTACTAGATTATCATAAATTTCTTTTGATGTTTCAAATTTGGATACATAAGGAATGAGAGAGTCTTTGCTTGATTCTATTAGAATCATTAGAGCTCTTGTCTAATCCTTATTATACTTTGCTAAGGCTTGAGTTTGTTCCTTAGCGGGTATAGTGATATTCCCTTTGACATGTTCTAGGAGTTCGTTCTCCTTGATAATTAAATCAGTCCTCTTCTTCCATGCAAGAAATTTATTGGTAGCTACCAATTTGTTGCTTTCCTTGAAAAAAGACATTGATGTATATTCAGAATGGGACATATACTTACTTGATAGATTTTTAGATGTAGTGGATTTTCTTTCTCCTTGAAGACTTGATGGCTTGCCTTTCTAGGATCTTGATGTTCTTCAAGTTGCCTTCTCCAAGTGGACTTGCTTCAAGTAGACTTGATTGATGGCTTGGCTTGTGGTGTAGGTCCCTTCTTGATCTGCTCTTCTTTGTAGGTGCCTTTGTGTAAGGCTCTTCTTCTTGCTATGTAGTCTTCCTTGATGAATAACAAATGATAGGCCTTATTTTCCTTGAGTAGATTTGGCTTGATGCTTCAACCTTGTAGATGTCTTTCCTTGATGAGTGTTCTTGAGTTTCCCTTTCCTTGATGTGTCACCCAATGTTGCAGTAATCTTTATCGAGATATTATCGGCGAGGGGAAAAAATCGGAAAAAAATCGTAAAAATCGAGAAAAAAATCGGTAAAAATCGGGAAAAAATTGTAACATACAAAAATATTCATTTTTTTAATATCTAAAGCATCTACAACATAAAATAAATAAATTGACACATCAATCATGTCCTGAATAGTAAGTCCTGACTCATGACTCCCAACTCAGCCTCAAAATATCAACAAAAAATATAATAATGTATTTCATATCATGAGTCATAATGTCATATACAATGAAATGAACCAAATAACTAAAGTCTAATACTATTGATTTCCTCTGCACCTCTAGATGTAGATGCTAGTGGAGTTGGCAGTGGACTCTGCTGTGCTCTAGAAGCTGGAGAACTAGGAGCTACAAGAGGTAGGCCACGTCCTCTACTGGTGACAGGGGTAGCCTGGGTAAGGTTGTGTCACCTCCTCCTCATCAAAAAATTGGAGAATTTTATTTATTTATTTATTTTCCATAAGATTTTTTGGGAAAAAATCGCGATTTTTTCACGATTTTTTGTGGAAAAAAAAAATCAGCGTAAAAATCGGGCAATAATATCGCCAAAATAAAAAAAATCATGATTTTCAGATATTATCGTGATTTTCGCAACACTGGTGTCACCTTAGCTCTAATAACATGTTGAAGAATCTAGGGCAATTAGGTGTGGTGTGATTCTTCTTGACTTGATAACAATTTGTGGAGTCTTTTCACTTTTCCTTGTTAACTTAATCTTCTTCTTATTAGTGCATGTGTGTGTACTTCATCAAACTCCTATTAAAAACATAAGAACAAGAACAGAAGATGTTGGCTCTCTGCGAGAGCCAAAACATCTCCTCCCTTGAGAGGAAAACCCTATATCTAAGATTCTCTTATTGAAGCTTCTTATTGATCAATGCCAAACCCTAGACCCTTGACAAGAATATCCTCCAAGCACAAGTCAATTCCTTCCTCCTTTCTGCACTTTGGCACTTCATTCCTCGACACTTCGTTTTCCTTCTTCCAGCACTTCGTTCTTCTTTCAATTGTTGGTAAGTCTTATTATACTTGCTCTAGTAGACATGCCTTTAATGAGACCCTTCCCTTATGATGATCCCTTCCTTCTCTTCACCAACCAATGAGCTTGTATGTCTGTAATAGGAGGGTTGTTATAACAACAGGGACAACCTCCTTCTCCTCGCATGTGTGACTGTAATAGGATTTAGAACAGTCCTATTACCTTCGCTCTTCTTCCTTACTTCTTCACTTGAGTGGGAGACCCTTTAGGCCTATGTTCTTAGCCCAAATGATGAGATATGTTGCTGTTGTTCTGGCCACAGGAAGACCCTTCCTTTTTCACATGTGTGACTACGTTTTACCCTAGAAACAGTCCTTAACCCTTCAGTGATGACTTCCCCTTCTTCGCTGCCCTTGGAGACTCTTATTTCGTCCTTAAACAACCCTTTATATGACCTTCTACCTTCATTGATTTCAGAGAGAAGTGTGTTATAGTTGAGTGGACAGTCTTTATATATATAGAGGATTATCCCTCCTTTTAGGCCGACTTGAGAACTATTTGTAGGCTGACTTTCTATCTTACTTCGGATGGCTTCTTTGGTGGTGTCACATGCTTGGAGGAGACTCTTTGATGGTGCCTTTGCTTTGGAGGAGACTTGACTTTTCTTGGAGTATCCTTTGACTTCTATACAAACATATACATGGTGCAACATGCCCTTCAAGTCTTCAACATTTTCTTTTGACTATTTGACTCACCTATAGCACTTTAACTTGTGTTAGACCTATTTCAATGAGCAAGAAACTCATTGACATATATTATGAAAATACTATTTCTTTTCTTGAATAAATACAAATATCAAAAGTACATTTATGAAGATCGAACCTAGTTACATTTCCTTCAACAACATGTGCTTTGAGCCGAAAGAGAACTCACCATATGCCTATCCTTCTATCACACTGGTTTGTCTATCTCACACAAGCATTTCAATAGCTTCATCAACAGTGCTCCACCTACAAAACATTGCCTTGAAATTTAAACCCATGATACAATGATATACAACACATTAATTAAGTTTAACCAACTTAGAACGATATATACTTCGTACTACTTAGCGTTTTCCTTGACCATCGCACTATGGAATTTACACTGATTCTAAATCCATAACATGGGCTATTATTCATAGAGGTAGAACTCACACTTTTCCTCTACTATTGCATGTGATACGTTGCCCCATATCTCCTTCACACATATATTTCAATAACATAATTAGCACTCCATTATTTTTCTACGTTTCCTTGCACTCAATTTTAAAAATGACAAATAATTTAATATGCCTCTAATTTAAATGAACACATATGAAATCATACATACCTCATCCTCATTAGCAGTTTCCCTTACCCATTACATTGTAGAATCCACATCATCCCTAAACCCACAATATGGATTGTTAGGACCCCACCATAATTTCTCAACCTACCAAGTGAACACAAATTGGACCAAAAAGGTGCTAATAAACACCCAAAAAAATCATAAAAAGAAGATCCAAAATATTAAACAAATAATGAAATATAATATGAGAAATATTTAACAAATTGTAAAATATATTCTAAAAATATGAAATAGATAGTGAAATATATTATCTGAAGTAATAAACAAAGACAAATCTTATCAATAATATTATGCAACAAGATAACTCACCCTCTACACCTTAAATAAACATACATAATATGACTACAAAGCAACAAATGACTTAAATAAAAACAAGTTGGAACCATATAATTATGTTGCAATGAAAAAAGTAAATTCCTCAATACATACCTACATTGGCTTTGCCCACTACACATTTGGAACTAAACCCTCTCACACACAAACCTTCGGTGGTTTCATTAATGCTCCTCTATTTTGCTTATACTGCATTGCATTTAAATTTAACCAAACACATGATTATGAAGCAACAAACAACTTAAATTAAAACAAGATGGAACCATATAATTATGTCGCAATGAAAATGCAAATTCCTCAATACATACCTCCATTGTCTTTGTCCACCACACATTTGGAACTAAACCCACAAATAGGGTTGTAAGGATCTCTTCAAATTCCAGGATCTCTTCAATTTCCCCACCCACTGAACCAAAAAATGAAAGTTACTAAAAAAAAACGATGACAGAGCATATTTTAAAAAAAACAAACAAACAAACAAAAACAAAATATCAAGCGACAAGTTAGCATGGCCATGCTCACAAATGCAAAAAAGTAATAACAATAAAAGTAAAAAATCTCAAAAAACAAAAATAATAACAAAAAAAAATAGCAATAACAACAAAAATAACAAAAAAGAAACATGCAAATGGAAAAAAAAGATGGAGACTCTCATCCACAACCCCAAAATGCTTCGATGGTCAACCAAGGACACCAGTACACCAAAAAAATATTACGAAAAATGTTAAATACACAAAATGTTAGGAGGAATATGAAACAAAGATGAAAAAACTTAAACATAGACCAATAACATTATGAGTAATCTTATGCACTAGAAGAATTTTGTATTTGAATGAGAAGTGCTTCTTAGCAAATTATACATGAATTTTGCACCAAAAAAAGTTGACCTCTACCTTGTCTTCACCTCTGCAGTCTACTACAATCTCTCTCTCATAAAGATATTTTGGTAGTTTCGTTAGCGATCCTCTACATTTTATTATCTACTTTGCACTACACCCAATAAATATTATGAAAAATAATAAATACATGAAAATGTTCTAAGATACATGAAATAAAGATCAAACTTTCTTATGAGCACTATCAAATAAAAACCAAAGATATTGAGTGTTATGCACTAGAAAGTGCATCTTATGCAAACACCCAAATCATAAGACCTAAATAGGTAAGCAGGAGCATCATATATATAGAAATAATTAGTAGATCATAATGAATATTTGCACCAAAAGTGAACTAACATCTTCCTTTGCCTCTAGCACCAAAAGTGAACTAACCTCTAACTTTGCAACCTATTGCAGTCTCTCCCTCGCAAAGATATTTCAGTACGTTAGTTAGTGATCCTACGCATTACATTATCTGCACTTAGTAATTAGATAACTGATAGACAATGTAAAATACCTCAAATTTAACTAAGCACGTACGGAATCATACAGGTCACCTCAGCCCTTGTCTTCACCTACTACACCTCTGAAATCATGGACCTACACTTATCCAAGTCTCTCTCCAACAAAAATAAATTGGTCTCATTAATAATCCACCACCTTCCTTTACCAACATTTACATTGCACTCATTATATAAATAAATCCCAAATAATATAAGGTAAAACTAATTTAAATAAATCAAAATTAATATAAGGTGGAACTAATTCAAATTTACACACACGACATTGTACCTACCTCATTCTCCTCAACCTCCCCTTCAAGAAATGCACCTTTGGAATCACAAGCCAAAACAAAAAAAATCTCATCAATAATACTTATGCAAAAGTACATATTATATAAGGACCAGAAAGCATAAGCCTTAATTAAGAAGAGAGGAAGGAGACTCATTGTATTGAAAATGAGAAAATATCCATATATTGGAATCAAAAATGAACTTAACATATACACCTACGCTACTCCAAGTCTCTCATACACAAATATTTCAAAAGCATCTATAATGCTCCTCCACTTCCTTTACCTACATTCGCATTACACTCAACAAATAAATAAATTACATATAAAAATAAAATGTATCTAATTTAAATAAGAACACATGGAACCACACATACCTACTCCTCCTCCTTAACCATCCCCTTCACCAAATGCACCTACATAATATGCACCAAGCCAAGAGATGCCCTTTATTTCCACACATCTTGAACTCAAACAAATTTAAAGTAGATAATAGTAAATACATACCAAAATATTTTATGACAAACAAAAATCTTAATACAAAGAATAAGCAACAAATGAATTAAATTAAAACAAACATGAAACCATATAATTATGTAGTAGCAAATGACAAAATTCCACCATACATACCTCTCTC
>CM062809.1:793901622-794160684 GCA_031772625.1 Pinus tabuliformis | reverse complement strand
AACAACAAATCAAGTAGGTATCGGAGGCAAGTTTATTTTCTTGATTGCTTGAGTTTTGTACAAGTAGGGTTTTAATGGTTGAAATTTTGTGATGCTTACAAGGTTAAAGTTGCAGAGAGGAGAAGGGAAATTATTGGTTGCAACTCTTGAGTAATTCCCAGAATAAGGAGAGCCACATGTTGGCATTATGATTCAGGTGTTGTCCTTGATGGCAAACTCATTCAGGTGATAAATCAAGAAGGACGCAGAAAATATGTTCAGCAAGTGCGTCCCCGCAGGTAGACCATGCAGAACCCGCGTCCAGGGACGCAGGCCAGCCGTTCAGGAGGTGCGTCCGCCCAGTGCACACATTTCAAGGCAGAGAAAAGCACGTGGGGGTTTCTTGTGTGGTATCTAGCCGACGGTTTTGTGTTTCTATGGTGTCGGCTCGTGGTATTGTTCCACGCTTTGGGGAGAAGCTTGCCTATATAAAGCAAAGGAGTTCATTTGGATTGAGCATCATCTTGGTTGAACATCTCTTGGTGAGATCTAGTCCAAATCTATAAGGGCGAATCTTCTAATGGACTACGATCTATATGGCGCATGATCAGATCTGTGGATCTGAGTGTTTGGGTTGGTTCTGAAGTCCTCTTATCTTCTATATCTGAAGGGACGCAGATTCAGTGAAGGGAAAGTGCGCCGGGACGCAGTACAGTAAAAGACTCAGGTGCGTCTCTGAGGTAAAGGACGCGGCGCGACTGTGGTATTGGGTGCGTCTCTGAAGCGAAAGACGCGGCGCGATAGTGTTTCTGGGAGCGTCGGTCGCAGAAAAGCAAAAAGGAACAGTGCGTCTGCACGCAGAACAACATAAGGTATACTGCGTCCAGTCGCAGGCCACAGAAAGAAAATATGCGTCCCTGTCTTAAGATGATCTGTTGACTGCATATTTCTGTTCATAAGGTGTTCTGGGTTGTTTATGTAATTACTGATCTGATATCTGTAGTAGACTGTATCTGTTGTATACTTGTTGATCATTTGATTCTTCATGAAAAGAAGTAGGGGGTTGTAGCTCCCTTCCAGGAGAGACTGGAAAACAAAAGAGAGTTGTAGCTCTCTGCAGGTTGCAGCCTGCGTGTTGGTAAAGGACTGCACCAGTACAAAATCATTGTAAAAAGAATTTCTTGAAAGAAGATAGAGACATATTGCAGCAGGTGGTTTTTCTCCCGCATTGGGTTTCCACCTTACATCTTGTGTTCTTTGGTGTGACTGTTTTCATGCTCATTGTTTTATGGTACTGATATGCAAGAATATTTCAAAAGATCAAATAAGGAAGATTTGGTAAATTGCTAGATAATACTGATTCACCCCCCTCTCAGTATTATTTCCAACAATTGGTATCAGAGCAGGTCCTTCAGAAAAGCTTGATCGCTTGAAGGTAGATCGTTCATCATGAGCAACTACGAGAGAGAAGCATCAATCAGGCCACCCGTCTTCGATGGGACAAACTTCAATTATTGGAAGGTAAGAGTTACTGCATATCTTCAATCTCTTGGTACAGAAGTTTGGAACATTGTAGAATCAGGCTATGCCTTTCCTTCAGCTACTCCTACAGATCCAGCTGAGAAAAAGCAGTATGAAACAAATGCAAAAGCAGTCAGTACTCTATTAGGAAGTATATCTCAAACAGAGTTCATGAAGGTCATGCACTTCAAATCAGCAAAAGAGATATGGGACAAAATGATCACTAGCTATGAAGGAGATGAACAGGTAAAAGAAGCTAAACTTCAAACTCTCAGGATTCAATATGAGACTCTCAAGATGTATAATGATGAAAGTGTGGCTAATTATTTTCTTCGGGTAGATGAGATTGTTAATTGTATGAAAAATTTGGGTGAAGAAAATAAAAGAGACCATAGTAGTTCAAAAAATTCTAAGATCTTTATCCCCAAGTTTGAATCTAAAGTATCTGCAGTAGAAGAAAAGGAAAATCTCCGTGTTCTCACTATGTCTCAGCTGCATGGAATTCTAAATGCTTATGAAATGAGAAAGGGAGGTCCATCAGACAGAAGGAAAGCTGCTTTTAAAGCATCAGGCAAAGAAGATCACTATGAAGCAAGTCATGTTCCAGAAGAAGAGGAAGAAGAATCAAATTTTGTCAGAAATCTTCAAAGGGGTTCTGGAAGGTTCAGAGGTAAGCTACCTTTCAAATGTTTTGCTTGTGGAAGAGTAGGTCATTATGCTGCAAAATGCTCTTATAAGGATAAAGGAAAGGAACCAGTTAGATGGAACAAGAAACAGAGTGCAAATAAGAAAAGCTACTACACCCATGAAGATAGTGATGGCTTATCAAACAGTGATGAAGATGAACAAGGTAACAAATATAGATTGTTAATGGCATTTGAAGATGATGATTATGAGGATGCTGTAGATGTGGATAACCTTTATGATGAAATTACTAGACTCAAGAGATGTATAGAAGAAAAGAACATGATTATTGATACTCTACAATTTCAAATTGATGAAAAGGAAAAACATCTTGAAAAATTAGAAGGTGAAATTGTTGGTCTTAGAAAAGAAATTGAGAAACAAAAACTATTAATCTCAAGTTTGTCAAAGGATCTGAAACTTTGAATGAGATTATCAGTGTGCAGCGGTCTCCACTAAATAAGACAGGTCTGGGCTATAATGGAGAAACTTCTCAAGCATCCACTTCAAAAAGTTATCTTGATGCAGCAAGAAGAAATGAGCAAGAGCACAAGGAAGATCATCAGGTAAAGCAGGGACAAACGTCAAACAGAAACTATCAGGGGCAATCCAGCTTAAGGGTGAACAAAAGCCACAACCAGCCACAGGTAAAATCTTCCCAATTTGGTTCAAGAATAGATGAAAATAGAAATTACAATCAGTTGGCTGGTAGATTCAATAATCGCAGAAACTTCTTCAATGGACAATGCTTTTCTTGCCATAACTTTGGTCACAAAGCAGCTCAATGTGTTGCGTATAAAACAATCATGACTAGGGAAGCTCAAAAACAAAGAAGTATGACAGGGATTACAAACAGGACCTATAACAACTTTTCAGCTCTTGAAAATGAAGTTGAATGCTCTATTTGCAATAATTTTGGACATGAAGATTTTGAATGCAGAAGCAGGTTTCCGGAAAGAAAGGTACAAGAACAAAAAAAAGAACAAGCCTCAGGCACCAAAACATGGAAAATAAAGGAACCTCAAACAGAAAGATGTGGGATAGCATTCTATGCAGAAGGACAAGAAAATCTATGGTACATTGACAGTGGATGTTCAAAGCATATGACAGGTGATAAAGAAAAACTTGAATCTTATTCTAATTTAGAAAAGGGAAAGAAAGTCTCTTTTGGAAATGATACTCCTGCAACTATAAAAGGAAAAGGTATTGCTCTTTAAAAGAAGATGTTAAGGCTGGAAATGTTTTGTTTGTTGATGGACTAAAGCATAATCTTCTAAGTGTAAGCCAGATGTGTGATCAAAGAACCGAGGTTATATTCAGATCAAATGGATGTCTTGTTCGTGATCTTGATACAGGTAAAACAGTTCTCAAAGGAAAAAGAACTCCAAATAATCTATACATATTTGATGAAGGACAACAACAATGCTATCTAAGCAAGGATGAAGAGCACTGGTTATGGCATCGAAGGTTGGGACATCTAAGCTTCTCACAAATAAGGAAAGCTTGCAAATATCAGGCAGTTCGCGATCTTCCAGATATCAAAATTCCTGACAACACCATATGCAGATCATGTCAGTTTGGAAAACAGACCAGAACTAACTTTCCAGAGAAAGAAGGATCAGCCAGCATGCCTCTTGAGCTAGTACATACAGATGTATGTGGACCATTCAGAAAAAGAACACCTAGAGGAGAGGAATACTTGATATTATTTATTGACGATTTCTCCAGGTTTGTTTGGTTAGGACTTATGAAGCACAAAGATGAAGCTTTCGAAAAATTCAAATCCTTCAAAGCTTTGGTTGAAAATGAATCAGGTCACAAAATTAAGTGCCTCAGATCCGATAGAGGTGGAGAATTTACTTCAAATGAATTTTTCGATTTTTGTGATGAACATGGGATAAGGAGAGAATTTTCTACAGCTAGAACTCCTCAGCAAAATGGAGTAGTGGAAAGAATGAACAGAACAATCCAGCAAATGGCTCGTGCTATGCTTGATGAATCAGGAACTCCTGCAACCTTCTGGGGTGAAGCTGCACATGCGGCAGTTATTATTCTCAACAAGACAAATTTCCGAGTGAACAGCACTCAAACTCCTCATGAGCTCTGGAGTGGTAAAACTCCTTCGGTAAAGCACTTCAAAATCTTTGGGAGCAAATGCTATATCAAGAATACTGAGGAGCAGCTTGGCAAACTTGATCCTAGAGTAGATGAAGGAATTCTTCTTGGCTACTCTCCACATAGCAAAGCATACAAATGCTACAATAAAAGACTTGGCAGAATTGTTGACAGCATTGATGTAGTGGTTGATGAGAAGGGATACATTCCTAGGAAAATACATCGTGAAGACATTGAAGAAGATGAAAGCTACCCTCAAAGACAGAATGATGAAGAAGAAGAACCGCAAGAACAATCTCAAGAAGGACCTCACGAAGAAGCAGAAGAAAGAACAAGAATAGAAGAAAAGACTCCATCCAGATATGTTCAAAAGAACCATCCAGAATCTCAGATCATGGGACAAAAAGAAGCAGGTATACAAACTAGAAGAACAGTTGCAGAAGCTTCAAGTTATTTGGCATTACTCTCCTCTACTGAACCACAAAATGTGAAAGAGGCATGCAAAGATGAATGTTGGGTGAAAGCAATGGATGAAGAACTTGAGCAAATCGAAAAGAACAACACTTGGGAGCTGGTTCCTAGACCAAAGGATAAGAATGTTATCGGAACAAAATGGGTTTTCAAAAATAAATTGAATGAAAATGGAGAAGTAATTAGAAACAAAGCCAGACTTGTTTGTAAAGGGTATGCACAGCAAGAAGGAATAGACTTTGAAGAAACTTTTGCTCCTGTTGCAAGACTTGAGGCCATCCGAATGTTTCTTGCTCTCTCAAGTTGTCAGAACTTCAAAGTATTTCAAATGGATGTGAAATCAGCCTTTCTGAATGGAGACTTGGATGAAGAAGTGTACATTGAACAGCCAGATGGTTTCATTCTTGGAAACGATCCAAATCTTGTATGCCGATTAAAAAAGGCTCTCTATGGTCTCAAACAAGCTCCAAGGGCTTGGTACTACCGGTTGGACAAATATCTTCATCAACAAGGTTTTTCAAAAGGTTCAGCAGATAGCAATCTTTATATAAAAGTTGAAAATGAAAAATTACTAATACTTGTTGTGTATGTAGATGACATTATTTTTGGCAGTAATGAAGAAGCTATGAGTCAAAGCTTTGCCTCGGTCATGCAGAAAGAATTTGAGATGTCCTTGCTAGGAGAACTGACATACTTCCTTGGTTTGCAAATCCAACAAAAGAAAGGAGGAATCTTTTTATCTCAAACCAAGTATCTCAAGCAGATTTTGAATAAATATGGCATGGAAGATGCAAAACCAGTTTGTACACCCATGGTCACAGGATGTAGTCTCAGTGCAAATGATGAATCTGCAGCAGTACATCAACCAACCTACAGATCTATGATTGGAAGTTTACTATATTTGACAGGTACCCGACCAGACATCATGCATGCAATTGGAATAGTTGGAAGGTTTCAGGCAAATCCAAAGGAGACTCATCTTCAAGCAGTGAAGAGAATCTTCAAATATCTTCAAGGGACTCAAAATTATGGCCTATGGTATCCTAGAGATACAGATCTCACTCTTCATGCTTATACAGATGCAGATTGGGCCGGAAGCGTGGATGACAGGAAAAGCACAAGTGGTGGTGCATTCTTTATGGGTCCCAGACTGGTATCTTGGTTCAGCAAGAAACAGAGTTCAATTGCCTTGTCTACAGCTGAAGCGGAATATGTTGCTGCTGCATCTTGTTGCACCCAACTTCTTTGGATGATGAGACTTTGCAGGATTATCAAATCACTTGTACACCTCCTATTCCTATCTTATGTGACAACACAAGTGCAATCAGCATCTCAAAGAATCCGGTTATGCATTCAAAAACCAAGCACATACCAATCAAGTACCATTTTCTCCGGGAACAAGTACTTGAACAGAAGGTCAAGTTGGAGTATGTTCCTTCTAAGGAACAAGTTGCTGATATTTTCACCAAACCGTTGCCCAGGGACACTTTTGAATACCTCAGGCAAAAGCTGGGGGTTGTTGATGCATCATCTCACTATTGATCCTCTTCCTATTGATGGTATAGGCTCAGGGGGAGCACATAATGCATTGTTGGCATTATGGAGAAGGAGATCTTGGAAATAGCTGCAATATGTCTCTGTCTCCTTCATGATGGATTTCTGATTTCTGGTTACAGATCTGGAGAAGCATGAGCTTAGGGGGAGCATACCCTTTGCCCTTGATGTCAAAGGGGGAGAATGATGAAGCTGAAGATTATGTGGTTGCCATCAAGTCCAAAGGGGGAGTTTGTTGGCATTATGATTCAGGTGTTGTCCTTGATGGCAAACTCATTCAGGTGATAAATCAAGAAGGACGCAGAAAATATGTTCAGCAAGTGCGTCCCCGCAGGTAGACCATGCAGAACCCGCGTCCAGGGACGCAGGCCAGCCGTTCAGGAGGTGCGTCCGCCCAGTGCACACATTTCAAGGCAGAGAAAAGCACGTGGGGGTTTCTTGTGTGGTATATAGCCGACGGTTTTGTGTTTCTATGGTGTCGGCTCGTGGTATTGTTCCACGCTTTGGGGAGAAGCTTGCCTATATAAAGCAAAGGAGTTCATTTGGATTGAGCATCATCTTGGTTGAACATCTCTTGGTGAGATCTAGTCCAAATCTATAAGGGCGAATCTTCTAATGGACTACGATCTATATGGCGCATGATCAGATCTGTGGATCTGAGTGTTTGGGTTGGTTCTGAAGTCCTCTTATCTTCTATATCTGAAGGGACGCAGATTCAGTGAAGGGAAAGTGCGCCGGGACGCTGTACAGTAAAGACTCAGGTGCGTCTCTGAGGCAAAGGACGCGGCGCGACTGTGGTATTGGGTGCGTCTCTGAAGCGAAAGACGCGGCACGATAGTGTTTCTGGGTGCGTCGGTCGCAGAAAATCAAAAAGGAACAGTGCGTCTGCACGCAGAACAGCATAAGGTATACTGCGTCCAGTCGCAGGCCACAGAAAGAAAATATGCGTCCCTGTCTTAAGATGATCTGTTGACTGTATATTTCTGTTCATAAGGTGTTCTGGGTTGTTTATGTAATTACTGATCTGATATCTGTAGTAGACTGTATCTGTTGTATACTTGTTGATCATTGATTCTTCATGAAAAGAAGTAGGGGGTTGTAGCTCCCTTCCAGGAGAGACTGGAAAACAAAAGAGAGTTGTAGCTCTCTGCAGGTTGCAGCCTGCGTGCTGGTAAAGGACTGCACCAGTACAAAATCATTGTAAAAAGAATTTCTTGAAAGAAGATAGAGACATATTGCAGCAGGTGGTTTTTCTCCCGCATTGGGTTTCCACCTTACATCTTGTGTTCTTTGGTGTGACTGTCTATTTTCTTTTTTCATGCTCATTGTTTTATGGTACTAATATGCAAGAATATTTCAAAAGATCAAATAAGGAAGATTTGGTAAATTGCTAGATAATACTGATTCACCCCCCCTCTCAGTATTATTTCCAACACCACAAGACCACAATCTCCACCCAAAGTTCCAATTCCAGTTGCACTTGAAACACCTTAAGCTTACCTTCAATTGAGATTAAGGAGGTACAAGAAGTACGAGAAGCTAAGCTTGAATCCAAAGCCATCATGTCTGGAGCAAGAGAGACTGAAGGAATTTCAGAAGAGGAAGCATTCAAGAAAGCTTTATATGACTTGACTGACATGGTTAGAGTCCTCTATGAAGAGAGGAATACTAGAATGGTTGGAGAAAGTCCTAAGACCCCACATGGAGAGGAAAGCTCGGGAGATAAAAAAGATGAAATGAAGGATTCAAAGGGTAATGGAGGAAAGCCTCCTCCATCTCCACCATATTCATCTTCCTCATCATCTTCATCATCCTCAACATCTCAAACAACAACATCTCCCATTTCCACTAAAAAAGCTTTTCATACTCATTCAAAAACCCCAAGGGAAAAAACTCCCTTACTGAAATTGGACATTAAGTTTGAACTTCCCATGTACAATGGTGAGGTGAATGCATAAATATTAGATAATTGGATTCGACAATTGGAGGTTTATTGCAGAATTTAGAACCTTCAAGAAGATGATATAAAAATCCAGTTGGCTTGATTGAGGCTAGAAGGAGCAACACTAGTTTGGTGGGAAGAAAAGACTCAAGAGGAAATGTGAATTCATGGTAACATATCCATTTCTTGGGTTAAATTTTTTTATGCAATTAAAAGAAATTTTTATCCTTTAGCCTATATGAAAAAAGCCATTATAATTTGGCAAAATTTTAGGCAACTCAAGGGCCAAATAGTTCAAGACTATACCCAGGAGTTTAGAAAGAGGAATTTGTTGTTAGGAGCAAACTTGAATTCCCAAGATACACTGTTGAAATATATTGGGGGTTTACATTCCTACCTAAAACATACTATCCTTATGTTCAATCCAAGCAATTTGGATGAGGTATGTGTGCAAGTAACACACCTTGAAGCAAGAGGAATGAACATTCAGAAAGACGGTAGTAAGAAGAAGCCATTCAAGGATAAGGAGAAAGAGAAGGGTAGAAAATGGAAGGGAAAGAAGAATGCAAGTGTGAAGAAAGAAAGGGAGAAAACTATATGCCAACATTGTTCCAAAGATAGGAATGATGAAACACATTGTTGGGAATTACATCCTGAACTAAGGCCTAAGAAACCAAACAATAAGGAAAAAAAAATAAGACTGCTACCACACAACATGATCTTGGATCAAATTCTGTTGATGAGACTAAGATTTCAGCCATGGTTACAAAAGGAAAAGAAGTTGTTGCAAGCACTAGTTCCTCTTATAGTCACAACAACTGTTGGGTGTGGATCCTAATTATCTTCTGTATTCAAAGGTATCACTGCATTGGAGACCAATTCGAAATGGGGCGACAACGCCACCCGTAGAATATTCGCTGCAGGGGGGTCTAGGGGGGCGGGTGCGACCTTTTGGGCGCCCCCCTAGCGGGGGGATTGGGTGCAACACCCCCAAAGCTAAGAATAGATGTAAAATTGCCTTGTAAAATGTTGTAATTTCATAGTCAATCTAGGTTGTTCATTAGGTGGAGATCTGATGGTAGAAGTTATGTTTAATTTAGGGTTTTTTGCCCTAGAAGGAAACCCCTCACTATATATGATGGAATTGTATTATGTCTATGTATCTCTATATTCTGAGTGAGGAAGAGAGAGGATATTGAGAGCAAAGAGGGAGCTACAGCGGATCTGTTGTAGGTTGTATCTCTTCAGTGTAATGGATAATATAAAAAGAAGGATTAGTTGTTTCTCCATGGACGTAGCCCAAACTGGGTGAACCACGTATATGTGTCTCTCTTGTTTATGTGTTTTCTGTGTTTATATTTATGCAATATTTTATGTGTTCTATTGCTCTGTAATATATAATTTTCTAAGAACTGATATCAGAGCCGAAGGTCTATTTGGCTGAAAACTCACAGGAGATAAGGGTTCCTGGTTCGAGTGGGAGCAATGGCAGAAGATGGTAGGTTTAGGGTCGAAAAATTCAAAGGCAAAACTACCAGTTGTGGAAGATGCAAATCGAATATTATCTGTATCAGAGAGATCTGTACCAACCATTGAGCGGAAAGACAAAGAAGATGACGATTATGACAGACACAGAATGGGATATTCTCGACAGAAAGGCACTTGGAACAATACGGTTGTACCTAGCGGTGTCGGTAGCGTTTAATATTTCAAAGGAAACGACAACAGAGGGTTTAATGTCGACATTGGCCAAACTATATGAAAAACCATCAGCCTCAAATAAGGTATTTCTTATGAAGCATGTATTTAATATGAAGATGTCAGAAGGTGGATCTGTTGTTGATCATTTAAATGAATTTAATACAATTACCAGTCAGTTAAGTTCTGTAGGGGTAACTTTTGATGATGAAGTTAGGGCTCTATTATTTATGTGCTCATTGTCAGAAATTTGGTATGGTTTATTTATGGCCATTAGTAACTCTGTCTCTAGATCTAGTACTTTAAAGTTTAATGATGTTGTCGGTGCAATCCTTAGCGAGGAAATGCAAAGGAAAAGCTCCGTTGAGACATCAGGTAATGCTTTGACTGCAGAGACTAGGGGAAGAAAAATGGAAAGAGGAAAGAGCCCAGGATATCGCAGTAAGTCAAGGAAAGGTAGATCTAAGTCCAGATTGGGGATAGTGTGTTGGAAATGTGGGAAGAAAGGACACCTAAAGAAAGACTGCAAGTCTCAGAAGGGAAAAGAAGGAGACGCGCAACAAGAAAAAAATCATGAAGCAAATGTGATAGGTGATGTGTTGCAAGATGCTTTGATTCTTTCTTTAGAAAATATTATTGATGCCTGGGTGGTAGATTCAGGGGCCTCATTCCATGCCACACCTGATAGGAAACATTTTCATGATTATGTTCAAGGAGATTTTGGACAGGTTTGATTGGGTGATGATAAACCCTGTAAAATCGTTGGAATGGGTATAGTTTTCATAAAACAGCAGAATGGAAATCAATGGCTATTAAAGGAGGTAAGGCATGTCCCAGATCTGAAGAAAAATTTGATTTCAACAGGGCAGTTGGGAGGTGAAGGCTGTGTGACTACTTTTACAGATAAAACCTGGAAGGTCACAAAAGGATCCCTGGTAATAGCAAAAGGAGAAAAGGTTGGTACATTGTATTTATGCAATGGTATTTCTAATTCTGTTAATGCTTTAACCTCTACAGGAGAAGATACGGCATTGTGGCATCATAAGCTCAGGCACATGAGTGAGAAGGGGATGCAGATTATTCACTCAAGAAATTTTTTGCCAGGTTTGAAGCATGTTGATTCAAAATTCCGTGAGAATTGTGTTTATGGAAAACAGAAGAGAGTCAGATTCCATAGAGTTGGGAAAGAAAAGAAGAGCGAAAAATTAGATCTTGTGCATACAGATGTATGGGGACCTACTCAGGTATCATATCTTGGTGGATCTCATTATTATGTTACTTTTATTGATGATGCAACCAGAAAAACCTAGATTTATTGTATTCGAAATAAATCTGATATATTTGATATTTTCAAGAAATGGAAAGCTTTGGTTGAAAATGAGACAGGAAAAAGGTTGAAGTGTCTCAGAGACAATGGAGGTGAATATTGTAGCAAAGAGTTTGATAGGTACTATTCATAGAATGGAATTCGGAGAGAGAAGACAGTTCCAGGAACACCACAAGAAAATGGTGTGTCAGAAAGGATGAATAGGACAATCATGGAGCGTGCAAGGTGCATGAGAATGCATGCAGGATTGCCTTTACAATTTTGGGTAGATGATGTAGATACTGCTATTTATCTAATAAACAGAGGGCCTTCAAGTTCCTTGGATGGTGGTATTCTAGAGGAGGCATGGACAGGTAAAAGGGAAAACTACTCTTTTTTAAAGACTTTTGGTTGTGAAGCCTTTATCCACATTAATAAAGAAAAAAGAACAAAGCTTGAGGCAAAATCAAAGAATTGTAGCTTTATTGGATATGGTGTTAATGATTTTGGTTATCGCTTTTATGATTATGAAAAACACAAAATCATTAGGAGCAGAGATGTCATATTCAATGAAAAGGTTTTGTATAAGGATCAGATGCAGTAAAAGAAACAGGAAAAAGAAAATAGAGAATACACAGTGCTTAACGAGATCACAGAAAAAGTGATGGTGCCTGAAAATCATAATGATCAACATCTAGAACAACAACAATAAGCACCTCAAACACCTGAGGGTGGTGTTAGAAGATCTACCGGGATAAGTAGACCCCCTGAACAATACTCTCCTTCATTATATTATGTATTGTTGACTGATTCTGGTGAACCAGAATGTTATGAAGAAGCAGTACAAGTAGAAACTAGGAAAAAGTGGGAGCAAGCCATGAAAGAAGAGATGGACTCCTTAGCACATAACCAGACTTGGGACTTAGTCAGGTTGCTTGCAGGTAAAACACATTGCAGAATAAATGGGTTTACAGGTTGAAGGAAGAAGATGGAGGTAGAAAAAGGTATAAAGCTAGACTTGTGGTGAAAGGGTTTGCATAGAAAAAGGGTATAGACTTTAATGAAATATTTTTTCCTGTTGTTAAAATGACTTCAATCAGAACTATTTTAAGTCTAGTAGCAATTCAAGATTTGCATCTTGAGCAGTTAGATGTAAATACAACCTTTCTCCATGGGGATTTGGAGGAAGAGATATATATGCAGCAGCCACAAGGATATGAGGTAAAAGGGAAGGAGAAACTAGTGTGCAAGTTGAAGAAGAGCTTGTATGACTTAAAACAGGCTCCAAGGCAATGGTATCTAAAATTTGACAGGTTTATGTCTGAACAAGGTTATACTAGATGTCACTCTGATCATTGTGTTTATCTCAAAAGGAAAAATGGTGGCAGCTATATTATATTGTTATTGTATGTAGATGAAATGCTTGTTGCAAGTTATAACATGCAGGAAATAAATGTGCTCACCAAAAATTGGAAAACTCATTTTCAATGAAGGATTTGGGTGCTCCAAACAAATCCTTGGTATGAGAATAACTAGAGACAGGAATAATCGCAAATTAACATTGTCTCAAAGTGAGTACATAGAAAAGGTGTTGAAAAGGTTTAATATGCAGAATGCAAAACCAGTTAGTATACCTTTGGCTAGCCATTTCAAATTAAGTAAGAGGAGTGTCCCAAGACTCAGGAAGAAATGGCTCATATGTCTAAAGTCCCATATGCATCAGCAGTTGGAAGCTTAATGTATGCAATGGTCTGCACAAGGCCTGATATTGCACATGCAGTGGGAGTTGTAAGCAGGTACATGAACAATCCAGGAAAAGAACATTGGATGGCAGTGAAGTGGATTCTTAGGTATTTGAGAGGTACCACAAATCAAGCATTATGCTTTGGTGGTTCAAACATTGCTCTACAGGGATATGTTGATGCGGATATGGCGGGTGATAGAGATAATAGGAGGAGCACAACAGGTTATGTGTTTACTGCAGGTGGAACAGCTGTCAGTTGGGTCTCAAAACTGCAAAGTGTTGTTGCACTCTCAACAACAGAAGCAGAGTATGTTGCTGCTACAAAGGCTAATAAAGAAATGATTTGGTTACAAAGGTTTCTGGATGAATTGGGTAAGAAGCAGGAGTTGGGCAGGTTATACAGTCACAGCCAGAGTGCCATACATCTTGCAAAGAACTCTACATTTCATTCCAAGACTAAGCATATACAATTCAAGTACCGTTTCATACGGTCAGCGTTGGAAGATGGACAGTTGAAGCTGGAAAAGATACACACTAGCCAGAATCCTGTAGATATGTTAACAAAAGTTGTAACTAGGGAGAACGTGAGAATCTTCTCGTTTGGTCTTCAAGTATGATGAAGAAGATGAGAAACAACCATGTCCAAATTGGAGTCATTGTCCAGCAAATGAAGCAGTGGTGGAGTTGATATAATCAGTCTCCAAGTGGGAGATTGTTGGGTGTGGAGCCTGATCATCTTCTGTATTCAAAGGTATCATCACATTGGACCCCAGTCCGTAAAATATTCCCTACAGGGGGGGTCCAGGGGGGGCCAAGGGGGGTCCAAGGGGGGGTGGTTGCGACCTTTTGGGAGGCCCCCCCCCCTGGCAGGGGGATCGGGGGCAGTGCCCCCGAAGCTAAGAATAGATGTAAAATTGCATTGTAAAATGTTGTAATTTCATAGTCAATCTGGTCTGTTCATTAGGCGGATATCTGACAGTAGAAGTTATGTTTAGTTTAGGGTTTTTTGCCCTAGAAGGCAACCCCTAGCTATATATGAGGGAATTGTATTACGTCTATGTATATTTGTATTCTGAGTAAGGAAGATAGAGGAGATTGAGAGCGAAGAGGGAGTTACAGCAGATCTGTTGTAGGTTGTATCTCTTCAGTGTGTTGGATAATATAAAAAGAAGGACTAGCTATTTCTCCATGGATGTAGCCCAAACTAGGTGAACCATGTATATTTGTGTCTCTCTTGTTTTTTGCATTTTCTATGTTTATATTTCTGCAATATTTTATGTGTTCCATTGATCTGTAATATATAATTTTCTAACAACAACACTCTAAATGAATAATCAAGAATAGAGTTGTTCCATGTGAGGGTAATTTCAAATCATTCAAAGATTGATGCATTATTTGATAGTGGGTCACAATCAAACTTAATTTCAAAAGACTTGGTCAAAAATATTAACCTTGAAACTGTACCTCATCACAAGCCATATCCCTTGGGTTGGTTAGTCAATAATGCAAATTTATAGGTTAGAAGGAAATGCTTATTCAAGTTTGCCATTACTGAAAAAATCATTGATGAAGTTGAGTTAGATGTAGTTCCACTACACATCTCAGGAATCATTTTGGAAAGTCCTTATTTGTATGATAGGAAAGCCGATATTTTAACGCCATGAGAACAAATACCTATTTCTAAAGGATGGAGTAGAGTATATTGTGAGATCCCGTCGCAAAAATTTAAACATTTCTTTGGTTAATGAAGGGCAGATGAAGAGACTAGTAAATGCAAGTAAAAATTTTGTGCTTCTCATGATCAAGAAAAAGAATGATATTGATTATGAATCTTTTGAAGGTTGTGATGACAAATTAAAAACTGATTTGTTTGATGTGGTAAGCAAGCATGGCAAGATGTTTCAAGAACCAAAGGGGTTACCTCCTAAGAGGGGAATTCAACATGAGATACAGTTGCAGTATGATGTTCCACTTCCAAACATTGGCATGTATCACATGTCGATCATGGAGAGCATGGAAATCAAGAAGAAAATTCAATAATTGTTGAAAAAAGGTAACATACGCCCATCTACTTCGCCATGTAGTTCACCTATTGTTTTGGTGCCAAAGAAGGATGGGACTTAGCGCATGTGTGTGGATTTTCGTGCACTGAACAAAATCATGGTAAAGAATCATTATCCACTCCCAAGAATTGATGATTTTCTTGATCAATTAAGGTATGCAAAGTATTTCATTAAGTTAGACTTACGAAGTGGTTATGATGAAGTTAGAATAGTTGAAGAGGACATTTGGAAAACCACATTTAAAACTAAACAAGGATTGTTTGAGTGGCTTGTTATGCATTTCAGTCTTACAAATGCTCCAAATACTTTCATGAGAGTTATGAATGATGTATTGGGACCATTTCTAGATGAATTTGTCATTGTTTACCTCGATGATATTCTCATATTCATCAAATCCAGAGATGAACATGTCATGCATGTGAACAAAGTACTTAGTGTCTTGAGAAAAGAACAGTTGTTTTTAAAGATGTTGAAGTGTGAATTTGCCAAGACTTATTTAGTGTATCTGGGACACATTGTTGGAGGAGGTGAGCTAAAGATAGACCCCTCTAAAGTTGAGGTCATTTTGAATTGGCCCAAACCCAATACAGTTACAGAGGTAAGAATCTTTTTAGGGGCAGCACAATATTGGAGGAAATTTTTTGCTAATTTTTCTTCCATTGCATCAAAATTACATGCATTGACTAGTGTCAAGAAAGTCTTCCATTGGGGATATGTACAGCAGAAATCATTTAATGCTTTAATGAAAAAGATAATTTCAGCACCGGTATTGGCTCTTCTGGATCTTAGACAACCATTTGAGATTCAAACGGATGCTAGTGATTACGCCATGGGAGAAGTTCTTATGCAGCATGGTAAGCCCATTTCATTTCATTCTGAAATTTTTAATGGACCTGTGACTAACTATCCCACTTATGAAAAATAACTTTGCGCATTATTACAAAGTGTCAAAAGATGGAAACACTACTTGATGGGGAAGGATACCAATATCCATACCGACCATCAACCATTGTAGTACTTACATTCATAGTCAAAGTTGTAGCAATCACGACACTTCGAATGGATGGGTCAAAAAATGGAAACACTACTTGATGGGGAAGGAGACCATTATCCATACCGACCATCAACCATTGCAGTACTTACATTCATATTCAAAGTTGCAGCAATCACGACACTTCAGATGGATGGGTTTTCTACAACAATTTCATTTGGCTATCAAGTACAAAAATGGAATCTACAATAAGGTAGTTCATATGCTTTCTAGGCCTATTGTAAATTCATCTATTATACACAATCACAATTCTGTTTTACATGAAAGTTACATTGAGCAATACGCATATGATAATGACTTTCAAGATGTGTATGCAAGCTTGAGTCAAGGAAACCAAATTGAAGAGTTAGATTACCATGTACATAACAGTTTGTTGTATCACTTGGGCAAGTTATGTATTCTATAGGGAGAAAGAAACAGTATCATAAGGGAGGTGCACACTTCATTGATTGTTTGACACTTTGGTGTAGGCAAGATAGTAGCGAATCTCCAAAGGTATTGTTATTGGTCACGCATGTTTGATAATGTATCTCATTTCATTAGAAGATGTTCTTTGTGTGCAACAAGTAAGCCTAGCAATAGGAAACTAGGATTGTACACTCTACTTCTGGTACCTTCTCTTCCATGGGAGATTATCTCAATGGATTTTGTAGGAGGTCTTCCATTGTCAAGGAAAGGTCATGATTACTTGTATGTAGTTGTAGAGAGGTTCAACAAAATGTGTATTCTAACACCATGTAAAAAGAAAATTATGGCTGAACAAATAGCTCATATTTTTTATCAAAATATTTGAGTTCATTTTGGTCTTCCTACTTCCATTGTAAGTGGTCGAGATTCTTGATTTGCTGGGAATTTTTTATCAAATTTGTTGAACATGATGGACACTAAGTTGAATAAGAGTACAACCTTTCATCCGCAAACAGATGGACAAACTGTGGTGGTCAATAGGATAATCATTCATCTTCTTAGAGGATAATATTGCAACAAACATCCCAAGTTTTGGGATGAACAGTTGCATTACATACACTATGCATACAACAAGGCAAAGCATTCTTCCACAAATACATCGCCATTTGAGGCATGTTTTGGGTACTTTCCAAAAACACCATTGGACTTCATCTTTGAGAAAAATGTCACCATTGATGGTCATAGAGACATCGATAAGGCAAGGAAGTTCATAGAGCAAATTTAGTTAATACATCACACAGTACAAGAACAGCTTCAAAGAAGTCAGAGTAGCTACAAGGAAAGGCATGAAAAACACTATGTTGATCATAAATTTCAAGATGGAGATGAAGTTTGGTTATATATTAGAAAGTAAAGACTTCAAGGGGAAGGTAAAAATCTTAAGCCAATCCATTATGGTCCTTTTAAAATTCAAGAAAAAATTGGTAATAATGCATTTAAGCTAGATTTTCCTCCTTATATGAAAATATACTCTGTTGTTGATGTTGAGAATTTGAGATTATTTGAGCCTCCTTTGATTAATGATCAAGGAGAGCATGTTCAACTGCCATCAATAGATGATTTCTTGCCATAATATATTGATGATCTATAGCAAGATCTCATACTTGACAGAAGAACCAGAACTTCAAAGAGAGGGAATGTCAAATACCTTAGAGTGGGACTCAAGGGACAAAGCCTTCTAAGGCCAAATGGTTGCAAATTGAGGAGGTGAGGGAGTTGTACCCTCACCTTCTGAACAATTGATGGTGTCTTTTGGGGTCCAAAAGGCTTCCAGTGGGGAGGAATGATCAGGTGCTCAGTATTTAGCTCAAAAATAAAACTTCTCATAATCGCTCGAAACATAAACGACCGCATCTGTCTCAGTGAAACTATCCCAACACAACTCATTTCACTGAAAATCGAGTTTGAATGAGGAAGATATTGTGTTCTGTCCGCTTTGACAAACATAGGAAATTTTGAATAAAAAATGTATAGTCACTGCATAGTCAACAGTCCGTACTGCTGACGTGGTAGGTGACTGGGTAGGGTCAAAGGTCGGTCAACACTCAATCAGAGTTCGATAAGTGGCATCATGTGGTTGGTTTGCACGTGTGTTGACGTGGCAAGTTTTTATTGGTTTATGGTGGACCAATGAGGAGGGGACAAGTGGCAAGCCCGGAGGCCATCACGTGTCCCTCCCAAAAGTTTGGTTATTGGCACGCAGTGTGACAAAATAATGGGCAAGTCGTTGAGGTTGAACCCACGACCTCACTCCAACAAACTCCAAGCCTTACCATCGTGCCACGCTGGTGGTTCTTACAAGGCTATGGTCTCCATTTATATTTATTGTGTAATGTATTTGCAGTTGGGGGTTAAGAGGGAGCCAGCCCGTGGGCCAGCCCCCTCCCATGTGAACACTCCATCCAACGGGCAGCTACAGTTAATGGTTAACCACAAACCTCAACTCCAACCATAACCGTTAGCATTTATACATCTATGTGACCACTACCACCACATCTGGAGGCCGACAGTTAACCTAACCACAGATTAAGCGCTAATTCGACTTATCCGTTAATTAATCGTGCTTAGAATTTAATAAAACTCAAGTTTATTTCGGCGGAAATTTTTCAGTCCCTCCTTTTTCGGCGATAACTCTAGTTT
The DNA here is from genome assembly GCA_031772625.1 of Pinus tabuliformis. Taxonomy (NCBI): domain Eukaryota; kingdom Viridiplantae; phylum Streptophyta; class Pinopsida; order Pinales; family Pinaceae; genus Pinus; species Pinus tabuliformis. Next base: position 794,141,949 of record CM062809.1, on the reverse strand, counting down.
TAGTGGAGTTAACTGGAGTTCCTCCAGTTTTAGAGGAGGTTTACTAGGGAAAACATTTTTGACCATAACTTTAGCAAAATTCGACCAAAGTGAGATCAGGAAAAGTTGTTCCTAGATAATTTGGATGTTGTGAGCACATTGAAGCAGGTTTTAGGAGCAGTAGAGCATTGTAAATATCACTTTTTCCATTATTGAGCTAATACAGAGGCCCAAGCCATGGAAGTGGGACCAAGGAGATGTAGCCTAAGTGGGGTGAACTCCTGGATCAAAACATTGTGTTAAGTGTTAATTTTGATGGTTTGTTGTAAATTTACTTATTTTTGTTCATCACTTATTTTTCATGCTATTTTTGTTATGAATTTAACATAAAACTTGATAAATTTCCATGTTTTCATTCATAAACACCATAAGGGAACCTATTCACATGAAGCAATTGACAAGCATTTGCTTATAAATCTGAAGTTGAATTTAGCATATAAACACTAACATTCAACAACAGGTCACTTATACATTGACAACAAATCCTAAAGGGCTAGGGTTTCCACAATGATATCAAAATTCTAAACATCAAGAGAATCGTATTTATACACTTCATCGACAAACCTAAGTAGACTAGGTTTTCATGAATATAGAGATACCATTAGGTTAGGGTTTTATAGTGAACCTTTTTAAGTTTCCACAAGAATAATAATATACTGAGGGTAGATTCAATCTAATGATCAATCACCCTAATAAGAATATCTTATGATTCAATACCCTAGACACAAAAATGTTAATAATGTAGAGAAAAATTAGAAGAATATGATCATACTTTTATATGAAGATAACTTTGTAAAAAACCTTATAGACTAATACATACCTTGTGTTGTTTCTTAACAAACCTTTTAGTGCATCAAATATTGGTAGGTTTTTCTTTGCAACAGAACTTATTCCATGCTTCAAGTCTATCCTTTTAAGTTTCCTCCATAACTCTTGAGCATTCAACAAGCTTTCCTAACAAGGAAAATACAAAGAAAATATCATTAGCTTACAATACAAACACATTTTGATATGATATAGAAACCAAATATAAAATAGGGGACAAGGAATGAGATACTTATCTTTTGTTAAACCCGTGAAGACTCCCTCTTATTCCAATCTTTGAGGGATATCTACAACTTATCAAAATTCAAAAGAAAGATGTTCTACCATGACATGTTAGACCTATGAAAACAAAACCTAAAGAAAAATTTAAGATAGAATGACATGTGAGGGATGGTATTCCCTGAGAGTCATTGGAAAACAAATATTTAATCTTAGATTATTCAATCTTGTTCTTCTTTGGTGGAATTCATTAATAACATTTGCATATTCTCTATCTCTTTTCTTATTCCTTGGACTTTCTAGACAATTACTTTTGTAGTGACCCATCTTGTGACAATTATAACATTCAATATTGGATAGGTCAACTTTATTCTTTGGTCCTTTGCACCTCTTGAAGGTTCCCTTATTCTTGTCATGGGAAGAATAAGAATTTGATGTGTTTTCTTCTTAATCCTCCTTGTTGTTTACTAATGATATTCTAGATTCTTCTTGACTACATGCATTCCACATTTGTTCAAATGTTGGAGTATCCTTCCAACTGTTAAGTCCTAATGTAAAGGCACTCCAAGATGTTGGTAGTCCTAGAAGGGCAGTAATTACGAGCTCATTTTTTGGGATAACTTCATCTATTGCTTGGAGTTCATCTCTGATTCTAGATATACTTATAAAATATGATGAGACGGTATCATCATTTGTTATCTTAACAGTTCTTAGTTCATTCTTGAGGCTTGCTATTTGACCAATGTTCTTGATTGTGAATAACTTGGAGAGAGCCTCATACATTTCTTGAGCAAATTTATGTTGGATATATATGTATTTAGGTTGTCCTTAACTCCATCCACTATGAGGTTCATAGCCAAGATTTCAATTTCTCTGAACTTTTTTTTTCTGCTTCACTTGATTCATCTGTAGGCTTCTTGATTTTTCCTTGAACGAGATCCAAAACTTTGCACTTTTCAAGAATGAGATCTATCCTCTTTTTCCAGGCCCTGTAGTTGGAGGCTCCTTCTAATATGTTTTCTCCCTTCATTTAGTTTGACATAGTTCCTGTAGATAGTAGACTTATCTCCTTATGGGATCCCTTTTAATGACACTTTTCTTGATCTTTTTTTTACCTCAATAGATCCTTTAACCTGCCTTTTTCTTCCTTCTTCACCTTAGCTTTAATACCATGTTAGAAAATCAAAAAGGCAGAAAGATTTTCTGTGGTTGATAATTACTTGTGATTTTCTTATGTTCTTCTTTTATCTATGTTTCATCAATAAATTATCAAAATAAAAACATGAAGATCAGGGATGCTAGATGTAAGCGGATAGTCAGGGCTAAAACCCCTATATAGGGGAAAACCTAGTGAAGGAACTCTTCCTTCAATAGATTTAAAATCAAGATGAGATAGACCAAGACTCTAGACCCACATACCTTCCTCCCCCACAAAATTAGCCCTTCCTCCTTGTGAATATCATTTTCTTAGTCTTTCAAATGGCATCCCTTCAAAGTGCAGCCACAATCAAGAACTTTAATACAACAACACAATTTTCGGCCTAGCTACTCCAGAATTTCAGCCACCCCAGCAACAAAAGAATTTCATCCTTCCAGCAAAACTTCATAAATTTGCACATGTGAGATGAGAGAGAGAGAGAAATTGAATTCTTAACCTTGAAATAGACCTTCTTCTTTTCCCTTAGACTTGTCCTCTTCTTCCTTGGAATTTTTGACTTTTCCAGTTGCAATTTTCTACAAATAAAACTTGCTTGACTTCCACTACAAATGAGGTTGAGTTGCTCCAATATATAGGCTTCTTGTGAGGTCAAATACCCTATTTGAGGCAAACTTGTCCTTCGTTGAGGCCGACTTGGTGGAGGAGGCCTAGAAGACCTAAAGTACAATAAAATAAATTTCTTCTTTGAAAAATAAATCCCAAGAAGGGTTCTTTACGTTTTGACATGACCAATAACACTTGATATGAACCCTATAAGCCTTAAATGCAGGACTTGACATAAAAAAAATCTACCCAAGCATGAAACCCATGCTTTAATAATTCAATTTATTTAATAATAAAATTTCTTTTTCTTTCTTTTGACAAATACATTACATTATGACTTAAATGCAATTATGAAGACTGAACCTAGTTACATTCTTCAACACTATCATTATATGGAACCTCAGTCCTATAGTCACATAGGATTATTGTCACGCATGAGTCATGTAGTCATATATAATTCCTCTATCCAGTAGTTATACCAAATATTAATCCAGTAGCTAGATATAATCTCAGTCTTGCAGTTATACCAAGTTTAGGTCTTGTAATCAATACTTTGATCTTGTAATGAAGTGATACCTTAGCCTTGTACTTACCCAATCCTTTGTTTTCCTATAGATGATCTGAAATACATTGATAGCCCAAACTTCGTTGTCCTACAATGCTCTTTCTTCATTGTTCTGTAATCTTCTCAATTCATTTAGTGTTCTTCATTTGGTCTAGTTCACTTAGGTATAAATAGTTGATTATGCCTGTAGTTCAGTAAACATGAATAATTTTAGAAGTCAACTTGTAGAGGATTAATTTGAAGCTAACTTTCAAGGTGACTTGATGGAGGAGGGTGTTACAAGACAAAATAAATTTCTATCTTTTGACACTTATAAAACCAAGAAGGGTTTCTTACATTTTGACTTTAACTCAACAAGAAAAACATAAAGGCCTTTAATGGAGGCTTGACCTATTGACCATTGACCCAAGCATGAAATCCATGCTTTAATAAGTCAACAAAAAATTTCTTTTATAAATAATTTTTCTTTTCTTGACACAAATAGAAATTATGAAGATCGACACCAGTTACATTTCTTGATAGTTTTAGCTCAAATTTTACTATAGAGTTTAAAATATTACATCTATAGCTTATAATTGTTGGAAATTAAATAATCCAACACTCTCTGTGTGTTTCGTAACATGGAATAACCGCCTCTTGTGGATCCTTATCTCTGGTGATGTGATCATTGACTAACACCTACTGGTTTTGGCTTAACAACAATCAGGATTCCCTACAAGAGGTATAAGAGTTTAGGACCCGAGTTCAATACACACCCGTCTCGCATTGGGGGGGGGAATTTTTCGACATTGGATAAACCAACCATCCCCGTGTGGTTTGCAACATGGAATAAATTCCTCTCATGGATCCTTATCTCTAGCGATGTGTTTGTTGACTAAAACCTGCAGGTTTTGGTTTAACGACAATCGTGATTCCCAACAAGAATTAGTTATTTAAGCCCTTAAAAATATTCATTTACAAGTTTAAATAATGTTCTTGGTGAATACTCAAGAGGTTTTGACCCCAAGACCTCTTAAACATAATTTTCAACTTGTTAGAAATTCGATTTTAGTGCAACTCCAAGGATCAAAGGTGGTCTGAATTAACAATCCTTTAGTCTTTAGGCTTATCCACCCTTAGATATAATATCAAGAAGTGCTCTAGTACTTTTTGGTGGCTTATCAAATGGTTTCAGTTGCTAATTTCTACATTTTCTGTAGACATTACAACCTTGTTAAAACATGGTAGTAAGGAATTTCATAGATAAACCCCTTAACTAGCAACTAAATCTCAAAAATACATACATATTTATTCAGGACATTTTTAGTAGACCAAAATTGACTACTTATGCACCATATCTAATCAAAAATTTCATCCTTTTTCTTGCTATTACATAATTTTATTTTCATATTTACAGCCCTATTCAGCAGGACAACAAGTTTTTCAATTTATAAAATAAATATTTTTCCTGGCTAACATATTTTCCATACACCAATTTCTACTATTTATTTGCTAAACTCCATTTTTTTAATGTACTTTTATGTTAGTTTAGTTAACATTACGTTGCATATTTTTCATTTAAGCCAATGGGACCGCAATAAAAACTACTTCCTTCAACAAATTAGACCCTATTATAAGGCACTGGTTTTTAGTGGATGGGATGGAATGTCTTACATGAAGCCTCTCATAGCTTTGCGGTAAGTGTTAAGGCTTGAAGATGAGGGACTAGGCCAAGGTGATAGTGGGTCTCCATCCTGTTTATGTGTCGACCATAGCGGATTATATGATCTTCAACAATTCGTTAAACAAAGAGGTACCACTATATAATGTCTACCACAAAATCCTCCATGTAACTTTTCTATGAGCCTATTTGATTCTTCATCGTCCACATACCTGAGAATCAATCCTCCTAAGTTTCTCCTACTTATACCTTATTGAATCAAATAGAACTTTAAGACTTTAATCTTGATGCTCTTCTCTTGTAATATACCAAATGATATAGACATTTCAAATTCTTATCATAATATACTATGTATACACAATATTCATGTTGTTCCAACTTATCAAACACTGCAAAGAAGATTATCCCTTATTTTGCATAAGGCGTACACTATTGAAATTTTACACTACTCTTGTGACTTTTATCAAAAAGGTAGGTTTATAGGTTTATTCCACTTGATAATTTCCATGCCTTGGTCTATAGTTAATAAGATGATATAATCATGGATCTCTTCATGGTGTTTTTCTTGTTATCCTTTCTCATCATAAAGAGATAGCATTGCATTTTGTTGATGATTATAGCTCAGACTGGTCCATCTACATTGGCTAGGTGTCAAGCATGCAAAAGTTATCTAAAGGCTCGCTAGGTATTTTCTCATGTTAAGTGACTTTTATGGTTTCTTTCTTAAGTCTAACTTAGGAAAAGTAGATTAACTTAACTAACTAATTAATGTTGGTTATTGGGCTAAATTTTTCTAAGGAAAAGTGATTTAATCACTTTAGTTAATTAGATGTAATATCTACCATTGATTTAAGTGGCTTAGGGTTTAATCCTAGCCATCCATCACCTTGGAGACGAAGGGTTAAAGTTTTGGCTCAATGATAATTATGAAAGAAATCCTAAGAGAGGAGAAAGACACATTTAATCATTGAGAGAGGGATTTTCTCAAGTGGAGTGAGAGACTCATGACTAAAGAGAAGGAAGAATTACAGCAAGGAAATTCCAATGAGAGAATTCTGAAGGGGTTTAGATATTGGAGAGAGAATTTTCAATTTGCAAGGAAGTCAAAACTCAACTTGGAGGGTTGCAAAAGAGGTCATATGACCTAGGTGAAGGGTGAATTATTCTTCCATTGTGTAGGTCGTATAGAGATAGGAGATAGGAGGCTGAATTGTAGGCTAGAGAAGTAAATTTCAGGGGCTAAAAATTTCCAGGAGACCGAGTTTCTAAAGGGATGAAATTTTCTAGGGGCCGAGATTTCGAAGTTCCATTTTGTTGTCTAATTTTTGTATTTCTCTGAGATTCATTTTGATTAAGGGAGCCCTTATTTTTCCTAAGAAATATATTTATTGAGGTGGTTGGACATTGGATAAATAGCCCATTAATAAACATGTTATTTTGGAAGGTTTGACGAAGACTTTCATGTGAAGCATGTAATAACCCCAGTTACATTTTCTACTTATTTTAAGCATTGTAAAATTAATTTAATTAAATGGGTTGAGCTAGGGACACATATTCCAAAGCTGAGGTGGAGGGGAGAAACTGCATGGGATGTTGACTGGTCTGGTGGCAGCCATGGAGGTTGGCAGGCGGTAAGCAAGAGGTCAAGGGACTAAGTGGAACCATGCTGAATTTATTGCAAGATTCCTACATGAAAACCAAGGGTGACAAGGAAAAACCAACATAAAATCAAGGGGAAGGTAGAACACTGGAGCTATGAGGATTGGCCATAAAGGAGTCAGGCCATACGAGAAAATAATGACTAGGGAAGTGGAACCAAAGGAAAGAGGAAAGGCAAGCGATGTAAATTTTGGGTGAAGGCATATTTTTTAAGCAATTTCAATGGCAGTGAACAAGCTCCATCTTCCTTGCAGAATATCGTGTTGTTGAGTTTGAGAGGAAGAACAGTAAGCATGTTAATTGTTACAAGAGTTCAATATGTTATGGTAAATTTATAACTGGAAGAGAAAAGAGGGGAGTATCGTAAACATAACAGTGCAGAGAATATGTCACTGTAGGATTCCTTCTCTGACAGGTTTATGAGTATTCCAATAATTCCATCTGTGGTAGGAACACTTTCCCTTATCCCTTCTATTTTGGAATTATAGTGGTTAAGGAAGCTTTATCACATATTATTTTTTAATCGAAAGAACCTCAAAATCTTGCTCAGAGGGGAACTCTAGTTAGTGGTTCATTCCTAGTAATCTGGATCAGCTTCAGAAATTGGTTGTATTGGATCTAAACATTAACAATCTTGTTGGATAACTTTTGAAGTGCTAAGAAGGGTTATGAAACTACTAACACAAGAAGCGAACTTGAGTATTTTATGTATCAGGATTTAGCTAAAGGTAGAGAAGATTTTCCTTTAGATTCATATCCCACAAGAAAACCCCTCACTCACACTCTAGAATCTGGCTTGAGGGTGACAGACGACAAGTGAATATGGCTATAGTTTGTCTATATTTGGGTGGAAAAGCAGAGTCCCCATATTATTTGTCTTATCCATATTCTTAAGATAAGTAATCTTTATACCTTGTATGTTCTTGAATAATAAGTTGTCTACAGGTAGTTGTGTGTATCACCTAGAATAATAAGAGATTATTGTCTCGAGATTATAGGGTGTTATACATGAAAATACATCCTCATCATCTCAAAGGTGATTACTATTCTTTTGGTTGAAATACACCCCTTTACACCCCATCAGGACAATGTTATCCTAGTCTATAGCAATTTGTCCCCTTCATCTAACTTGTGTTACCAAATTATCACTTAGTCACGAGGCAAAAAGCTCGAATTAACTAAACTTTGACACTCTTGTTCACTTATGGAAACTCATATGGTGGAATGTGGTCTCTTTATCCTCATCTTTAGATTTTTCCTAAACAAAAAAAAATCATACAAAAGTGGGAAAGAACCATAAAACATGGGGAAGCTTTTTCCTAAACATTAAAGCATCTAAAAAGCGAATAAAATCATTTTTAAATGAGGAAACGTTATTCATGCAAAATATTTTTCCCAAATTGAACTAAGGAGGAATTTGGAAATCTTCATAGCCTCCACTTCCTATATATTAGGGGCTAGGCCATGGAGAAATGGATTGGAGTTCATTGTAATGTTATGTTGTCAAGATCTTATTTGAGAGAGAGAGTTTTTAGAGCTAGAAGCCATAGGAGGTGTTGCTACAACTACATATATTGGTGGTAATATCTTTCCCATTTGATTAATATAGATTGGTTATTATACCTTCCATGTATTGTTTTTCATTGTTCCCCTATTGTGTCTAATTAATGATCACTTGGAATTTTGGTTTGTCATAATGCATTCAGTTATTTTTAGTTGTTTCTAATGGTTTTGATTGATATATTATTATGTTGTGAATAGTTTGTTTGTTCTTGTTTATGTGCAGGACCAAGTTGTGGAGCTAGCTATGAGTGCTTCCCAACTCATAAAAACTCCAATAAACCTGAATGTGATGACTCACGGGCTTATCTTCCACTTTTCTTATCAATATCTTCCTTAATTCTTGCATCATTGAAAGAGTGAAACCTTGGAACATTCTTTCCCTTTACTTGTCTTCCATAAGTTTCTGAGAGAACCTAAGAGGGTTTTTTGTTTGTCTAACCAAACAAAAATCCCTATAGCAGAATTGGCAACTCCACTAGGGTAACAAGACCAACGAAAGTTTCAAGAGTACTACCCACTAAAGGAATGTTGTCGCTAGGTAACAGGTGAAAATAAGGGGCGCAGAAGGATAATTGATCCACATTTACAATTCTCCTATCCAAAGGAATGACGAGTCCGAAGAACAATGAGACAATGTAAATCATACAATAGATCCAACTGTGTGCTAAAAGTAGACTGTAGTCAAGATTGTGATCTACAACTTCAATGTCCACAGTTAAAATTTTCCCAGCAAGAGTGATGGGGTAGCTTAAATGGTATCCTTTTGGGATGAAAGTATGGCCATCAAAACCTTTAAGAAAATTTAATGGTAGTGAAAGATTGGGCAAGCCAATAAAAAGTATCCATGACATAGGTTGACACGCCTTCATCAATGATGGTATGGTGAATGGATTTTCCTTTCGTCATAACTTGCACTTGGAATGCAAGTTGATGGGAGAGGTGAGGTTTACTTTTCTCCATGTCGAAAACCACTAGAATGGAATCCTGAGGATTGATCCCACCTATGGCTGAAAGAAAATATTTCCATTGTGTTGGGAAACTTTGTAATACTTAGAGTCTCAACATAATAGAGGGCGCTTGTGCTAGATCCTCTGCAATATTGTAGTTATGGGCAGCACGATTAGATGGATTGTGTGTCGTGTGTCGAAGTGTCCCTTTTGGGGGATGAATCACAGGGTCAGAAATAGGCCTTTTGATATGTATTGAGCATCTTGGAGACCATCATCCTTATCGGTGGCCATCCTCATGTCTATTAACAATTTTCATTATTAACTGGTAATCAAACGAATTCTCACATGTTCGACATCAACTCATTTATTCACATGTGCATAATTATTCTATTCTGTGACGGTGACGAAGACCTTGGGAAGAGGATTACATCACTCAGCCTTCTTCCTCTCCCAAGTTGTGTATTTTGTTTCTAGAGACAGCTTATCTCAGTCTGACTACATTATGACAAAGTTCCACATTGTACTTACTGGTGGACATGATCTCTCATCTTCTACATGGATCCACAGTGTATTGTTTTAGCTACTAAGCATGGGAATGCCTGACTCAGGACATAATTTATATATGACATATGTTTGATGTTGTTGGTAGGCCTCCTTCCATTTTGACACTCTGATTACTCTCTCTCCTCGGTTGTTTTATAAATTATTTTGGCCATCGCCTTCTTCTCTGACCTCACACTTTAGGGGGAATATCTTATACATGAAAATACCTCCTCATCAGCTCAGAGGAGATTACTATTATTTTGGTTGAAATACACCCTTTTACACCCCCTTTTCCAACCTATTTAAGCATATAACACAAGTTGTACCATGAGAACAACATTATCCTAGTCTATAACATTTTGCCTCCTTCATCTAACTTGTGTTAGCAAATTCTCACTCAGTCACGAGGAAAAAAAGCTCAAGTTAACTCAATTTTGACACTCTTGTTCACTTATAGAAACTCATATGGTGGAATGTGATCTCTTTATCCTCATCTTTAGATTTTTCCTAAACAAACAAAGCATACAAAACCGAAAAAGAGCCATAAAACATGGGAAATATTTTTCCTAACCATTAAAGTATCTACAAAGCGGATAGAAGCATTTTTAAATGAGGAAACATTATTCACCCAAAATATTTTTCCCAAATTGAACTAAGGAGGAATTTGGAAATGTTAATGTTAATTTTTCATATTTCCCTATGATGTATCAATTACTTTAGCCCAGTTCACTTCTTCATTTAACAATGCATTCAATTATCAGCAATGTATCCAATCATAAACTATAAATGAAGATAGAAAAATATATGCAATGACAAAGAAGACAACAGCACAACCATAAGAGACAGAATATTGGTCCAAGACCTGGGAAAAGCCCCACAAGGGGGAAACCCCTTTGAAATCATCTTCTTTATTAGATCGTCATAAAAAAATTTAGCAGATAGTACAATGAGCCCAATACATAAACTTGCAGAAAATATTTACAGAATAGAAACAAACTACAAAATAATAGAGAGAAACCCTTTATCCATCATAATATTTAATTCAACTGGAATAAACTATGAAATCATGGATGCTCCCGGTAAAGCAGACTACGAGTGACTAAAACTTCTTGGCCGCTCCCTTAGCCACTGTGTGCGAGCATCTGTGTCTGACCCGGATGCTCCCTAGAAGAATGTATGCATGCGTATGGGGAAAAGCACACACATAACCACTCAAAACACCAAATATCTCCCTTCCAACTATTGTGCGAGTGACTAGGACTTCCCAGATGCACCCTTGACCACTATGTGTGTGCGTATGGGGACCAACACTTTCTGATCTTCTTTGGAAACCCTAGACGCTCCCTTCAGGCTTCTGTACGAGCGGCTGAGACCTCCTAGACACACCCTTGACCACTCTGTGCATGCATCTTGGGCCAAGAATGCTTATTTACGAGCCAACAACTAAGAAACAGAAACCCTAGATTTATGCGAGCTTCAATCTTGTAGTTTCAGAACCTTGAGTGAATTTCCTCCGTCAAACCTGTGTGAACCAAGACAATAGAAGAGAGTAGAAGATGGCTTGATCAATTCATCCAAATGAGCTTGAGGTCTCTTCTATTTATAGGCTTCCATGAGGGCCCACTTGATGTTGAGGCTGACCTATCCAATTGTACATGTGCTTAGGGCTGACCTATTCCAATATACATGAGTGGATAAAATAAATTCAAAAATGAACTTCTACTTGTCCAAATAGGGTGATATTTAGGTTGTTTTGGGTCCTTTTGAAAATACGAATCTATGGAAATTAGTATCTCCATCATATGAGTTGTCCAAAGTGGAATTTGACTGCAGTTGAATAATTTTAACACTCCCTCTCAACTAGGGAGAATTCCACTTGTCAATGCAATGACATCATGCTGAAACCCAATCTGCTCAACTCTATCTGCTAAAACATTCTCAAATATAAAAGAAGAATCATCGGGGAGAATTATCTTCTACCCATACTGAGAAATAGAATAAATGATCATAAAGGGGAGCACATCTTCGACCCTAGAATCTCATCGGGGAGCTCATTCTCAACCCAGAATCTCAAAAGGGGAGAAGGTCTCAATCCAATCTTATTTCCTGCCACTCTTCCCATCAATGACCCTCAATATTTATGTGGTAGAACACCTACATCATAATCGACTTGGGTTGTACACCCCAAGTACACTCTCAACCCATTGGCCAAACGGGGAGCGGTATTCTCAAAAGGCCTTGCTTAAGGGTATGATGCCAATTGGTGTATACTTTTCATACACCAAATAGGGGAGCAGTGTAGGTTTTAACCCCATACAGAAATTACCTGCATACGAGTTCTAAAAACATAAAACAATGGCAAGAGCATAACACTTAAAACATTTATACACAGAGATTTTCCCCTGCATCCTAAAACAAGGACTACCAGATTGATTTCTCATTATGTTCCTTTCAATGTTACAATACATATATATACATGTCGAAGCATCCATAAACCCCAATCCATTAACCCTGAATTAAAACACAACCATAGTTCCCTTGACCGGACCTACAAAATACCATCGACCGAAAACCATCGCACCCAAAACCATGTGTGAAATCCATGCATAAAACCATAGGTAGGTTTGCCTACCTAATATAGGATCCAAAAAAAAAAATCCTGGGGCACTTCCCCAGACCCTGTAGAGGGGGGCTACTTCCCCCCTCAAATCCCCCAACAGGGGGAGCTGTCCCCCCCCCTCTAACCCCCTTATTTAACTACTAGGACTAAACATGGAAAGAATATAACATAGCCCAACATTCTCCCACTTATTGTTTTATTTCCACAGGAAAGCTTAGTCATTGATCCAGCCTTGCAAAGCCCATTGATTCTCTACACCAAGATAGCTTCTCAGTGCTCACAGAATTTGTCCATGCATCTGCAGTATTCTTCAAAGTTTCCACCTTTACCAGAAACACCTTTTTGTTTTCTACCATATCCCTCAAAAAGTGATATTGAACATCAATGTGTTTTATCTTTGAATGAGAATCAAGGTTCTTTGCCAAGAAAAATTCACTTTGGCTATCACAGTCTATCCTTATAGCTCGTTGTACTAACCCCATACTTGAACACAATCTCTACAACCAAACTGCTTCCTTGCTTGCATGAGTGTTTGTCGTGTATTCTACCTCTATAGTTGACAGTTCCACTATAAATTATCTCTTACTCATCCAACTGACTGCACCTCAAAATAGGTTAAACACATACCCATTTATCAAATCCAGATCTCCAGCCCACTTTGCATCAACAAAGCCACAAATTTCCAAAACTCTGTCCAATCCTGGTATTCCTTGGTAGCACAAACCATAATCACTAGTTCCACGCAAATACCTGAAAACCCACTTCACTATTGTCCAATGCTCCTTCCCTGGTTTTGACATAAACCTGCTCAATACTCCCACTGCATGTGCAATGTCTAGTCTAGTATAGACCATTGCATACATTAGACTACTGACTGCACTTGCATATGGAACATGGGACATGTCCTCTTCCTCTTCTCGTGTCTTGGGACACTGTTCAGCAAATAACTTTACACCTATAGGAATAGGAACCTTCACCGGTTTACTATCATACATATTAAAGCTCCACAGTATCGTCTCGACATACTTCCTCTGGTTTAACTAGAGCTTCTTCTTTGCCCGATATCGCTTAATTTCCATGCCCAAAATATAGTTTGCAGCACCAAGATCTTTCATGTCGAATTTGGATGACAATTAGGTCTTCAAATCCTAGATAATTTCTTTGTCATTTCCAACCAGCGACATAGCATCCACATACAAGACTAGATAAATAACACGGTCACCATTAATTTAAAATACACACAATGATCCGCTTTACTTCTGGTGAAGCCAAGTCCCTGTATAAATGTATCAAATTTCTAATACCACATCCTTGGTGACTATTTTAACCCACACAGAGACTTTTTTAACTTGCATACCAATTATTTCTTAACCTTCACCACAAAGCCTTCAGGTTTCTTCATGTAGATATATTCTTCTAGATCCCCGTGAAGAAATGTTGTCTTAACATCCATCTGTTTTACCTCAAAATCAAAAGCAGCAGCAATAGATAAAATTAATCTAATATAAGCTACCTTGGCAACAGGAGAAAAAATATCACCAAAATCAAATCTAGACACCGGGGAATAACCTTTTGCTACCAACCAAGCTTTGTATTTTTCCACCTTTCCTTCTGCATTCATCTTCTTCTTGAACACCCATTTGCCGCCAATAGGTTTCCTTCCAGTCGGAAACTCCACTAGATCCCAAGCCTCATTTTTTTGCAAAGATGCCATTTCATCAACCATTGCCTCTTTCTAGAGTTTTCCATCCTCTGAATCTATTGCTTCCTTCACAGTTCTCTGAACATCATCAGTAATAGATAAAGAAAAATTTGAACAAAAACTACATGGACTATACCTTTCTAGCTTCCTTCTTTCACGAACTGATCTTCTCACAACCGGATTTTGTGGCTCTTCATCTTCTGATTCATCTTCTGTTGTAGAGTCTAATTCTTCTTCATTTAACTCAAATGTTATCTTCTAAGGTTCCTTTGGTAGGACTTCATATTTAATAACATCTTTCACCTCTCTAAACACCACATCTCGGTTGTACACAACCTTCCTTGTTACTGGGTTCCAAAACTTATAACCTTCTAAACCATCCTTATACCCAATAAAGATGCGCTTTTCATATTTACTATCCAACTTTGTTCATTTCTCCTTTGGAACATGTACATATGCATCACATCCAAATACCCTCAGATGTGAAAGAGAATGTTTCTTACCAGTCCATACCTCTTGCGAAGTCTTATCCTACAACGCTGATGAAGGTGATCTGTTGACCAAGTAACATGTAGTCTCCACCGCATCTACCCATAATTCTTGTCCTAACCCGACACCACTAAGCATGCATCTTTCCCCTTCCATCAACGTCTTGTTCATTATTTCTGCAACTCCATTTTTCTCAGGTGTGTATGGATTATTCTTCTGATGTGCTATGCCACACTTCTTACAGAACTCTTCAAATCCCTCCTTGCAAAACTCTCCACCATTACCTGTCCTCAACACCTTTATCTTCTTCTCTGTCTAGTTTTCCACCAGAGCCTTAAATTCTTTAAACTTGTCAAAGACTTCATATTTATTCTTGAGGAAATATATCCATGCATTCCTTGAGAATTCATTTATATATGATACATAGGATATAGACTTACCTAGTGATGGAACCGACACACGTCCAAACACATCACTCTGCACAAGCTTTAATATATGTTTCACCCTCTTACCACAAGAGGGGAAACTCACCTGATTCTGCTTCCCATATACACAATTTTCACAGAAATCAAAATCCAGAGAGCTATTAGACATACCTTCTACCATACCTTTACTATGAAGTATTCGAAGGCCCTTCTCTCCAATATGTCCAAGCCTTTGATGCCATAACATGGTCTTCTCTCGAGACCACTAGATTCTCTGCTCTACTTTCAGGAACCACAAAACTGTTGCACCCATCAATAAATGAGCTACCTTACAGCTTGTACAGAGTTCCAATCCAAACTCCCCGCATCAATACCAGTGCTCCCTGAACCATATTGCAGGTATCTTTCTCGGACACTATTTTTACACCTACATCATCCAGCTTGCTTACAGAAATCAGATTTTTGGCTAATGCAGGAATATGCAAAAAACCCTGAAGTGTTCTAATCCTTCCACCTTGCAACCTCAACTTGAATTTTTCATGACCAATGATTGTAGCCTTCCTGTCATCCCCTAAGAAGACATCACCGCCATCATATTTCTCATACTCGCAGAACCACTCTCAATGGGGAGTGAAGTGAAAGGATGCACCTGAGTCAATCAACCATGCCTCATGATCTACACGTGTGCTTGAAGAAGAAGACAAGTACAATCCCCACCTTCATCTGAGATGGTTTTCACCTCTGCAGAAGGAACATCATCAAATCCCTTTCCTTTCTTAGGAGCTTTAGATTTATAGTACCTTTTGCAGTGCCCTTCCTTTCCGCATTTCCAGCACACCTTTACAGGTTTTCTTAGAGACTTAGATCTCCCACTCGAGGACTTATTTTTGTTTCTATTCTGGGACCGTCCTCGTACAGACAAGGCATCACCATTCTGGCTCTCCATATTTTTCCGTCTCATCTCCTTTGTCAGCGAGGATGAAACTATTTCATCGAACTGCAAGGCAGTTGCATTACTACCTATTGCAACAACCAGACTATCCCACGAATCTAGTAGAGAACTTAACAAACTGATGCACTTATCTTCAAACTATGTAAACTTTGAAACGAGAACTATAAACTCAAAATGGGAACTCTGGCCAAAAAACCTCGAAAAAACATCAACAACAGTGCTAAAAATTAAAAATGTGTATACTGGAATGATGATTTTATTTTTTAGGGGTCAATTTTGAACATGTTTTAAACATGGTAGTGACTATGAAATTTTCGTGCAAAATATAGCTTCAAAATGAAAGTGATGATACTGGAACAATGATTTTTTTTTTAGGGTCAATTTTCAGACTTTTTAAAGAATGCTAGTAAAACCAAATTTTTATGTGCCAAACGAAGTTGTTTATGAGGAGAAAAAACACATTAATGTTTTTGGTAGAATATCATTTTTCTTTCCTAAGTATAAATTCAACATGTTTTCAACCATAACATGCTAGATACAAAAGAAATTGAAGTTTTTCAACTATAAAATTAAAAGACCATGAAATTATGAACAAATTACATCACTAAATGAATTCAAAAGTCATTATTTGTATATTGAATAAAACATACATTATATCTCTAGTTTAATATTGCATTGTAGATATTTTAAACAATAAAAATTATCATAATTAAGACATATAATCCAACAACATAAAAATGACTCATAACTTCTCATTTAACACCATATGGAAATCATTAATTTTATTTCAAGATACGATGCATACATCAGTTATATAAATTGTCTTAAACAATTATTCAAAATCACTCATATTTTCTTGCACACCATCAGAATTCACATCTTCAGATGAGTGGCTGGATGCTGACGAAGATGTTCCATATTCTTCTCTTTCATCAACTAGTGCCCCATCTGAGTCCACATGCATGCCCAACACTTCAGGTTTCAAAATTCTTCTAGATCTACGATTGGTTTCAGTAGACTCTCATCTCAACACTATTCCTTCTCGTAACAACCTTTTCAGAACCTATATTGTCCTGAAGCGAAGAGTTCCTCTCTTTGTTAAATTGAAGTCATAAACAAGTATGTCAACATCCTCCAATTTTAATATGTCTGTGTGGCGGCGATTTGTATTTGTATCCTTTCTTTTTCTCTTTCATCCATTTGTTTTTCAACTACCATCTCTCGCATATACACACCATTGAATGGGTGTGTATTTGTGGCATACCAATGTACTTCAACACTTGTAACATCCTCATTTTCTGTAAAGACCTTTATAACTTTAGCAACCCAGAATGGATAGCCATTGGGATCTCCATATGCTAGCATTGCAATCATGCAACCCTCCTTAATATCCTGTACTAAACCCCTGTAAAGGTCTTCCATGGCTTCACGTTGTGCATGAGATCTTCTGGAACCAATATACATCTCTCTTTCCTTTGCCTGTGAAGAATTAATAATACCTTGAGATTGTTGTTGTTCAACAATGTTTATTTCCTCATGTTCATTTGACACATTTTGTGGCCAAATAAATGGATTTTTCAAAGGTATATCTTCATTTGTTGTTGTTGAAATGATATCACTTTGATTATTGAAAAATGACTCCCACCAAACTGAATCAGCGATGTCAAAGTACTCATATGTATATCTAATACATTTTTTAATTTCTTCCAGGCAATCAGAATAATTTATATCTCTATTTTGTCTACGTGCATTCTAAACTTCACCAACTTATTGTAATAACAATATTTTTGATGCAAATATTGGATGATCTGGAATGAACTTCAAAAATTGCAAACCTGATGATGGTGCCCATTCTGCAGTAGTTGAATACTTCTTGCCCCATATTAGTGTTTTTTCGTCAATTTTTTTTATACGAAATTGATGTTGGAAGCTAAAGTCATTAAGTTGTTCAATGCATTTCCCCTCACCATATGATCCAAAAATAAACCTTCGCGTGTCAACAGTTTCTTCCAACACATCAAAAGTAGGCTCTGGCATGTGTGATTTCTTAAGACATTCAATTAATGATGGAAAGCTTCCAACTTTCTTCCTCCTCAATATGACTGAAAAACGACTGAAAATCTGATCAATATGGTCATGAGTGTGCCCAACAAGAAGGAAACCAACCTTTACCTTTTGAAAATTTCTCAATTCAACAAGCATGTTTAGATATCCAAAAACAACCTGATTTTTGTTTTCACGGCAAGTGTTGTCCAATTGTAGATATGAAACTTCAGGAAGATTTCCAGACCAATGAGAAATCACATCATGAATTATGGTTATGGTCAGATTTGAATCATTATGAATATTTGGAGCTATGAAGTACACCCTTGGCAACATTTTCCCATTGAAGACCATAAAACCGACCAAGTGAAACTAAATAAAATTTTCCTCCTGTAAATTTTTGGGTGTGCGAACAAAAAGTGGTAAAAGTGTTTTCTTCTAGTCCATACCATCAATTATCAAACCCAAATATTTATTTGGATTATCATAAAACTTCTTTCGATGCTTGTACAACTTCTTCCTTTCATTTGTTTGTTGTTCGCGATGCTCCTGATATTCTTTGACAATTAAATCTACACAACATAAAAGAAATTCATTAAGAAATATGTTTTCATAGTTGATGACTATACAATTTTAAAAGTTAAAGCTATGAATGCTTACCTCTTTCTGACCCTTCACATTTGTCCCTTTTTTATTTAAGAGAAGCACATGTACTACAAATCCCCATCCTTGTCTTCTTAGGAATACAGACATTGTTGAATTCTTTCTTCCATACTTTCACAAAATATTGATATGTAATAAACCGGCCATGTCCCTCAGCACCTTCTGCATATTCTTTGTATAAGTTGTAGATTTCTCGTCTTGAAAAATTATCTGGAATATGTATTGTCTCTCTTTTTGGAATACACTCTCCATGCTTTGAAAAGAAATCTTTCATCCATGACATTGCAGTATTTGATAATGGCCCAAACTATCTTTTATGACGTACTTTGAATAAAATGTGGGATCCTTTTCCAAATTTTCTTGAATTCTCGAGAGATGAAAATTCCCAATCGAATGAAACATTTTGAAAGCTTTTCTACAGATAAATAAAGTCCTAATATGATAATCATAACCTGACAATGTAGATTGCATGCACCCAACTAAATATGAATTTTGCATGCTTTTATTCATTGAAAAATATCTCTTCCCGCTTTCTAATGCAAATTTGAAATCCATATGTTTCAAGCAATATTTTTGGCAGCATTCACTTGAAATGAGAGCACTGATAGAACTACTTCTCATCAGATATTCTGCTCTACCCCTTGTATAACTAGAACATCTTGCATTGATACGAAAAGGTCTGCTCCTACTCCTCGATACAACATTTCTTGGCAACATCTCCATCATTGGATCATCATTTGTATAAGGATTTTCATCATCATTAAGAGGAATGTTAGCCACACTATGATCAACTTTGCTTTTCAAATATTGACTTGGAGGATATTCTTCATCTTCCCCTTCTTCAGTGCTACTGTCATAGTCCTTAGAATTTGGACTGAATGGACAATTTGACTCGATGTTAACGGATATTCTTCCTCATGTGCATTGTTAGTGCTACCCTCATAGTCCATAGAATTAGGACTACGTCGAAAATGTGATTGTTTACTTATTGAAGATTGTAAATCCTGTCCTTTGTCACTGCTACCTTTATACTCATTAGAATTAGGACTAAGTGCATCATCTTGTCCTTCATCACTGTTGCTCTCATAGTCCTTAGAATTAGGACTAAGAGGACATTGTGACACTCCATTCTTTTGAAATTCATCATCACGCTATTCATAACTGTTGCTCTCATAGTCCTTAGAATTAGGACTAAGTCGACACCGTGACACTCCAATCTTTTGAAATTCATCATCTCGCTCTTCATCACTGCTGCTCTCATAGTCCTTAGAATTAGGACTAACTAGACACTGTGACACTCCATACTTTTGAAATTCATCATCGTGCTCTTCATCACTACTGCTCTCATAGTCCTTAGAATTAGGACTAAGTAGACACTCCATTATTTTGAAATTCGTTATCATGCTCTTCATCATTGCTGCTCTCATAGTCCTTAGAATTAGGACTAAGTGGACACCGTGACACTCCATTCTTTTGAAATTCGCCATCATGCTCTTCAAAATTGCTGCTCTCATAGTCCTCAGAATTAGGACTAAGTGGACACCCTGACACTCCATTCTTTTGAACTTCACCATCAAGCTCTTCAAAACTGTTGCTCTCATAGTCCTCAGAATTAGGACTAAGTGGACATCGTGACACTCCATTCTTTTGAACTTCACCATCATGCTCTTCATCACTGCTGCTCTCATAGTCCTTAGAATTAGGACTAAGTGGAATCTGTGACTCTTTATCTATTTGAAATTCTCCATCCCCTCTTTCATCAGTGCTGCTCTCATAGTCCTTAGAATCAAGACTAAGTGGAAGAATTGACTTTCTATTCATAGTGGAAGAATTCCCGCTATATTCATCAATATGAATAGAGTTGTTACACGATGAAGATGTTTATGGTGTATAAATCGAAACTTCACTATTAGAACAATCCATCCCTTTCAAATAGAAGATGTTGAATGATACAAATGGAGAGTCTCCTAAAAATATTATATAACTTAGAGAATGAAATTTTCCCTCCAAAAAGTTTCGCGAAAATATTTCCCTCCAAAAATTTTCGCAAAAATTTTCACTAAAATATTTCCCTCCAAAAAATTTGTTAGATTTATTTACCTTCATTATTTTATTTTACAATTTATTGAAAAATGTAAACTAAATTTTTTTATGAAATAAATCATTAAAATTAAAATTATAAACTACAACTTCTACATTAATTTTTTAATAGTTAAAGTATATAATATTTACTAAATAATTGAATATTTTTTTTAATGTTTATAATATATTCTAAAACAAATTAATCCCACATTCAACCCATTGTAAAACAATTCTACAATATTCTCTTTATAATATTTTGAAACAAATTATCCCACATTAACCGTACGGTAAAACATCTCCATAATTTCACTTATATAATAAATTTAATTATCACTATTACTCACATCACATCTAGGGTTTCTGAAGTTCGTTGCAAGACTTGTGAATTTTTGGAGCAGCTACATTGCTATCAACAACATATTCAATGAAGAATTCTCGCAATTGAAAGGTAAGTTAAATTTTTTTCCTTGAAAATTTTCATATTAAATTAGTTTAATGAAGAAGATTTTTTTTTAAATCAATAATTTTTCTAAGCCAAAATAGCAATTAAGTCCGTTGCGAGCATGGTGGGCCCGACCAAACTCAATCGCCCAACAGTTGTGGGCGAGCCACCGTGGTGTCGTGGGGTGGGTGGGGAGGGCCGACGGTGGGCGGGGTGTGAGGGCACGGCTGGGGCATTAGGGGGTGTGGGGGCGAGTGGGGCTGTGGCGCCCACCCCAGTGGACTGCCCGCCCGTCACAGGGGTTGGGTGATTCTGAGGTGGGCGGGTGGGCCTCTGGGGTGGGCGCTGCAACCCCACCCGCCCCCACACCTGCTACCGCCGCACCCCCTACACCCTCATCCCCTCCACCCACACCCAACGCCCCCCTACCCCCTCACACGCACTCTCCCCAACCCCCCTCACACCGTACCACAGCCCCGTCACCCTCCCCACCCTCTCCCCCTCACACCCTCCTCACCCTCTCCCCCTCACACCCTCAACCCCTGTCCCCTACCTACCCCCGCCCCCTCACACACTCAACCCCCCCTTGCCACCCCCTCTCCACCCGCTCCCTACTCCTGCCCCCTCACACACTCAACCCCCCCTCGCCACCCCCTCACACACCCGTGCTCACGCTACCCCCACCCACCCTCACGCTACCCCCACCCCCTCACTACCCCCACCCCCTCACACACTCAACCCCCCTCGCCACCCCCTCACCCACCCTCTCCCTACCCCCGCCCCCTCACACACTCAACCCCCCTCTCCACCACCTCACCCCCTCACACACCCGCGCTCACCCTACCCCCGCCCCCTCCCTACCCGCACCCCCCGCCCCCTCCCTACCCGCACCCCCCCACACCCCGCTCAACCTTACGCTCCACCCCCTCACACACCCGCACTCACCTACCCCTGCCCCCTCACACCCCACCCACCCACATGCTAACCCCACCCCCTCACACCCCGCCCACCCAACGCCCTTCACACCCGCGCTCACCC
The DNA here is from genome assembly GCA_031772625.1 of Pinus tabuliformis. Classification (NCBI taxonomy): domain Eukaryota; kingdom Viridiplantae; phylum Streptophyta; class Pinopsida; order Pinales; family Pinaceae; genus Pinus; species Pinus tabuliformis. Next base: position 794,119,708 of record CM062809.1, on the reverse strand, counting down.
TACCCTCAGCCCCTCACACCCTGTCCACCCTCACGCTACCCCCGCGCCCACCCTACCCCCGCCCCCTCACACCCCGCTCACCCTCATGCTACCCCTCCCTACCCACTCACCCGCCCTCACTGCCCATGGCCTCCCCCTCACCTGGCCCCTCACCCGCCCTCACTGCCCATGGCCTCCCCCTCACCTGGCCCCTCACCCGCCCCACCCGCTCCACCCCCACACCCTCACCCGCCCCCTCACCCACCCTCGCCCACACCCTCGGCCTCACCCTGCCCACGCCCACGTACTCACACGTCCATCCTACCCCCTCACCCGCCCCCTCACCTGCCCTCGCCCATGCTCACGCCCACGCCCAGCCCGACGACTCGCCCGCCCGCCTAGCTAGTGGCTGGGCAATTCCCGGAATCACCAGCCACCAGCTGGGCAGGCCGCCAAGGTGGCGCGGCCAAGCGTGGGCGTGGGCGGGGAGGGCGGGTGAGGGGGTGGGGTGGGCGTGGGCGTGAGCGAGGGCGAGTGAGGGGGAGGGTGAGGGGGTGGGACGAGCATGGGCTTGGGTGAGGGCGGGTGAGGGGGAGGGTGAGGGGGTGAGGCGGGTGTGGGCGTGGGCGTGGGCGAGGGCGGGTGAGGGGGTAGGGCAGGCGTGGGCATGGGTGAGAGCGGGTGAGGGGGTGGAGCGGGGGAGGACGCAGGTGAGGGGGCGGCCGTGGGCACGGAGGGCGGGTGAGGGGAGGGTGTGGGGAGGGCGGGTGGAAGGGTGGGTGGGGGTAGCATCAGGGTGGGCGGGGTGTGAGGGGGCGGGGGTGTGAGGGGGGTCGGATGGGTGGGGAGGGTGTGTGAGGGGGCGGGCGGGTGGGGAGGGTGTGTGTGAGGGGGCGGGCGGGTGGGGAGGGTGTGTGTGAGGGGGCGGGCAGGTGGGGAGGGTGTGTGAGGGGGAGGGCAGGTGGGGAGGGTGTGTGTGAGGGGGCAGGGGTAGTGAGGGGGTGCGAGTTAAGTGTGTGAGGGGGTGGGGAGAGTGCATGTGAGGGGGCAGGGGTAGGAAGGGCGCAGGGGTTGGGGAGGGGGGTATGGTGGGAGGGGGGAGAGGGGGTGGAAGGGTGGGCAAGGGTAGCATGAGGGTGGGCGGGTGTGAGGGGGCGGGGGTGTGAGGGGGGTTGGATGGGTTGGGGAGGGGGAGGGTGTGGGGAGGGCGGGTGGAAGGATGTGCGGGGGTAGCGTGAGGGTGGGCGGGGTGTGAGGGGGCAGGGGTGTGAGCGGGGTTGGATGGGTGGGGAGCGTGTGTGAGGGGGCGAGCCGGTGGGGAAGGTGCATGTGAGGGGGTAGGCGGGTGGTGAGGGGGCGAGCGGGTGGGGAAGGTGCATTTGAGGGGATAGGCGGGTGGTGAGGGGGCGCAGGTTGAGTGTATGAGGGGGTGGGGAGAGAACGTGTGAGGGGGTACAGGGGTAGGGAGGGCGCGGGGTTGGAGAGGGGGGGTGCATGTGAGGGGGGTGGACAGATGGGGAGGGTACGTGTGAGGGGGGTGTTCGGGTGGGGAGGGTGCGTGTGAGGGGGCGAGGTAGTGGGGGGGTGCGGGTTGAGTGTGTCAGGGGGTGGGGAGAGTGTGTGTGAGGGGGCAGGGGTAGGGAGGGTGCGAGGGTTGGGGAGGGAGGGTAGGGTGTGAGGGGGGTTAGGGTGTGAGGGTGGGGGTAGGGGTGAGGGGTTAGGGTGTGAGGGGGCGAGGGTAGTGTGAGGGTCCACTTACCCACCCTCGCCCGCCCCGCCCACCCGCCCTCGCCTGCCCCGCCCACCCACCTACCCGCCCTCGCCCGCTCACGCCTGCCCGCCTGCCCGCACCAGCACACGCTTGCCCGCCCACAAATAAAAAATTTATGATATTTTTTCATTGTTAATTTAAGTAAATATGTTTTTGTTATTTACTTATTTATGTGTTTCTATTTTTCAGGAAAATGGAATTAAATAAGATTTCTGTGAATCTTTCTGGACCAAAGACTCTTAAAGGTGCATCTTCAAGAAACATTGGTGAACGAACTCCACCTGAGCTCATGGATACAAATATTTCAAGTGCCTCAAGTGATAAGAAGATGATTTCAGACTGAAAGAATTCAAAAGAGGTGAAATTTCCATCAAGAATCTGGTATGTGAAAGAAAAAGAAAGCAAAAATATCAATATATATCTATATATTGATATACCGAATGATAATGGAATTTTTGAGGTGATGGGAAGAGTCATAGATATGTGTTCAGTACCGGACACTGAAGTTGTTTACATACTTACAAAAGCTCCCAAGTCACATGAAAGGATTAAATACCGACTATCATATTCATTATATGGCACGAGAGAGGTATCTACAAAGTTGTGTAAACAAATCGTAAATGAGATGACACAAAACATCGTAAGTATTGTTATTTATATTTGTATTTTGCGTTCTTGAAAGTGTCTCGCTATATTTTTTTAACTTTGTTTTTATTGATATATGATATTTTGTTTGGCAAAATTTTGTTGAAAGTTGTTCAATTAGGTTGGGAGGCATTCATTTCATGGAGCATGATATCATGAAAGTTGTCAGCAGTTTTTACTCAGTGTCAGAAGAAGATATGGAAAACAAGCAAAATGTAGTAATTGATGATGCTACAAAACTACATCCAAAGAATCAGAAGAAAAGGCCCCTGGTGGATAAATCTAGCAAGGGTAAACAAGTTACTTTTGAGGACGATGAAGTTGAAACTAACAGTGAAGCATATGTTGCCATTACTGAAGATGACATTGGAATTGAGAAGAGTCGTAAAAGACCAAAAGAAATAATGCCCAAAAATAAATCTGTTGGGAATGTTATGACGAAGAAAAATAAAGTTAAATATTTTTAAGTAGTCATTACCAGCAGTCAAGAACCTAGTGAAACTTCAAAAGAAAGCAGAGAAATCATTACACCAAGAGCTGATTTAGAGGATGGCATCAAAATAAAAAAAATGCCATTCAATAGAATTTGACAAAGAGAAACTTAATGGATGGTGGTCGTACATTTCAACTTAATGTCAGACAAACCTATAAGGCAAGTGAAGGACAATGTCAATATCAAGTCAGAAAGCCACATCATCTGCATGTTCACAACTTGAAGACATTTATGAGGTACAATCCATATGCTCATGTGGTTAGTTATGTTCTTCTTGTTGATCCACTTCAAGTTCCCAACAAAGAAGCATTTGATAAGTCAAAATGTTTTGAATACAATTATTATGTGCTTGGGGGGAACCATTTTGTAGAAGCTCAAAGACAATTGATGGAGGAATATCCTAATAACCCACATTTTGAAACAATGAAATGTATCATTTATGTTGGTTTATCAGACACAGAAGCAAAGTTAGTGGCATGGGATCATAATTCAGATAATGAATATAGGATGTCTATGACTTTCATCCAAAGGGTTAGATTTATTCATAGTGAATTTCAAGAAAAATGTGGTAGGGATAGGATAAATGTTACTGCGGATTTTTGAAAGGAATGTTGTATGGAAATAGGCTATCAAATTGAAGAGAAAACCAATTCAAAAGGTGGAAAATGCAACAAAAATAGTGATTTATTCAGAGGTGTTAATAACATTTTCCAATTGGCATTTAGAACTGGAGATGTTTGGAAGTTGATTGATGGAATTTTTAGCATGTGGGAAGACATTGGAATTAAAAACCAGAGGGTCAAAAAGTCTAAGCCATTGATATGTAGCAACAGTAAATCAGCTCTTGAAATGAAGCAGCTTCTAGATGATATGACTATCACATGTTGGAGGGCGATGCAAGAAGTGAAAGATGAAAAAATTGTCAAAACAATATTATCTCGTGTGAGGTCAGGGGAATTATCATTGGAGGAAATGTCTGAAGAATTTCAAAAGTAAGTTTGTTGAATTATTTTTATTTATTTCTATATTATATTTATCTTTTAAATAAAACATGTTATTCTTGGTAGTATTTGATATACAAATCATTATATTAACTTTTTGTTACTTTATCTATGCAATCACAAAGTTTACATGAAAATTCAAGAACAAATGGTTAGATTGTTGAATGAAGATAGTTGGGATGATGTTGTATGCAACTATCCAGATTCAAGTTCTACATCAACATTAAAAGCTTTTTATCTTGCATTTAAAAAGGTATCTTGATTTATACATTCATTTTTATTCATCTGTGTACTATTTTTAATTTATAACTTACACATATATTGGTTTATTTTATAAAAGATGAGGAAGGATGATAATGGAGCGCCAGATAGTTTCAAAACCTTTATTGAAAAAATAAAGATCGAAATACTGAGGAAGCAACGTATTAAGAATGTTGAACTTGATCCAACTCTTAATCATTTCATTTGAAATGGGATAGACACTATTCAATATCAAGTAATACAAGGTGACTGTGAAGACATTTCTAAACTCATACCTAAAAGGGATTATGCCCTATTCATTGCAGATATTCCCCATGGTTTCAATATTCCAAACATTGACTATGATAGTGACCCTTATACTTATCAAGCTCTTAATAAAGTGGTTGCGGGATTTGTAGAAGTCACGTCATCACCATTATGGAGATTTGTGACATTTCATTTAGACACACAATTGGCAATGATATTGTCAAGCTTCAAGGGGAAAACAAATTCAAGGATGCAGCTTACATGGTAAGACGCTTAAAATGTATATTTGATTAATGTTGAAAAATTCATTTATGTACAAGTTAATTGAACTTTTACTATTTCATGTTACAGGCAAAAGTCAAATCTTCTTAACAATGAAGATCAACCATTTATAAATGATTGTGAGTTAATTCATATTGATAGTTGGGAAAAAGATGATAGCCATATGTCTATGATTTTTAATCGGGTAAACGGAAAGAATCATAGCCAAATACTAACTTATGATTTTTTTGTGAGAAAACTAAATATGAAGACAAAGAAGAAAAAGGATAGATAGTTAACATTTATCAAAAACCACAATTATTGATTAACTATCTTATAGACATATGTTCAAATGAAGGAGATTGGGTTTTAGATTTATTTTCTGGCTCGTGTAAGTTTTATTATATGGGATTGAATTTCAATATATTATTTTTTAATTAATATGTCATTGTACTAATTAGTTCATTATTTCTTTTGTGCTTGATAATTAGGTACAACACTAGCATGTTGCCTTCAAAAATGAAGAAATTGCATTGCAATTGAAAAAGATCCAATACAGTGCAATTTCATTCAACAAAGAATTAATGCTCTTCAATTTCTTCCAGATGCAATGCAAGAAATTGGGTTGAAGAAAGGGGACTTTAGTGAATCACGTGTGGCAAAAAAGGCAAAGGAACCTGTTGTGCTCTACAACAACCCCCCATTTCATTCTTTTTATTATCATATGAAATGGGTCCCTTTAGAAGTTAGCTGGTATCAATACTTCATTATTTCGAAAAAACCAATAATCAAATGAAATCATTATATAAAACCCTTTTTGTAAAACCCATAAAATGGAATGAAGCAAATCTTTGTCATTGCGATAAAGCGATCGCAAGATCGCATATCGCAATGACATAAGGAATGCAAATAAGCGGCACATTAATCTCCGCCGATGCGATATCGCAATCGGCAATCGGCGATACTTTATGCAGGTTTTAAAGCACCCACATGCCATTAGTTCCGATGCGATATGCTATCGGCGATCGGCGTTCGACGATATTCTATAAAACATTCTTGATGCGCCCAAAGCTCTCCACCCCGATGCGATGCGATATCGCAATCGGGGATCGGCAATATCCAATGCACAATAAAAAGGTGCTCAGGTCATACCCCCGACGCGATGCGATATCGCTATCGGAGATCGGAGGTTGTGAATAGTGTCAATATAGCAAGGTTTAAGGTTGTCCCGATACCCGATTGCGACAAAGCACAGATTTCAATAAAAAGTCGTTAAGTGATGGGATATCACGGTTCATTCATATTTAAAGCTTGATCGGTTAAGCAATCATTCACCTGCGCTCAACCGCCAAAATGCCCACTGCACGCTTAAATGAATCATTCGGCCTATTAACGATATAATGGGCATTTAAGGGATGACAGGTTTTAAACGGCCAATTAATGTGATCATAAGTCCTAAAATCTTCCCATAGATTGTGTCCGCGCCAATTTTAAAGGCTAATCCCTTATTACGCATCTGTCCATATTTTCTCATCACTTGCAAATTTTCATTGCTATTTCTCTGTATTACGTATATTTGCACCGCTGTGCAGAATTCATCCATAGAGGGAAGCTCAAATAAGATGGGGAAGAAATCTAAGAAGACCGCAGGCGCTTCCACTACACCAGCAGCAGGACAAGCTCTTGTGGACAAGAAGAAGGGCTTAATATCCGATACTACATGCACGGGTCTCACTAGAGTTACTTGGCAAGGCACTTACAACCTAATTGAAGCCGAAGAACCAGAAAAGACAGTAACAGAAGCTACTGCAGATCCTACTCGGAAGTCTGACTGTACTCTCAAGGATTTAGCCGACTCTTTCCTTCACAGAATAGCGGCCAGGGAGCAAATTCTCCCATACACAGATGTAGTGCGGTGGGCGATTCAAGAAATCCCAATCTTGGACAGAACTTTCAACACTAGAGATGGAAGAATCTTCGGATCGTTCAGGCCGGATGATCTAAGGCAAATGTATCATTTTCCCGAGCCGGAGAAGATATATAATAAAGCGTTCCTGGAGAAGTTTGCAAGCGAAAATGAAGTTGAATCCGAACCCATTCGGGATTGGAGACAAAATCCAGCCAAACACAAACACGAATCTTCCGGTAAGTACTCGGTTGATTCTCTGGCTTCTCCTTATTGCTATGCGGGAATAATGATGTGTAGATTATGGGGATTGCATGATTCTGCTAATTTTACCATAGAGATGGTTCCTCTAATGGAGGCAGCTGTAAACGGTATAATTATGGATTGGGCCACCATCCTTTCTAACAAATTAGCACAAGCTGTGCGTGATTTTAGACATCAGACTATTGTCACAGAAAGGAAAATTCCCCCATTCTATTACAGTGCATATATCTTAGATACACTATGTTTCAATTCTGAATTTCCCGTGCTCGGCTGGAGGTGGACGCCACAAGATCCCACGGCTATCCACATATACCATCAGAAACTATGGAAGTCCTCTTACAAGCACCATCTGTACCAAATCTGCAATGGCTTTATGGTGCCTATTCATTATTCTATTTTTGACAAACCCATTCCCAAGATTTCCTATCAAGCTTCGTTTGATATAACAGCGGTAGCGAGTTGGTTTGGAGAGGAGAGATTTACCTACATAAGAGTTTTCGGCAGCCAAGCCGACCCACATGTTCTCCCTTTGTATATACCAGATAAGCTGCTAGCAAGAGAAATCGCCTATCAGATTATGGCTGAGAGTGTTACACAGACTCTCAAGAAAGAAAAGAAGAGGGGCTGGCCCTCTTTTCCCTTTAGGTGTGGTGTCTATACTCTGCATGATCTCAAACATGCAGAAAAGGAAGCCACAAAAATTCAATCCTTAACTCTGGCTACTATCCCAAACAGGCCATATGATCCAAGCAAAGTTGCCTACAATGCACTAGAACAGGCCAAATTGACAAAATTTGAGCACAAAGAAGATATGTTTGACGACCTATTCGTTGCAGCCGAAACAATAGGTCAAGCTAAAGAACTTGCTCGAATGAAATATAATGATGAAGGGCTGACTGAGTTTAATAAGCTTAGAGAACAGAGGTTGCAAACTCTGCCTCTAGATTTACTAGCAACAACCCCGGCGACATCATCAAGCGAGCCTGTTCGGCAACAGTTAAAGGAACCTCCGGTGGTAACAAAGGATCATAAAAAGGAACAGGAGGAAAGGCATAGAAAAGAAAAAGAAGATAGGTGGAAGAGAGCACACGAGGAGAAACAGAGAAAAGAGCAAGAGGAAAGGCAAAAGAAAGAACAAGAGGAACAGCTGAAAAGAGAACAGGAAACAGTGCGGAAGGAGTCCCAAGCCGAAAAGGAGAAACAGACCACCACCGATGTCAATGTGGACACTACCATAGACCCCAAACTACTCCAGGAATGGCAGCAGTTTCATTCCATCATCAGTGGATTGGAATGTTCGAAAGATGGGGACACTTCCAAGACAAATGATACACAGGACATCACTTCACCTCAGGTTCTAAGTGGAACCAGCGGCCCACCCATTTCTAAGGATGTTGAGGTAATACCAAAAGACCCCTCCGACCAAATCATTCTTCAGGTAGAAGATATTCCTCCCCTGGATGTCTTCTACAGCCCAAGGCATAGAGCAGTGGTAAAACGACAAAGGAAAAGAAGGAGGATTGATCAACCTTCCCTTTTCCCAGAACAAACTGTTACGGGCAGCGTGGTTTGGAAAGAGGAATTCGACCCCTCCGATGACCTGACAAAACTGTCACAGTATGCAGGAGCCTATTCGGCAGCAACAATCGACAAGGCATCGGAGGTAAGTCTTCTACTAAAGACTAAGGACCAAGAAATTTTTGCATTACAGGCACAATTGACTGAAACAAAGCAGAAGGCAGATCAAGCAGAGGAGCAATTGTTGGCACAACAGCAAATGAACAATCAATTAACCCAGCAATTGCAGGAAGAAAGGCAAAGGATCGACCAAAGCGCGATCCAGAAACAAAAGGAATTGTCGGAGGCAGTGGCACAATTAAGGGCAGCAAACGAGCAAATGATGAAAATGAAAGATGAGCAAATCGCTCAATTGTCATCGCAGCTCGAAAAGATAAAGGGCGCTCAACAGGTGGGTGAATTCAGAGCAGAGGAAATGCAAATAAACACTGCCTTAATATCCCAAATTAGGCTCCTGTGTCAACAAATCACTCAGGCAGAGCCATTGTGTGAGCTAACGACATCCATAAATCAGCAGGTAGAGAAGGCCAGAAATGAGTTAGACCAGGCCAAAGAGATCATAACTGGATATCTTGACTGGCAAGATTATGATCAAGGGAGAGAAGAAAATTTTCCCAAGATTTCAGAAACATATAAAGACATACTTTTCACAGAATGGCACACTCAGGTGATGAAAGCAGAAAGGGCAGCTTCAAGGTGTAAATCAACTTCCAGCAATCTGGTTGATCTAGTTAACAACACTCTCTACTTAGCAAATATGATTTCCCAATGTACACCAGGAAAGATGACAACAACAAATACATTGGAACAATCATGCTATCCTGATTTAGAGGAGAAAGGGAGATTAATCGTTGGGATTAATAGTTTAACTATGGATGCATATTGGCTTTTTCTGATTAAGCCGCACACACAGCGAGCCACCCTTAAGTGTTTAACAGATGCAATCGGGTATATAATTCCCGATATTCAGGATGCCACCTATGTCGCCCAGCTCAGTTCGCGCCTCAACAAACCTCCTGAAGTAGAACCAATGCTTGTGATAAGTCAACTTAGATTCAAAGGAAAGCAGCCGACTTGATGAATCATGCTCCCGCTTGCCAGATCGCATGGCAAAAATAGGATCAAAAGTTATTGATGCCAATTAAGTAGGATTTCTGTTTATTAGATATTTAGATTAGTTTAGTATTTATAGACCCTTTCGTTGTTTTGGAAAGGGTCGTAAAGTTTTGTAACAGACTTAAAAGACTGAAGTTTGCACTACTGTGCTTCAGTCAATATTCTTTTATGAAACCAGACCAGTTGTTCTTAATTTGACAAGGAAGCTTCTTTATGCAATTGTGCACTATTGTCTTTGTTAAGGATGTTTTTGCGTTGAAGGAAGAACTACAAATAGCGATTGATATTTGGGAGTGTCAAAGCGGCTCATATGGTATTTCTATCTATGTCTGAATTCATTCCTGTTATGTGAATTGTTATTTGATTATTCTTGCTATTATTGATTATATGCATGCGTTGTAACAGCAGATCTTTATTCATTCCACTATTGGATGTTTTATGATGTGTCTTTTCTTTAAATCATGTATATGTCAATGATATAAATGATAAAGTGTGGTAATATCGCCTTAATCGCTTTGCTTAACTATTTAGGCATAGCAATCATGAACAGAATAACGTCCATGTCTGTCAAATGGAGTCATCTATATGCCCGTTTATAGATACGGATCATCAAGCGCTGCACTTTAAAAGCTCAATAAGTCCCCGGGATAGATCATAGTTATTATATTCTTGTCAATAGTTTAGTGATTCGCTCATTGCTAGCGTAGTTTATAATCATCCATCCATCCCGTTTATCTATTTCTGGGAAACTGGTCCCATTATCCCCAGTCGGAGCCACCATTCCAAACGGAAAAGGAGCTGTACTAAGGTCCGGACCGGGTGGTTATCCCCGATGTTGTTGCAGCGATTTTCGAGGCATCAACAGAACCCCAACCACCATTACATGGAATGTTTGGAAAGACATACATTGGGAGATTCGCAGACATCAAAAATCCATTAGAAGAGGAAAATGAGCAAAAGGAAGCAGAAAATATTGTGGAAGAAGACAATGATGAAACTCTAGAGGACGAAGAGTTTGGATTATGGGACATTGTTGATTAAATTTAAGTTATGCTTGGAAATCAAGCTTTGCAATGTTTTGACTTTGACATTTTATGAGAAGAATAAACACTCAATTAGGGTTGTTATGCGTTCAATATTTGTAATATGTGATTTTTGCATTGATTTTTAAGTTAATTATTATTTTTTGAAAAAAAAAAAAAGTGATTATTATTATTTTTTTGACATGAAATTCATAAAAAAACTATTATTTAACCATTTTTAGTTAAAATTTTCGTATAAAAATTGTGATTTTGACATGCCAATTCTAGAAAAAAATTATCAAAATGTGTAGTTTTTTAGTTATATTTATGTTAAAAATTGTTATTTTTATGTCCATTGTTAGAAAATATTGTTTTTTAGAAACTATTATTTCATGTGGATTGAAAAATTAATTAAGGATGTACAAATATGTAGAATATCGAAAATTCAAAATATCGACCTTCTAATTTAAAAATGCAAAACAATAAAAACCTCACTACAAAAAAAATAAAATTAAAATAAAAAACAAGAAAATATGAAGAAAACGACCACTTCAAAAATTATCAAATTTACAAAATAATTATTTACATTTTATACATTAGAAAATTTAAAGCCAAAAAACAGGTCTTTTAAAAAAAGTGTCTGATGCAGAATACCCACTTTTTCAAATCAGCATGAAAATCACTACCATTCTAAAACGTAATGTGCATAAAAAAAAAATAAAGTGCCAAAAATCTAAAAAAACATGTGTGTTCTGCATCACCCATATTCAAAATCAAGTCACTTTTTTGCTATTTATATGAAACAGGTAACAATATCAGTTCCCATTTCAAAGTTTACACTGATTTCATCTGAAATTTTAATATCAACAGATAATAACCGACTTACCACAGTATTAAATGCGTTCAGATGCTCTGTCACTGAGTCTACATCTTTCATCCTTAGGTTATACAACTTTTTATGTAGGAACAGTTTATATTCCCCAGAAACATAGGTTGGTACAAAGTCCCTAACTTGTCCCACAAAGCCTTCGTTGTAGCTTCCCCTGATACATTTAGTAATACTGAATTTGAGACACACAATCGTATTGTGCTTTTTTCCTTCCGATCCAATTTCTTCCAGTCTTCATCAGACATTGTTGTTGGTTTAGTACCCAAATATACTGCAATTCTTTGATCTTTATCCACCAACGCATCCTCCATATTTAGTTTCCCAACTCAAAATTCTGACCATTAAATTTCTTGATCTTTATCTTTCCACTACTCGCTATCTTCTTTCACCACAAGAATCAATCCCGCAGATCTCCCACTGAACAGGGTCTACCACAGGCTCGAGAAAAACCCCTCAACAGAAAAGGCATCCCCTTGAAGCCAAAACAACTCTGATACCAAATGTAGGTTTTAACCCCGTACAAAAATTACCTGCATACTTGTTCTAAAAACAGAAAATAAACAATGGCAAGAGCATAACACATAAAACAAGTATACATAGAGATTTTACCCTGCATCCCAAAACCTGGACTACCAGATTGATTTTTCATTATGTTCCTTTCAATGTTACAATACATATATATACATGCCGAAGCATCCATAAAGCCCAATCCATTAACCCTAGATTAGAACATAACCGTAGTTCCCTTGATCGGACCTACAAAATACCATGCACCGAAAACCATCGTGCCCAAAACCATGTGTGAAATCCATGTGCAAAACCATAGGTAGGTCCACCCACCTAATATAGGGTCTAAAAAAAAATACTGGGGTTCTACCCCAGTCCCCATAGAGGGGAGATACCGCCCCCCTCTAACCCGCCGACTTAACTACTAGGGATAAACATGGAAAGAATATAACACAACCTAATAAGCAGCATCTTCGACCCTATGAAGATAGGGGAGAAGCATCTCCAAACATATGGGTAATAGATATGGGAGCACCCTATTTTCCAGAGATCCCTCAACCCCAAGAGCCCTCTATCTCAATTCCTCACCCTGGGATCTCAGATAGGGTAGGAAGAGTTGGCTTAGTGTCCTCGATCAGCATTTCCCCTCACCTAGAGGGGCCACATCCATCAGTGCAAGTTGTTTTTTGAAGACCAAGAACTTTCCTTTCGGTAATGCCTTGGTGAGAATATCCGTAATCTACTCATTTGTCGATATGTGATGGAGGATAACATCTCCTCTTTGCACCATGTCTCGAATAAAGTGATATCAAATATTAATGTGCTTGGACTTGTCATGAAACATGGGATTCTCTGCCAAACGGATCCCACTCTTGTTGTCGCAATATATCACTGTAGTGTCTAGGACCTGCTCAAATAACTCTCCAAAGAGCTTCCTCAACCAAACTGCTTTGCAGCTAGCCATGCTAGCAGCGATTTATTTTGCTTCGGCAGTGCTCAATGATATTGAATTTTGTTTCCTTCTTATCCAAGATATCATGGTAGATCCAAGAATAAAACATCGTCGATATGTTCTCTTCCTATCGATAACATTTATTTCTCAGTTAGCATTAGTGTATCCATGAACGGTGAACATCTCCGGTAGAATATCCCAGACCAAGTGTGATCGACCCATGCAAATATCTTAATATGTGTTTGGTAGTGATCCAATGTGCATGGAGGGGCTCAGTCATGAATTGACTCATTGTGTTTACTACATAGCATATTTCTGGACAGGTATTCACAAGGAACATCGAGCCTCAATCAATTTTCTATACTCGAATGGATTTTCCGAATCCAATCTTGTAGCTTCTCCACATAGCTTCTTGAAGTTCATTTCCATCGGTGTAGCCATGGATTTGCATTCAGTCATTCCAAACATTTCTAGCAGCTTCACAGCGTATTTTCCTTGTGAAAGGAAAATCTCACCAGGCCTTTTCCACACCTCAAGACCTAGAAAGTAGTGCATGAGACCAAGGCCCTTCATCTTGAATTCAGATACTAGCTCCCTCTTACACTTGATCACTAGAGGCTCACTACCTGTTAAGAATAGATATTCCACATATAAAACCAAAATCAATGAAATATCTTAGACTACCTTGAAGTAGAGGTTGGGATTGACATTGTTTCATGTGAATCCCAACTTCATTAAATAACTGTCAATGCGTACATACCAAGCTCGGGGAGCTTGCTTCAAACCATACAATGCCTTCTTCAACCTACAAACATGTGTTCTTCAATCTTCCACTTCAAATCCCTATGGTTGTTCAACATATACTTCATCCTATAACATGCCATGAAGGAATGTAGACTTTATGTCCATCTGATGAAGAGTCCATCCTTGACTAGCAGTAAGGGAAACTATCGAATGGATGGTTGCTTATCAAGCCACATGAACAAATATTTCATCATAATCTTCTCCCTCTTTCTGAGAGAATCCTCTAGCTACAAACCTCACTTTGTATTTCTCAATGTTGCCATCAATTCCATGTTTTATCTTGAATAACCACTTTGAAGTCACGACAGACTTCCCATTCGGTCTAGGTACAACATCCCATACATTATTCTTCATAATAGATTTACGAAAAAATATTATCATGCTAATTCTCATCATTTCCCAGCTCAAAAGATTGGTGTTATCAACACCTTAACAACTAGAGCTTTAAGAGTTTCTGATGCCAACCATCTCAATCAAGAGAAAGCACATCTATTAAGTGTTTTCTTTAATAATGGGTATAGTAAACACCAATGTACTTAGGCTTTCCTCAGAGCTGAAAAAGGTCCTAAGGCTAAGAAAGATACCAAGGATTGATTTTTTGGTGTTCATCTTCCTTTTATCTAAGGGACCAGTGACAAGATTGTGAGGATCCTAAGGAAGCATAAGGTGCCTTCAACCTTTAGACATTTAAATACCATCTGGAGTTCCCTTAGATCTGTAAAAGACCCAGTGGACCCAAATAATATGAAGGGTGTTTACGTTATCCCATGCCCTTATGGGACTTCCTACATTGGTGAGACTGGTCGCTCAATTAATCAAAGGATTCATGAGCATATTGTTGACATCAAGCATGGCAGTGCTCGCTCCTCTGGTTTGGTGGAGCATGCAAATAAATCTAAGCATCACATCTGCATTGAGGAGGCCCAAGTCGTTGCTACGGTTAGTCATTTCCATCATCGTAAATTGAGGGAGGCCCAAGAAACTGAAAAAAGACCCAATAATTTGAATAGAGATGATGGTTGGAATATTAGTAGAAGTTGGGTCCCTGTCTTGTCCTCCTAGTTTTTAGGCTTCTTTTTGGGATTTATTTTGTTTGTTTGTTTACCTATGTAGGTATTGGCATCCTTTTTATAGTATTTGTTGTTGATTTATTCTTCATTAGAGTTTATTTTCTTGATCCTTCGTGTTTTTCATGTATTTTATCATCCTATTCGTTCTTAACTCCTTTTAGTATTTTTGTTATTTGTTTAATGGGCCTCAGCCCCATATTTTATTGTTGACCCTGTTTTATTTATTGATTACTTTTCTGTGGATATATATATATATATATATATATATATATATATATATATATATATATATATATATATATTTCTTTTTACTTGTGTATATATTTGCTTTATTTTATTTAATTTTCCATTAATTATTTTTAATTTAGTTTATTTTATTTCCATTAATTATTTTATATATCAAATGATCTTGTCTCGATTAGGGTCTTGACTCGTTTTTATAACTTATGACTTCCCTATCAAATGATCTTGTCTCGATTAGGGTCTTGACTCGTTTTTATAACTTATGACTTCCCTCCTTCTTTAGAGTTTAACTTTTATTTTATTTATTTATTTTTTCTTTTATTAAATTAATTTAAATATTATTTTTCAAATGCTAGTAATATTTGTTTTTAATAAATTAATTTAAATATTATTTTTCAAAAACTAGTAATATTTATTTTTAATAAATTACTTTTCAAAAACTAACCGTTTAATATAGTCATTACCTATTAATATTTTTAATAAATTAATAAAATAATATCATTATTTAAATATTATTTTCAAAAACTAGTCGTTTAATATAGCCATTACCTATTAATATTTTTAATAAATTAATAAAATAATATCATTATTTAAATATTATTTTTCAAAAACTAGTCGTTTAATATAGCCGTTACTTAACAATATTTGTTTTTAATATATTAATAAATTAATATCATAATTTAAATATTATTTTTCAAATATAGCTGTTACTTGGAACTCTACATTGCTCTCTATTTAAGACTTTGTCATGGTCTGCCTCTTCATCTAGTCATGATGATGAACCACACTTGTTGGTTTGAAACACGTCGGCCAAAAATTTCTCTTATGTGATTTCTACCGAAAGACTTTGCGTAATTCATTATGGATCACAGAAGCTTGAATACAGAGATTTGTATTCCTCGGCCATAGCACCTTTCCAAACTTGTTCTTTTACAGCTTCTTCGAATTTGGAAGGCTCGGCTTGAATCATGGTGCTCATGGCTGCAACATATGCCTCATACCTGCAAGGTTGATTCCTTTCTCTAAATGATCTTCGAATGGGCACATGTTTCTCAACATCCTGTAGAGTGTCGTGGAGCCAAAGTGGTATCTTCCTAGAAGGAGGATCACTTGGAGGAGGATCTAAGGGATCCATAGGCTCCATGGGATTATCAACAATACCAGTCTCGGACTCAGGCATGGAAGTACCATCTAGAATATCCTAGCCATCATTCTCCTACTTGGGAGGAGGATGCAGAGGAAGGTCTCTTTCTTTTCCAAGAGCTTCATCTTCATTGAAAGTTACGTCCCTGCTAATTTTGAGCTTCCATTGACCAGGAATATATATTTTATATGCTTTATTCACAATAACCCACAAACGTACCTTTTCTTCCTGTAGCTTCCAACTTGTTCCTTTTGTCCTTTGACACATGAAAATATATGGGGCATCCAAATACACGAAGATGGCTAATATCGGGCTTGACACCTATGAATATTTCTTCGAGGGTCTTGTTTTCTAATGCTTGATGAGGCACCCTGTTTTGAACATATACAACAGCATGTGTAGCTTCTCCCCAAAGGAACTTTGGCACCTTTTAATCATGGAGCATGGCATGGGAAGCTTCTAATATAGACTTGTTCTTCCTTTCCACTAAACCATTATGTTCGAGAGTATATGGCACAATTGTTTCCTTCTTGATCCCTTCTTTCTTACAAAATGCTATGAACTCGTTTGATATGTATTCCCCTCCATTGTCAGACCTAAATACTTTCATTCTCTTCCCTATTTTATTTTCGCTCAAAATTTTGAATTCCTTGAACATTTCAAAGGCTTCATCCTTGTGCTTTAAGTAGTATACCCATGTCTTTCTTGAGAAGTCTTCAATGAAGGTGATATAGTATAGATGACCACCAAGAGAATGCACAAGCATCAGACCATATATATCAAAATGAATGAGATGGAGGATGTCATTTTTCTTGTTCTCACTAGAGGGGAATGATCCCTTTTTTTCTTTCCACTTGGAAAAACTCCATCATGATGGGCTTCAACATCGGGAATACCTGAGACTAGTTTCAGAAGAGAATCATAGTGTAGATGAGCTAGTTAGTGATGCCACAATTCACTCAAATGATTGGTATTATGAACCAATGCTAGAAATGGCCTTCTAGTGACTCTGTAGTGTCCTTCAAATCTTGATCCTAATGTGAATGCATCTCTCATAGGTGAACGAGCATACCAAGTCAGAACTTTTCCTTTGGTGAAGGCAACCCTCATCCCTTTATCTTCTAATGCAGATATAGATACCAAATTCTTAATTAATCCTAGCACATGCATAACATCATGCAGTAGAACTAATTCCCCATAATTCAACTAAAATTTGATGGACCCAAACCTTTCATAGGATGAGTGGTCTTGTCTCGAAGAATGATCTTCAGCTTAGTCTCCCTCTCTACTAGATTAGAGAGGAATTCCTTCTATCCAGAGAAATGATTAGTGGCCACACTATCAACCAACCAACTATCCCATGAATCTGGTGGAGAAGAACTAGTAAGGGTAGAAATAAGAATGTATTTGGATTTATTTACAGCGTTACTTTCATACCTGGGAACTCTTGACTTCTTTTGAGGAGCATGATCTTCTTCACGATCACTTGAGGAATCTCTTCTTCTTCTTTCATATCTTCTATCGTGGTTATTTCTTTGATCGTATTTTATTCTTTCCAATAATGATGGCTTCAATGCTTGTCTTTTATTGGGATTGTCCTTCACCTTATCTCTGATACCATATTAATTTTTCAGATTGTTCTATGTTGTATCAATTACTTTAGCCCAATGCACTTCTTCATTTAACAATGCATTCAATTATTAGAAATGTATCTAATCATAAATTGTAACTGAAGATAGAACAATATATGCAATGACAAAGAAGACAACAGCGCAACCATAAGCGACAGCAGATTGGTCCAAGACCAGGGAAAAAACCCATAAGGGGGAATACCCTTTCAAATCTTCTTCCTTATTAGATCATCATAAAATGTTTCAGCAGAGAGTACAATGAGCCCAATACATAAAATTGTAGTAGAGATTTACATAACAGAAATAGACTGCAAAACTACAGAACAACAAAGAGAAACCCCTTATCCATCAGGCTACTGAAGGCAACTGAAGGCAATTGTCAAACCCTAGATCAAAACCCTAGACGCTCCCAACAAGCTAGACTGTGAGCGACTAAAACTTCTTGGTTTCTCCCTTAGCCACTGTGCATGAGTGTCTGTGTTTGACTCGAACGCTCCCTGGAAGACTGTATACATGCGTCTAGGGAGAAATTCACAAAGAACAACTCCAAACCCCCAGTCGCTCCCTTCAACTACAATGTGAGCCTCTAATACTACCCAGACACACCCTTGACCAATTGTGCATGTGTTTGGGGACCAATGTTGTCTGATCTACTTCAGAAACCTTAGACACTCCCTTGAGGGTTCTGTGTGAGAAGTTGAGACCTCCTAGGTGCACCCTTGACCACTCTTTTCATGCATCCGGGGCTGAGAATGTTTATTTACGAGCCACCAAAGGAGAAACCAAAACCATAAATCCATGTGAGCTTCAACCCTATAGTTTCAGACCCTTGAGCGAACTTCCTTCATCAGACCTGTGCGAACCAAGACAACAGAAGAGAGTAGAAGATGGCTTCATCAATGTGTCCAAATGGTCTCTTCTATTTATAGGCTTCCATGAGGGTCCACTTGATGTTGAGTCCGACCTATCCAATTTTACATGTGCTTAGGGCCAACCTATTCCAATATACATGAGTGGATAAAATAAATTCAAAACCAACTTCTTCTTGTCCAAATAGGGTGATCTTTAGGTCAATTTTTGTCCTCTCGAAAAGAGGAATTTATTGAAATTATTATCTTCACCATATGAGTTTTCCAAAGTGGAATTTGACAGCAGTTGCATATTTTTAACACTTCATAGCCTCCACTTCCTATATATTTGGGGCTTGGCCATAGAGAAAGGGATCGAAGTTGATTGTAATTTTATGTTGTTAAGATATTCTTTGAGAGAGAGATTTTTTGGAGCTAGGAGCTAGAGGAGGTGTTGATGCAATTACATCTATTGGTTGTAATCTCTTTCCCATTTTATTAATATAGATTGGTTTTTCTTCCTTCTATATAATGTTGCTCATTGTTAGCTTATTGTGTCTAATTAATGATCACTTGGAAGTTTGGTTTGTCATAATGCATTCAGTTATGTTTAGTTGTTTCTAATGGTTTTGATTGATAATATTATTATGCTGTGAATATTTTTTTTGTTCTTCTTTATGTGCATGACCAAGTTTTGGGGCTAGCTAAGAAAGCTTCCCAATTACATTAACAAACACTCCAACAAACTTGCATGTGAGGACTCACAGGCTTATCTTTGACTTCTCTTATCAATATCTTCCTTTCTTCTTGCATCACTGAAAGAGTCAAACCTTGGAACAACCTTTCCCTTACCCTATCTACCCTAGGTTTCAGAGAGAACCTGAGATGGTTTTCTGCTTGTCTAATAGAAAACAAATTTCTATAGCAAAGGGTTAGTTTAACTGTTGTTTGTTCAAGTTCATCACTAATTTTAAGAGTATCCTACTATTTGCTTGTCCATATAGTCATAAGGAGCATCAAAATGCTAGTGGGTAACCTACAGTGTTTTCCGGACAAATCCCTTATGCGAACAAAAGTGATCTCCTTAAGTTAAGTGGCTTAAACCAAAAACAACCAAACAAACTACATTATATTTCCCTAGAGATATCCAAAGTATAAGAAGAATACCTACCTAGTGATTAGCGCAAGATTCCTTCTTCTCTTCACCAGCTCACTCCAGCTCCAGTTTTAACTCCCGAAAGCAGAACCTGTAAGTTAGCCAAGACAAGCAAAGATATTGATATATACAACATGATAAATTCAAATAAATCTAAACAAGAGATCAAGGAATCTTATTCTACACATTTATAATGAAAGACCTGATGTATGGGAAAGACAGTGCACTTTCTATTAATGATACCAGATAAATATTACAACACTTATTGAGGCCCTGATGTTGTGAATCTCTCCCAGCCTTCACATATTTTCTTTGCCATAATGATAAATCCTTCAATCTCACCAATGCATAAGGATGGATTATGGACCTCCAAACTCAAATGGATAGCATAAGGGTAGAATCAGAGTCTCCAAAAGCCAACCTAAACTCTATAGCAGGTATTGATTTTATAGGGAAAATGAGGTAGTTTTAGATCCACCATACTAGGGCTAGATCACATTTGAAAGGAGGTAAATTCCATGAGAAGGGATAAATCTTCATTAGTAGGATTTAGAGATCATATTCAACAAAAAGTTGATGAATCTGTTCTCGAAGCTTCTAGAGGGGGAAGCTTCAAAATTCTGTTTTATTTTTCCTCATTTCCAAGTGTCGTCACACTTTTAGGAAAGGTGACCTGTAATAATCAGTGCAAGTTTCATGTATGAAACATGCGCCATCATAGGTACTAATGGAGAAGGTGCGATGGAGTCTCAAATTTAGGTTTTAAACCAATGTAATCTAGGAGTCTTATAACTTTTGGGAATAGTTTTATTTTTGGCCTTGCAAGGGATTGATGCAAAGTGTAATGATGGAAAGAGATCCATGTTTGGGGCCTTTTTCTTAAGTGCGAAAAAATGGTCTGTAACAGATTGCCCCCAAAACTATGAAGTCAGAATTTACGGATGAGGACTGAAGTTCTTTACCATGTGAAAATTTTGGATTGTGAATTGACTAGTTGAGTTCTAACAATCATCAATTAACTATTACAATACATTATCATCATGATAACACCGTTGAGGTAGGTATACCCATACTCAGCATATAGGTTGTTTTACATGTACAATGATCAAAGTCACATCCATTGATTATACATTATGGATCCATGCTTGGAGGATTTTTTGTATGACCATAACCATCATACTTCATAGATTTGTGTATGAATTTTGAAATCGCAGCCCGGATGGATGAAACTAGATCCAGGGTCTTCCATCTTGTCACTTGATAGTATGAATCTAACCATCTAAACAGATGTATTGAAGTGGAACATGGTAGACACCATCTGATTATTGGCCAAAGATGAAAGTCGTTAACAAATGTGATAGGTAACATTGATAATGATAATGGAACTCAAGGTACTAAGTGCAATCTATGAGGTATGAATAAATGAGTTGAAGTTGAACACCATAAAGAATCTTCTGGTCGAATGCCAATGCTGAGAACCTGATGCTAAAAGCAAGAAAACTTTCCATTGAGGCATGCAAGTTCCAAGGCACTAAGGGGAGTTTCTAGATCAACTTCCTAGATAATGTGCTAAAGTCGATAGGAAGTGACCCATCGGAAAAGGGCCTTGATGTATCCCCCATCAACGACACAAAATAGATATCAATATTTGAGACATAATGTGATGATGCAAAGTTGGTTCAGGGATGGATGACATGAAAGAAGGCTATAGGTATTGCAGCAGATGTCAATTGAGGGTGGACTTCTCTTGAATATATCGATGACACTTATATGGAATTGGAAGCATTGACTCAAAGACACATTATGAAGAATTTCAATAAGGTGTAATTAACAAGGAGGCAAACATATTTCCAAACTGACAACAGTCACAGAGGTGAAATATTGCCATGTTCAAGAGCAACTTATTGCCCAAAATTAGGTTTTATGCCATATTTCCCCAATTTTCCCACAATTTCTGGAAATTACCTCTTTATTTTTTTGCAAGCTTGAGGAGGATAACATATGATTGACCTGTAAGTTCATCCTTCAGATGAGTATTTTCGAGTGTTTTTAACGAACCCTGAGAAGGAGTGGTTTGGTCTCGTCATGATTGACGAGTCCTACATTGTGTATGTTTTTACGAGACCAGCGAAGGGGTAACTCAGCTTCCTTTTCATATTTAGAGGGTCTAAAAAAGAGGTAAAAAAGAAAACTTTGAGAGGTTCCTTTTCGTAAATTTAGCCCCTTGGGCCCGAAAAGGCATAAAATAATACCTAGGAGAAATATTTTAGTCATGCTTGACTAAAGTATTCATTTTTCGTGAATAGTCAACCCAATATGTAAAATGGGTAAACTTATAGTGGACAAGCATCCTTTCATTTAATTTCACGTGTGAGAAAGAGACAAGTGTACACAGTGATATTTAAATATTTTAGGAGTCTAAAAAGAGCTTAAAGAGGACTTTGGGGCGTTCCTTTTTCGTAAGTTTTAACGAGCTTGAAAAAGTGATAAAAGTATGCTTGATAAAGTATTCTCATGTATTTATGAGCACGATAAGGAATAAAGAATAATCTCGGTAACATATTCTCATGCATTTACAAGCACAAAAAAAGAACAAAAATGAAGCTCGATAACATATTCTCACGTACTTACGAGAATGAGAAAGAACAAAGACTAAGCTCAGAATAAGTTTCATTTTTTTTACACAACCTTAAAATGGAGAAATACCATTCTTGAGAGTGGTTTCATTTTTTCACAAGATTGAAACAAAGAAAAAATATGCTTGAGACAAGTTGTTTTCTGGACAAATCCCTTCTGTAGACAGAAGTGATCTCCCTAGGTTTAGTGGCAGAAGCTAGAAACAACCAAAAAAACTACACTATCTTTTCCTATAGATATTCGAAATATAAGAAGAAAACTTACTTGATGTTAGCAAGCCTTCTTCTTCTCTTCACTCATTCACTCTAGTTCCAACTTTAACTCCTGAAAGCAGAGCCTGCAAATTAGCCAAGACAAGCAAAGAGATTGAGATATACAACATGATATATTCAAATAACTCTAAATAACATGTCAAGGAATCTTATTCTACACATGTATAATGAAAGACATGATGTATGGGAAAAACAATGCACTTTATATTAATGATAACATAGAAAGATTACAACCCTTATTGAGGCCTTGATGTTGTGAATTTCTCTCAGCCTTCTCATCCTTTCTTTGTGACATTGATAAATCCTTCAATCTCATCAATGCATAAGGAAGGATTATGGACCTCCAAACTCAAATGGACAGCATAAGGGTAGAATCAGAGTCTCCAAAATCCAACCTAGATTCTATAACATGTACTTCTATTATATGGAAAATGAGGTAGTTTTAGATCCACCATACTAGCACTAGATCTACTTTGAAAGGAGGTAAGTTCCATGAGATAAGGGATAAAGCCTCATTATTAGAAATTTGACATCATATTCAATAGAAAATGGATGAATCTATTCCCGAAGCTTCTATAGGGGGAATCTTCGAAATTCTATTTTATTTTTCCTCATATCCAAGTGTCATCGCACTTTTAGTAAAGATGACCTACAATGATCAACACAATTTGGATGTATGCAACGTGCACCATCGCAGGCACTAATGGAGCAAGGTGCGATGGAGTCTCAAACTTGGGTTTTGAACCAATGTAATCTGGGATTCTTAAAACTTTTGGGAATAGCTTTGATTTTATCCTTGCAGAGGATTGATGCAAAGTGTATTGAATGGCAAGAGATCTGTATTTGGGGCCTTTTTCCTAGGTGCGACAAAATGGCCTGTAACATATTTCCCCCTAAAGTACAAAGTCAAAAGTTGTGGATGAGGACTGAAGTGCTTTACCGTGTGAAAATTTTGGATCAATAATTGACTAGTTGAGATCCAACAATCATCAATTAACTATTACAATAAATTATCATAATGATATCACCACTGAGGTAGGCATTACCATACTCAGCATATAAGTCTTTTTACATATAAAATGATCAAAGTCATGTCCACTAATTGTGCATTATCGACCGATGCTTG
This sequence comes from Pinus tabuliformis, assembly GCA_031772625.1. NCBI lineage: Eukaryota > Viridiplantae > Streptophyta > Pinopsida > Pinales > Pinaceae > Pinus > Pinus tabuliformis. The sequence continues at coordinate 794,095,886 of CM062809.1, read as the reverse complement.
GAGAATTTTATGTATGACCATAGCCATCATACTTCGTAGATCTATGTATGAATTCTAAAATCGTAACCCAGATGAATGAAACTAGATTTGAGGTCTTTCATTTCATCACTCGATAGTACGAATCTAACCATGTGAGCAAATGTGTTGAAGTCAAACATGGTAGACACCATCTAATTATCGTCGAATAATGAAATTCATTAACAGATGTGAAAGGGACCACCGATAATGATAATGGCCCTCAATGTACTAAGCACAATCTATGAGGTGTGAATAAATGAGTTGAAGTCGAACACCACATAGAATATTTCGGTCGAAGTCCAATGATAACACTAGTACAAAATGGCTAATTAGTTACTAAAAAACGACTAAAATTTGCATGTAAATGACCATTTTTCAGTCAGTGACCAGTAGTAGTAATTTACAGTATCTTATAACGCGACCAACTTTTAGTCATTTTTAGCTTAGTCATTAATTGGTTGTCTCAAGTTTATCATCTAGTAGTATATTTAGTCATTAATTTATTCATTGATTTAGTCATTAATTGTCACAATTAATGACCAAATATAAAACAAAATATAATACTATATGATCACTGTAGAAAACAGATTAATGACCAAAATTTTGGTCATGTTATAAGATATTGTAAATTAGCTATTAATATTCGTATAAATGAAAAATTTAGTCATCGCTTAAAACCAATAAATGACCAAAGAAATATGACTAAATTTCGGTCGTGTTATATGATACTGTAAATTAGCTAGTAGAAGTCGTATATATGCAAAATGTAGTCGTAATTTGTAATCACAAATTTATCAATTGCAGTAGTCATTTATCTTTTCTTGGTAGTTTCATATTCATTATATAAACAACTAATTTAGTAGTTTATATTCATTTCATTTACTTTCATTAATAACCATTATAAACGACTAATTTAGTGATATATTCATTTTACTTGTATTCATCATTAATTAGTATAAACTATTAATTTAGTAGTTTTAGATTAATTTTGTGTTCATTATTAATCAACATAAATTAATTAGTATGACTTTGTGACTAAAAAAATAAAATAAAATAAAAAATCATACAATGTGCATGTTCATCTAATATGAAAACGCAAAGTTGCATATGTTAATTACAATACTAAACAATATCAACTGCAACTATAAATAATTTCAACCACAAAAAATATATTATATGAAATGTCAAGTATTACAATATGAGTTTCCAACTTAATATTGGTTGGACTACAATTTACACATGAAATATTGTTTCATCACTTTAAAACATTATCATTGTGTTGCCAAGGCAATATTGCACGTGAATTCACCAACTATGAAGACTTGACCATTAGTCTCTATGTGTGTGCCTTATGTGGGATATTGTCTCTAAGGATATCACTAGACCGATTCTCTTCTCTCTCTCTTTTTTCATTTGTCGCTCCAACATTATTGTTCTCCTCTTTCTTCAATTCTTGCTTCTTAACATCAATACTAAGTTCCTTTTCTGAAAGCAAAAGAATATACAATACAGAGTATAAGACATGAAAGACAATGAACACGAGAATATAAACTAAACTAGACTATAAAAGAGGTATACAACATATACCTCAACATCAACAATGTCACAACCATTTTCTCCCATCAAAGCAAGAAACTCGAACAAGTTTTCTTCACTTGGGCGATAATGGCCACTATGTGGCTAGATGACCTGTATAAACAAAGAAAATAAAACATCACCATAGAAAATAACACCTAAGTAACTTAGTATTCAACCTTCAGGGAAAGCTTAGGCACATTCATGTCAACTGTGTTACATGCTAAAAATATCAAGTTGTGGATAACTTGTGAAAACTAATAATCTGAGGTGTGATGTCTAATCCTTGTTTTATTCGCAACAACATTTCATTATCTAACACATGAACTTGGTCAAGTATATAAACAACATGTGCTCAAATAACAACATGAAATTAAACTTTTCTAATAGCCATGAAAACATGTTAACACAAAACAGCTAAAAAGATTTCAATCAATGAAGTGTGATACTAATTTCATCTTTAAACTTTAGTTGTTGTTTGAATGGAGATGATACCAAGTATTTTCAATTTTATATTTAAAAGACAAAAAAAAATAAAAAGAAACATTCAAAATACAATCAAACAATAAAGGGAGGATATCTGCAATGAACATTACAATTATAAAAAAAAAAATTGTTTACATTTCCATTGATGTCTTGTTGGGCATTTCTAAAACATTTGCTTGCCCAAAATAACCATGAGGTGAAAGAATCACAACATTAAAAACCATAGGAATCCCTACTAGAAACTCGAACAAGTTTTCTTTAGTTGGGAGATAGTGGCCACCATCTAGCTAGATGACTTGTATAAAGAAAGTAAATAAAACGTCACTATAGAAAAGAACACCTTAGGAACTTAGTATTCAACCTTCAGGAAAAAACTTAGGCATAATCATGCAAACTAAGTTCCATGTTTTAAGAGCCAAGTGGTGAATTAGCATACCATATTTCCAACCCTCCATTTTTTATTATACCAAACCTACTAACATCTAATACAAAAAAAAGCGTTATACTTCATCAAGAAAGTTTCTACAAGAAACTTCTTAAGAATCACCTTCTCCACTCTCCACTCAAGAGGAAAATTCAATGCTCGGTAAAGATGAAGATCCCCTTTCTGGCTAATCTCAAGAATCATGTATATCTACATATACAAAACAACAGTGTAAGAGGTAATTGTGCAGAAAAAATATCAAAAAATTTAAATAGATGACAACAATGACATACTAAGAAAAAGGAATGAAAATTGAGAAACCTAATTTATTTTCATAAGGAAAAATTCAAGTAGAAATCATAAACAAATCTCAATATTTACACAAGAAAAATGTCACCCTTATTACCATTTTTTTCATACTAGTGCTCCTAAACATCATCAAAAGTGTTGTTATTTTAAAGTGTACCCTCAAGAGGATGATAAAGGGAGCAATGCACATGATTTCAAACTAACAAATTTAAAACAAGCAAAAAAAATAATGTTGATCTTTCTAGGTTCCAGAAACATTCTTTAAATATTAACAACCTTCTTTACAAAGAAAAGATGCATTAACCAAAAACCCAAGGAATGGATTTGTTCTTTCATAGCACCACAATTTTCTACTATAAAAGTTTACTAATTAATCCTAATGTCCCTCTAAATTTTCACAAAACCATTTACTAAATAAATTGTCTCATTTATATTTGACAAGATGAAGTTTGAAAAGTGAAAATTGATTTTGATTTGGAGTTGGTGAGACTCAGAGCTTGAACATAATTTTGTGCTTATTACGCACCCATGTTCTCATCATGGCTTATGAGGTTCACACTAAACAGTTTGATAACTTTATATTGCAATCACCCTAACCTAGGACATTGCCATGATTATAATGGGGAGGGTGAATGGTAAAACTCCATTCATTGACATATATGTACCTTGAGGAGAGTACATGTCCTACTCATTTAGGTATTGGCTCATTGAGCGTGTAAATATCAATAACATAGAAGAGTGAATGCATGCAATGGTTGTAAGAAATGCTTGTATCAATAAGAATCTTATACTTAAAGTGAGATAATAATTGTATAGAAGTTACCTAGATTTCAAGAAGTCAACTTTTAGTTCTAATTAAACAAGAACCCCAATGAAACATCCTTCACTTCGAAACATATGTTTACAAAATCACATTAATAAGATATATATTTACTCACCTACCTATCATAGTGAAAAACATAAGGATAAGAAAGATGAAACTCTTCATCTAAACTAATGCCTAAATGTTGCCAGGTGGTTCTTGATTAATGTTTTTTTCCACACCAATGTCTCTTGACATTGTGATATAATTCTTTGTCTCAAGGAATAGGTACAGAAAATCTCCCTATACATCAACACCATGTGAATCAGTTTTATGTTGAACAAGCTAACTACCATCTTAAGTAATTTCATTGAAAAAATTCAATCCTGAGCTAACTATCTAGAAACCATATAACAACTTGTAGTTTTAGTATTCTACCACAACTGGCCAAACAGACAAATAGAAAATCATCGAAACATGGTATGCTATTATGACCCAATCCACTAAATTCAAGAAATATAAATAATATATAATTGAATCATTTTCACAAAGCATAAAAGTTTGATCCTACATACCTGTTGTGGTGAAAACACAACCCCCCCCCCCCATTATTGATTTGCTCAACTCAAATAATGGGTACCTTTTCTATAAAAATTTTGGCTAAACACTTTTTTGGATTTTTATTTGGTTGATTACCCTACGCTTTCATTAATTTTTCATTTTCTTTGGATTCTTGTTTTGATTGCTTTGTTCAAGTTGATTTTTTATAAGCTTCCCATTGACGCTTGTTTCGCCTCATTTGGTCAATTGATTTGAAAATGGCACTCCTTTGAAGTCCCATCATTTATCTAATCTGGGTTAAAAAATGCATAAAATGTACAATATTGCATTTTGGAAATAAATTAGTTCAATAATGCATTCATTTTAAATATTAACCCGTAGTGAGTTTTTACTAATATTTTTCCATTTTTAGTTATGCAGCCAAATCATGAAACAGCGAGATTTTAGAAATTTAATTCAATTTCCAAATTTATTATTAATCTCGAAAACCCAAAGTTTCGAAGTAGCTGTGCTTTAATTTTCATTTTTATTAAAGTGGTTGTAGTTTAAAAAACTAAAATTTCATAAAATAAAACTAAAATTAAAATTAATATTTAATATTAAGTTTTAAATTAATTAAACTGATTAATATATAAAATATAATTAATTTAATTAAAATAAAACTTAATACATGAAAAATAATAAAAAGAAAATTTTGATCGCATCAAAGCTTTGTATCGGATCGGAAATTTCAATCGACACATACCATAACCCGACACCTCTATTCCCCGATGCCGATCACCAAAACCTCCATACCCCAATCTCCGATAAATAAAACATAAGGCAAAGGGTATTAACCAAATCTTATTATAAGATTCGATCGCATCGGAGCTTTCATGCGAAGCAAGTTTAACAATCATCCCAATCTCCCGATGCCAATCGCCGATCATTAAAAGAAAATAGGGCATTAACTTATATTGTAAAGTTTATAATTCATTTGTTTTTCTTAACTTTCACTCATACACTCATACGTATGAGGTAAAAAGTAGGAGTGGAGTGGTAGGTTGGTTTATGTTCTTTTTAATAGTTCAAAATATTTAATATTTAATGTATTATATTAATTAAATTAATTAATATGTAATATTTAATTAATTTAATTAAATTTAAATTTAAATATTATTTTTATTAATTAGTTTATAAATAGTTAATATTTTAGTTAGTTAGATTAATTAATAATATTTTATTTATTAATTAGTTTAGTTAATAATTAAAAATTAAATTAGAATTGATTATTTAGAATAATTAGAATTTTAATTTAGGATTTAATTTTTAATGAGAATTTTGATTTTTTAGCCCAGCAACAGAATTTCCAGATTCATCTCAGATTTGATCCATCGACTTTGGAAGCTCATAGATTGAGTTATACTTGGCCAAATAAGGCCCAGGAGGGCTTATTGGAAGAGAAAATCAAGGAGAACATTTTTGAGGAGGTTTCACTAACAAATTTAATCATTTATTGAGTCAAAAATCAGGTAGAATATCAAGCTCCAAATTTTGAAAACAAAATCAATTTTCTGAGTTATTTTCTTCATTTTCATTTGTCCAAAGCCTCTTGTAATTGCAGATCCATTGGTTAATAATATCTTTGGCCAATTAAACCACCCCAAACATCAATAGAGAGCTTATATTTTATTTTCATTTATTTATTTAAATAGAATTTGATTGGATTTGATTTAATTGCCATAAATGATATTTTGATTGCATCTTAATTTATTTTGATTTCTTCTTGCAGGAAAACAGTAAAAGAGATATGAAGAAAAGGACTTCAGTCAATGAGAATGCTCCAACAATTAAAGATTGGAATTTTGAACAAATAAAATTGTATTTGGCATATTTCTCTTCAACAAACTCTCCTCTGCAAAATTCCTTTGCAAATAGTATAAATAATAGATTGCAAAATTTAATTAAGGGGCTGCTTTCCTCTACAATTTTAAACTTCTAAAAACACTACTGTAATAGGAATTTAGAATTGTAGGAGAGATGAGAGAAAATCTCAGATCTGGGGATTATTGAAGATTTTCCCTTTGTATCTTGAATTATACATGAAGGGCAAAGTTTGCACTATTGTGGCTTTAGCTTTGAAAGTAGAAGTTCAAGTAATGTAAAGAGCTGTTGGAGACCGGGACAGAGAGATGGATGCAATAAATTGGTATTTCTAATACTACTATTTCAAATATCAGTTTTATTTTTATGGTAACAAGAATGTGTCATTTTATTCATATTTGTGCACTATTGTCAATATGGGTAATGTGTCTCAATCTTGTTATTATGTATCTCTGTTTTTATGGATTAATTTCTCATTTTTGAGTAACTACTTACTCAGAAATATGTCTTATAAAACTGATTTATTGAATGGTAATGTGTTGTGAACTATTTCCACATATCATTATTCAATTATTGGATTTACTGATTTGATAATTAATATCACTTTTGTGAACTACTTCCTGAATGTTGTTGGTTTATTATTTCAGTTAAGAGGTCTCAATAGGATGTGTTTTGGTAACCATAATATCAGTTAATTGAACTACTTCATTAACTTGATATTCATTATAAACAAGACCTATTTAAATCCCAATACTTTAATTATCTTGCTCTTAGTTGGGTTAGATCTACATCTGCATAATTAAGATAGAATTTAGATTAGTTTCTTTTGCTTGCATTATAGAATAAGCTTGCATTCAGAATAAATTCTACATTCTTTTAAGTCCTCTCCTCAAAGAGGCAAAACTTTAGTTGTGGCTTGGCTGAACCCAAATCAGCTTAAGGGTCTTTCTCTTGCCTGATTAGCAAGAAGAAGTGATTTGATATCCCTGTATATTGGTAGGTAAAAATACATCATAAATCAATAGCAATAGGGAGAAGGTAACTAGACCTAGTTAAACCAGTCGGAGCCACCACACCAAACGGAAAAGGAGCTGCTTTAAGGTCTGGACCAGGTGGTTATTCCCCATTGTTGTTGCAGCGATTTTCGAGGCATCAACAATAACGTATTGAGTTATGCTTCCTTTTATTGAAGGTCTTATGTGAAAATGTAAAACCCAAAAAGTAAGATGACATTTATAATAGCATCAGAGATACAATTTTCATATCCTTTATAAATTTGGAAAAATGAATGCATGTGAACAACGGGACAAACAAACAACTTAAATGGGAAAGCATAGAAACATGGTCCACCACTGTCCCAATCCATCAAACTCCAAGAAATAGAAAGAATAAATAATTGATTCATTTTCACAAAGCCTCAAAGTTTGATCCTACATATTTTATTGATGTGTGCTTCCATTTATTGAAGGTATTATGTGAAAATGGAAAACTCATAAGATAAGATGGAAGTTTTAATAGAACCCGAGATACAATTCCATATCCCTTTTATTATACTTTATAAATTTGAAAAAATGAATGGATGGAAAATAAAGGGGTAAGGAAGATGCGAGGTAAACTAGTAACTAGAGCAATTTTGGATGGTCAACCCAAGGAGAAAATCAAGGGAGGAAAGTAAAATGATGTCGACTTTCAAATGATAAGTGGGAAAAAGGGGCAAATCTCTATTTTTTGAATAAATTAATACATTGCATACAAAATCCTACAACTTATGAACAACTTGGGCTATTTTGCATGGTGTTTCAGGGATGGGGGTGAGGGGAAGGGTTTCAAGGATGGCTAGGAGTTAACCCCAAATTTCAATTGGACAACCAAAAATATTTTTAAAAGATAAAATTTTAAAGAAATATAAAATTTAAAAACAAAGATTCTAGAACATAGTGCTATAATATAAGTCAATAAAAGTAACTGCCATAGATAATAGATCTAATGTAACTCAAAAAAAGTAACAAGTCTTAGATAATAGATCTTAAAGATCTTGTCTACATGGATGTTATAACTCTCCCAAAATAAAGAGTTGATATAGGATACACAAACCTACCAAACATGGGAGTCAAAACTGTGAAGGCAATTAGTCCTCATTACAAAAACATACTACATAGTATTCATGCATGCAATGCATAGATAACCTTTGTCCCGGTTTGAATGTAGAACCACTTGGTGAATATTTTTATTTGAGAATTGGAACCAAATGGGCATTATTTTTTATAGTGGGTATTTAAATGTCCTCAAAACCATCCCAACAGATCTCCCAAAACTCCCTGTTTTTGGTAAGAACCATCTAGAGGATCTGGGATAAGTCCCCAAAACCATCATAAGATGTCTCCCAAACATCCCATTTTATGGAAAGAAACATTTAGACAATGTGGGAGAGGATCACACATCCTCAAAGATGTCTCATTCAAAATAGGGAAATTCCCCTTGCAAACCCCAAGGGCGGAAAAATCCAGAGGATGCATCCCAAAAGTAGGGACAAGTTCCCCTATGCAACATCGTCCTCAGTGCATAATCCACATGATACACTATAAAATGATCTAAGAGAGTGACACACTAACATATGAACTCATGACCAAGTGTATAAATTGACCTATATATCCACAAGTAGAATGTAAGTAAGGAAATTATTAAATCATTCCACAAATGCATGGAAGATAAAATCTATCATATCTAATTAAATTTTAATACTAGCAACCCTACAATTGGAGGGCCTAAATTAAGGAACATTGGAAAATAAAACTTATAATTGGATATATCTATTGTACTTCCTACAAAATGCAAGCAGATTGTGGATTACAAATTTACAACCATGATTTCATAAGAACTACTTACAGGTTTCAGGCGACCATACCCATGGGCTTCGTTGCAGAAATGAAATGTTTTGAAATTCCCACTAATGGCTTTGAGAGCATCCAAAGCATTCAGCTGCTCCATTCTCATATTCAGACCACTCTTTTGGGTGCTTCTTGCACACTACCAACCTTAGGGATAGTTTGGACAGTGCTTACTTGCATATCCATATATGCGACACCATATGTTACTTCATCATATCCTAAGGATGAGATGATTAAACTTCACTTTAACGTAGCAACCAGATGTAACCTTGGGTTGGCAAGGGCTGGTGGAGTCCCTAAATATAAAGAGGGTAGAGTCTTTATATCTATTAGGAACTCATTTTCTTTCTACACTACCTCCCACCACTCTTCTTCTAGTAAATTCAAGTTGAAACAACCCTCTACCTGTTTCCTTGCTACCACAATTGCACAAGAATTGATCTTCTGGAAACCAACTTTCAAGAGAGAATTAGTTCTAATAATTCTGCAAATTTTGAACCAGATTTTAACCTTCCATGCATGATATGGTTCTATAATTCCCTAATACATCGACATAACTAGATTGGCACTCGCAGAGTGCAACGACCACAAAAGTAGTGTACTTAAGAAGCCACAATATACAAATGCTACAAAACTAAATATGATATAATTAATAATGGAAATAACATAAAATATGTTATGAAACCAGCTCAAGAAAAGATAGATCAACGCCTTAGAATTCAGCCTCTTCAAGGGGGCAACCTCCTTTACATTACATAAATGAACAATTCTTGGATGATACAAATGAAAAGACCTCATTTCTATATATAGGAGTCTAAGGGGTCATAACATAATCAGAGCCGACATAACAACAATAATGTAAGGGCACAATAATAACAATAGTGGGCTTCTATGGGGCATAATAGTAACAATATGGGCACTACATGGGTACATCATTATAATAAGTGGGTTGTACTAATAACAATAAGGGGTTACACTAGTAGTATAGGGGCCTAACATGCCCCTCTCCTTCAAAAAGCATTGTCCTCAACGCTTGAGTAGTTCTTGATGCTTCTGTATAAAATTCTTGTCCTTCCATGTGGAATATTCAGTAGGCAAGTTCTTCCACTTGATGAGACACTCTGAAATTGATCGATTTTTTAGCTGTCGAGTTCTTGTTTCTGTGACTGCTCCAGGTTCCAATATGATTTTTCCTTCCTCTTCAATTTCTGGCAATATTGTTTGAATTGGGATCTTTTGCAACTTTTGAATAAGTGGCCATACTTCTTCATCCTTCTTCCATTCATCCCTTGCTTCGTTTATCCAATCTGGTTGGATAATAGAAATAGCATAAAACAATGCTTCCACATCCTCATCTTTGAAGAATCTTCCCATTCGGTAAGGTCGCTATTTTTTAAGTGCATGTAGTATTGCCAACATTTCCTTCTCATAAATAGCTTGCTTGAGATGTAGCAGTAAAAATACCCAATCACCTACATCAAAACATTTTTCACTACAATGTTGATATACCTGTTGTTTCCTTTGATTTTGCACCGAAGTGGCGTTATCCTTTAAAAGTTGGAGAACTTGTTGTTGATGCTCGATGTGATCTTTCACTGCTTGAACATTTTTCTTCTTGATATTGCCTTCTATCTCTAGAGTTTGAGGAGTAGTAATTTCTTCCAATCCTTTACAAGATATGGTTGGATTCATTTCTTGATGCTCGATGTGATCTTTCACTTCTTGAACATTTTTCTTCCTGATATGTCCTTCTATCTTGATAGTTTGAGAAGTGGTAATTCTTGCCAATGCTTTACAAGATATTGTCTGATTCATTTCTTCTTTCTCTGGGATGAGGTCCTGGCGCATATCTTCTTCTTTTGATGTTTCTTGATCATTTTCTTCCTCCTCTTCATATTCTATGTAAAATAATTTCTTCTCAGCACACTTATGACCTTTAATGCATTTTCTATCACAATTGTAACAAAGCCCTTTTTCTCTTTTTTCTTCCAATTGTTGTGGTGTAACCCTTGTAGGTTGGGGAAGGCTAGGAGAAATAACAATTCCATCTTTATAGTTGTGAGGGGTATTCTTCCTGGTTTCCATAATTTTGCTTTCCACTATGTCACAAAGCCCTTTTACTCTTTCCAATTGTTGTGGTATTGCTCTGAAGAAGGTGTTGCTCTTTGTATCCTCATAATGTGCTATCATTTCCTCCGTGAAAATTGACCACGTAACAAGTTTTTTACGAGAACAAAGCCCCTCATACCATAAAAATTGATCCGGTTCTAAATATGAAGATGCAATACATACCTTTTGTAATAGTTGCACTTCATGTAGATCGAAATATTTCTCCATATGTAGTATCCAATTTACCGGATCCTTGCCATCAAACTTCCTCATCTCGCTTTTTCTTGATTTTAGAAGCTCGATCTTGAAACGACTATAACTCTATACTTTCAGATCTTTAAGTTCTAAAATTGTGGCCTGTAGTAGCCCTCTGTGTCCTCTTTCCAATGCCACAATTCTGACCCAATTTGGATTCTCCAAGGAAGAGTTATGCGAAATCTCCCATAGTGACTTGATTATAGATTAGTTCAGTAGAGCGAACTTGTATAACGTGCCACGAGTCACTGTTTCGACCTTTGGATCTAAAAAATACAAACAAGAAACTACAGTCCATCCTCTTTCTGTACCTTTTTACGAAATTTCAATCTGATCCCCAGAGAGAAAGTTATGACGATTTTCCCCAAGTCACCAGTTTTGAATGTAATTCAGGAGTCTACAAAAAGACCAACTTCATCAGATAATATCTCCACAAATATAGCGTGAAAAGATCTGAAATTCGGACCCAAGGTTCAACGCGATTTCTTCTCAAATAGGTTATTTTGGCGAATTCTGAAATGTCACAGAAAAAGAGTTATAGCGAAAATGCCACGATGACCTGTTTGGAGCAGCGAAACCCTAGAATCCAAAGCTCTGATACCAAATGTTATGAAACCAGCTCAAGAAAAGATAGAAAAGATAGATCAACGCCTTATAATTCAGCCTCTTCAAGGGGGAAACCTCCTTTACATTACATAAATGAACAATTCTTGGATGATACAAATGAAAAGACCTCATTTCTATATATAGGAGTCTAAGGGGTCATAACATAATCAGAGCCGACATAACAATAATAATGTAAGGGCACAATAATAACAATAGTGGGCTTCTATGGGGCATAATAGTAACAATATGGGCACTACATGGGTACATCAATATAATAAGTGGGTTTTACTAATAACAATAAGGGGTTACACTAGTAGTATAGGGGCCTAACAAAATAAAAGGACAACCTAACCCCTTATTAAATAATATATTTATTTGAGCTTTTGAAATGCAATCTAGAGGTTGTAGTCTCTCAATATTTCATATTATTTTAGACTAGCATGATCAAACTGCCAATCAGTCTTGGACTTCCCTAAACATGAGCTGGTATTCATTTTATTCTTCTTCTTTTAGTTCGTTGGAGCTGAACCCCTTATTATATTGTAGAGCTGGAGTTGAACCTTCTATCCTGTTTCAGAATTGGAGTTGAACCTTCTATCCTGTTTCAGAATTGGAGTTGAACCTTCTCTTCTCCCATTGAAAATTGTTGGAACTAAACTCTCTTTAGTTCATTCACTAGATTTACAATTGACCCTCAAACTGTTAATTTCACATGGTAGTCCAACAATCTTAGTGGCACTTCACCTCCTCCTGAGTTGTCTCAATGAATTCCCAGGGGTAGTGCATGGTGAATCTCCCTTTGACAGTCCCAATAACTTCCCATGCATTTGTCTTTAGCAATTCCGTAGCAATGCATCAATTCTATAGAAATGCGTGAATTTTGTGGCAATGCATGGATCCACAAAAGTTTTGTAGCAGTGGAAAATTATTTATTACTCCTACTAATAAAATAAACTAAACAAGAAGAAATGCATATCAGAAGATAATATTTTGATACTTACATGAGCCCAAGGATGCTAACTTTATGTGGGATCAACACCTCTAACAATTATTCTCACATTATCTTGTTCATCTTTCAACTCATCCTACTGGAATTGGGCTTCGATTACCATTCGTCTTCACAGTGATCATTCACGTCATTCAATCCAACATTCCTCATGCTTCTCCTTTCCCAATTCAAATGGATTCCCCTCTGGGATGTTTTTGGGGTTGCTCTAATATCAAAACTGATGCAATTTTTTTTTACTGTACACTAGACAAATTTGGAACTGACTCCAAATGGGTGTCTCTGGCTTCTACAGGCACATATCTACAAAACTAATGAAGACACCTCCAATCTGCACATGTGTAGATTTACACACCCTGTTCTAGCTCACAGGTAAGTCCAATAATACTTCTCAAGATCTAAAAAAGTGTTATTAGCAACTAAGAATTACATTCTGCCACACAACATTATAATTGGAGGAATCAAGATATATTTAATACCTAATTCTAGCATATCATAAATGAACATGAATACACAACTTGTGGCATCATAAACACAATCCCTTTATTTATTAGCTCCTCCTTTAATCTTTAATACAACACACAAGTCCAAACCATGGTTTCTAGCCAATGATTAATGCCACAAACATACTAAGGCTCCTTTGAGAACAATATCTCTATCTTTGTTACATAGAGGTAGGCTTGTTCCCTTGTACACATAGATTACAATCATTATATCCTAAATTTCTAGAAATAAATACATCTAAAGACCCAAACACCAACGTTGCCACATTTTTTGGGTGTTAGAGACCCACTAAAAAATGCATAGGAATCTTGCTTCATGGTCTTTTTGTAGTTTCTCTTCTTGCCATTTGGTTCCAAAATCAATTCCTAGCTCCTCATGATTAATAGACCAAACAACTCCTATAAATGGGTCAATAATTTGAATGTGTGTCATGGTTTATTGCCCCTACATAAAGCACAAATCTATATAGACCTGAGTTTGAGATGCACTTCCTAGTTTGTGAAGATTGAAGTTGCATATCTCCTATTTATATATTTCAGAACTCGGTGATTTGTGTGCATTTGATAGATCCTCAAGCTTAGGAACCCCCAGGTCAATATCAAACATGAATATAGATGGGTGTGTGCGAACATCATATTCATGTAGTCAATGCATTGTTTATATTTAATGTCCATCACATCGATATACAAACACTACAATGCCCACCCATGTCCAGGCTATTAGCATGGACCTCAACTCTTTCTAAGTGCAATGAAGGTGGATGTGTTCCAATTTCCATCTCTCCAAAAGTATACAGTAAGCATTACATCAAATAAGATTTACCACTATCCCTGAAAGGACATATTACCAAGGACGTTGTGGCATAAACATATATATGTAAAAAGGATGGAGCTTCAACAAAAAGGATCCAACTTTGCATCAGGAATAAAATCTATTCACTAGACGTTGAATGGGGCTCCAAATTACTCATTGACATTTTAGTAGGCAAATTGCACAAATCCATATCCTTTAGATTTTCCTAATACATCTATTGCAATCTTACAAGAGAGAATAGACCCAAACACAGAGAAAGTATCATAGAGAACTTTAATGTCTATTACTTTGTGAAGATTCTTAATAAACATGTTCGTTGATCCACTCTTGCGGATGTTGGGATCACGATGTGAATACATTATCTGAATGGGCTTTACATTAAGAGGCATAAAATTCAACAATGCCATAATTGATATAGGCGTATCCAAGAAAACTCTTGGTGTTGATATCTCTATAGATGCAAACAGAGAGAACGAGACCAATCTGCTGGAAGAGCCCATAAATCTGGCCATCGGTAACACTGAGGTCTAGATTCCCCACATACAGAAACGTTGATAGGAATTGATTAGGCAAATTTTTGTTGTCATTCCTAATAGCCTATTGTTGCTATGAAACAACAAATTTTTGGAGTTGGACTTGTATCTGTGTCATTCTATCTCTCTTTTATAGAAATTTTATCTCTACTCTCTGATATTGGAAAAAATAGAAAGCACAACCTCCTTCAACTACCACAAATAATTTAAAAAAAAAAGAATGAAATCCAGATCAAAATCGAAAATAAAAATCCAAAACCACCCTAAAAACACATGTGAAGTTTAAAATCAGGGTTGGGAGATTCAAACAAAGCAAACCAACCAAGCCCTCCTTTAAAATTCTTAAATCCTGAAAATTGTTAAGTTTGTTGAATTTTGAGTGAGATCTAATATTCTTCTTTCTTACCTTCTTAGTTAGTGTTGTTGCCTCTCTGAGGTTGGGCCCCTAAATAGTTCCTCCCCCTAGGAGTTTCATACCTCCATTTCTCCCCCCTTGGTCTGCGGGATAACCCCACTGCACTTACTTACTTACAAAGAAACATGTATATACACCAAAATGGAATGCAAGCAACTAAGTTCTATTCAGACTAACCTCAGGTTTTATTATGTATAGTGCTAATGTTAATGTTAATGTATCAATAGTAAAGGCATGTGCACTTCCTACACCACCAACTTGAGGTGGGGGAGATTTTGTGATGGTTTGGATATGGGAACATGTTCCACCCAACCCGATTCTTTATCATCCAAAAACCCAATAATTAGAAATGGATTATGAGAAAAAAAAAGGAAATGTCTATGAAAATCGAGGTCGGATGGGATCGGTCACTACACATATCACAAACTGAGTCAGGCTAAACCTGATGATTGAGTTGATTCAAGTTCAATATGTGCATGCCTAGGAGGACTAGGTAGGTGTACGAAGTTAGGCAGTAAGGCAGGAAATGCTCGTTGAGGAAGGACGTGGCTGGAAGAAATCAAATTGCAGATTTGCAAATATGGTGTAAACTATAAATTTGACCATCCTCCCCTAGGAGCACTTGACAAAGGTCATGCTCAGCAACTTATGAAGTTGACTCTTGTAGGCTTCCCAGGACGAGAGGGTGAGGCTACATGCCCATTCTATATGAAAACTGGAACTTGCAAGTATGGTGCAACTTGCAAGTTTGATCATCCCCCTCCTGAAGAAGTTGTAGCCAAATATGTTGCAATGGTTGCAACCACTAAAGATACCTCAGTAGATTATGATAAGATTGATTGAGGGAATGTTGGAGCCAAAGCTATAGATGAAAATATCAAAGATTGATGAACATTGCACAAAGTGGATTAAGGTATTCTGTTTGAAGGAGACATGAAGAAAGGTAGATTTGTTTGGGGTTGTAAGATTTCACCATCAAACTGCTATTTGGGGGATGCAGGAAAATATGTCAAATTCAGGGTTGCAAGGTTTTCCCATGAAGTTGTTGTTTGGGAGTTTCTCTGAAAATGTCAAAGTTTCCATGCATGCCTAATATTTTGAGGAGCATTGAAATATGTATTTTGGTTGTTTCATATGTTGTAAGTTTTTGACTGTATGACATAGGGTAAAGAATTTTACACTGAAGATGTTATTGTAGCTATCACAGGAATGTTTAGAAATTGACTATGATTTCATACCAAAAAAATAATGCAAACCTAGAGATATAGAGATCGACTCAACAACACCTACTTCGACTTCGATAGATAATAAGAAAAGGGAGAAAAGACAGCTACAAACTGCGTCACTCACCATTTGGTAACCTCATCCCAAATCTTTCATGTATACCCCTGAATCAAGGGCTCTCCAAACTTGTTGCCACTTTATTGAGGGAGGTGTGCAACAGGTCAATATAAGTGATTCCTAGACAATTACGATCTCAACTTCTCATATTCTAATTGATAAAATAAAATGGTGACAACTTCATGCTACAACCTTCACGATATTGATCTTTCAATGACATCAATGACAATACATGTTCGACTATAATTCTCAATTCCAGAAATATATATAAATGATTGAGGGAAAAGAATGATATTTCCAATTATTCCTAATCACAAAAAGGATTGTTGAATAGAGAAAGCCAGTTTAGGTAGTATTTGGGGGCAACAAAAATTCAAATTGTGTAAACAAATTTTCAAAATGCATACAAAAAAATAAAGTATGACCCATAAAAGCATAGAAAATCAATTTTGGGGGTCTATATCTTAAGCATGTGCGAGCAAAACAAGGTCACAGGGTTTATATATAGCAGCATTTAAGGTAATTTCTAGTTATTCAAAGAGATGTCTGCAAGCAAATCAATAACACCTAAGATTTGTCTTTCCAAGATATCACTCAAACAAGAAGCTTCAATTATTTTGGGCTATGAGTAAATCTAGCGAGTTGCAAACTTTATTTTATAGAAAAACACAACTTTCCATAGAAGAAGTTTTTTCTCCACAACCACAACACCGAAACCAACCCCAAAAAATCGAAAATCAACCCTAAAAGCATGAAACAATTGACAACAGAAATGGAAAATTTGACAAGACCTGAATTAAATCTAATCACAGTGAAGTCCACTGTAGCTTCCAAGCAACAATGACGTGATCTAGACTTTCTCAAGCACTAGGGCAACCCCAGGGTATCAGAAAAGGGATATCATTCATATCTAGTAACCTAAACAAACATAGCATTTAATACATAAACCATTTATCATAATCATCTTCTAGAGCAGCACCATGAACACGAACAAGCGAAATCTCATATTCTTCTTAGGTGTTTCTTTGGTTACTCTATCTCATCACCAACTTAGTGTCCATTCTCTAAAGGACCTGATAGACACATTCATGTAACCTCTTAAACAACAAAAGATCTTAATATCACCTAACTCCAGGCCATGCATATGAATGACCTTTAGTAGAGGGCAAGTGAAGTTGAGGTCTGCTAGATGATCCACTACCATTGCCTTCCAACATCCTTGATCTACTTCTTGATCCAGGGAGAGAACTTGTTGCATGTGTTTCCCAAGTTTCATTGAATTTGACAGCTTCCTCTTCAGTCAAGTTGTGAAGAGTTTGTACAGTATTCTCCCTGCCATCTGCATTCTGTTTCTTACAGACAACATGCATCTTGTCACCAATTTCCTGAGAAACTCCATTATTCTCTTGTTGTGAGTCATCCCCAGGCTCTTGCTAAATGCGAGAAGGCTTTAACCAAGTTGGGTGTTGCACTGGAAAATGTGGATGACACAGCAAGTGCTGCTAAGTTTATAGCCACCCATAATTACAGAGATACAAGAGTTGTTGCAAGTGCTCGAGCTGCAGAGATTTATGGCCTTGATATTCTTTTAAATGGGATCCAGGATGATTTTTACAATGTTACTCGCTTCTTGATGTTAACCAGGGATCCAATAATTCCACGAACTGACAGACCTTTCAAGACAAGCATTGTATTCACTGTTGAGGATAGACCTGGGGCGATTTTCAAGGCACTTGCTATATTTTCTTTTAGAAATATCAATTTAATCAAGATTGAAGGTAGACCCCAGAGAAAGCGGCCATTGAGGGCGGTTGATGATAGGAACAATGGGACTGCAAAATACTTTGACTATCTATTATATGTTGACTTTGAAGCCTCTATGATTGATCTACGAGCACAAAATGCATTAACTCACCTACAGGAGTTTGCAACATTCCTCTGAGTACTAGGTAGCTATCTAATTGATACGACCCCCGTGAATCATCCTGCAGTTTCATAGGCTTACAGATCATTGGTTTAAACTTCAAAGGTTTCTACCCTTGTGAAGCACATTTTTTTCCACTGCCCTACTTCATGGCTGAGGCGAACAAACATTTTGGCCTCTACTTATTTATCCTTGGTGTCCTGTCAAGGAGATTGCATTCTAGAGGTTCCCGCAGTGCTCAGTTGGCATGCACAGGTTGAAAATTAGCAACTTATCCATATTAGTACTACGTATAGCTTTCCAGGTTTTGATGTGGGCCTGAAGTGAGGATTGTCACCACCTGGTTCTATAAAATATAATATAGATGCATGTGCATCTTTTGTATATTTGATTTTTTGTAAATATAGTTGTAGGACATTGATAGAGACAAACCGAATCAGGAATAAATGATGCCTTTCTAAACTTAAATATAATATTATTGTGCTATATTGAATCACTAACATTTTATTTGGATTAAAAAAACACCACTATTCTCTTGCTTCCCTTGGCTATTGTTCTAATCACTTCTTTTTCATTATTTCATGAAGGTTAAGAATTCGTTGAATATAACTCGACCCTCTCATAGAAATATTTGATCTTTCTTGTAGAAATGGCAATGATGTTCACCCTCTTGGGAATCATAATGGGGATGCAGATAGTAAGGAATGTATGCTTCCACTCTCAGCTCTGTGGGAAACGGGACACCGGAGAAGCGATATCCATAGTTTGAGTTGCTCCCTGCTACTAAAACACGTCCGTCGGGCAGAACATTGGCAGTGGAATGATACATCCTCAAGATTTTAGTGGGAGCCAGGACTGTGAACCTGTCACCCAATGCTTCTGTGGGTGTGTAGAGAAACAAACTCAATGCAAGCTCCCAGGCAAATTGCCAGCCGGCTATGCCATTTTTGGCACCGTTGATTATGAGAATCTGGGCAGTGGGGAGAAGGCTCCATTTTAATGCAGCTAGGGAAATAGCAGTTTCCTTGTTGTTGACTTTGCCACTTTAGTAGACTGCTATTCCCCTTGCATGTCAGACTGCATTAACTTTTCTATGGGGTAAGAAATAGGAGTTGCCGTGGGGAGAATGATCATGTCACCCATGACTCTAGGGTCGGGCATGTGTCAACACCATTGTTATATGGTCCTCATTTCCCATTTATCACTCGCCACTTCGCTAACACACTTGACTGTTCCCACACCACCTGTTGAAAAATCTCTTCCCACCATTTACTGTACTAAACTGCCTTTACCATTCCTCGCCATGATACATACCTTTCACAAGTAACAATTTTCTGCCCGAAAGGTCTTGGAATTGAATCCTAGATCAAAATTCGCCTCTCCCTTTCCCCACACACAGTTTCGTCGTGATCTTCAGTGGTCCATAATGAGATCCTTCCATATATATGGCAGATCTGTTCTAATTAATAGTATCAAAGAGAGTTGCGATAGTCAGATCTGAGTAGAGATCTGAGTAGAGGAGGAGCACACTGTTGTTTTAATGGCGAAAAAAGAGAAACCTGAGGGCGCCCCAAAGTCAGAGGAAGCAGCGCCTGTGACCTCGCTCACGCCACAACAGGCTGCTCGAAAACAATTTGTCCGAGTACTGTTGGCAAGCTTTGCAAGGCTCCTGTCGGGGTTCCTGATCATGCTGGTCATAATTCTGGGCACTGTTAATCGGGCAAGATCTGGTTTGATGCATACCATCAGTTGGCAGTGAGGTGGACCGATGATTCAATCCAGTTGTAGGTCGTGTCGAAGAATGGGCCGAAGTAGCGAATGACTCTTGTCCCATCGCTCCATCCTGTGGTCTGAATGAGTGTGTCATTGCTGGAACATGAGCAACTACATCCGTTGAATCTTACTGATACAGAACACAGGGTCCCGAGCTTGGCTACTCGGTTTGGCTCATGGGCTTGGATCCCCATCTACAATTGCAAGCGATTTTCAAACAGAAGAAGAGGGTTTCTGGGAAGCTGAAAAAATCAATATTATGCACAACTGTGATGGCTACGCTAGTTACAGTTTCACGAAAGTAAAAGGATTCATCGCGAAATCTAAAAACTGAATGATTTACCAATTTCGACACATTTTCTATGAGAAAACCATCCAGGAAGAGCGAAAAAATTCCACTTGCAAGCTCCAATCACTGCAATTAATCCAATCATCGCAGCTACTGCTCCCATAGTTATCCCAAGAATTACATAACATTTTTTCCCTTCTGCAATTTGCACAGAGTTAATGGGTATGATCTATTTAACCCAAAATATATAAACCCTTACTAAATTAAGTAGTATATTCCTTGTCATGCTAAACTATGTGAAACAAATACCAAATACTACAGGAAGTTTACCTGGAGGGGCTGTTGTAGGAGGCGGCGGTGATGGGGGCGGATGCGGGGGGAGCACTGACAAATTGACATGAAACCTGATTTAAGAAAAGTAGTGATGATAAAATGATCAAAGAAACCCTCTGCGCAGGCCATCCTTTCTATCGATCCCTCTCGTTGTTCTCAATCCTCAACCCCTCCCGATCAACCCTCCTACTGTTGTTGATACCTCCGGGAACGATGTTGTTGATACCTATAATCTGTCGATTTCCCTTCTAATCCGTCTTCATAACCATTGGACTGTCGAATTTTTATCATTCCTCATCCCGCCTAAAATCCCCGCCTAAGCTGTTGATACCTATAATCCGTCAATTTCGCTTCTAATCCATCTTCATAACCATTGAACTGTCAAATTTTTATCATTCCTCATGCTGCCTAAATCCCCCTCGTCCTCATGTGCTGATTCTAATATTCTCCCGCACGATCCCTATTCTTCCCTCACTAATAAAAATTTTACTAAAAATAACCCTAACAATATTATTAATTATAATAACATCTCCAACCTTTCTAATCCTAATCTTGTTTTCCTAACTCCCCAATTATTTTCCTCCCCTTCATTTATCCAACTTTAATAATATCCTCTCCAATTATAACTCTCTTACTAATTATAATTTAATTAATAATAAATTTCTCATTAATAATAATTTCTCTAATAATACCTCTAACAATAATAACAATAAAACTAATAATTCTCTTAACATATGTAATAATTTGAATAATATGACTCCTAACAATAATAATAAATGTATTTTTAATAATAATAATAATAATACCTACCCTTAGTTGGATTGGTTTTAAAAGCAAACCCATTTTATCTTGAAATGAAAAACAAGCACCATGATCGAGGCATGTCATGCGAAATGCTAAGGGTACAAAAGCCAAAGGTGTACAAATTAGGGCAAAACTCCATAGGACTGAGGGACAGGGATAAATGCACCAAACTCTTTTTTTAGGATCTTCAACAACAACGGGAGTTTGATTACATCACAACTATTCAAATTAATAAATGTAGGCTCATTAAGAATAAAGAGAATTTTCAAAATCTTGTAGCCTACCACAAACTGATATCACATCCAGCACTTCGATGAGAATTCTAATGAAGCATTATGGAGAAAGACTCTTCTTACAACCAATTTCCTTTTCCAATTTTTAAAACAAACTCCAACTAGAAAACCAGGAGGAGGAGCAAAAGGAAAATATTTTTGGAAGTAGAGGAAGAAGTTGGTCATGGCCTTCAATCTTGTTAGCACATGACAAGGAAGCTCTATCTAGATTGTCAAGAATATTCTCATGTTCTAACTGCTCTTCTGCCACTAACTTTATCTCCAACATTGTTGCACAAGAAATCAATGTCTTGTATGCTAGTAGTTTCTATGCTTACAAATATATAGTCTTATGATTAAACAATTATCATTTCCAAGATAATAGTCAAGAGTTTTATAGATGGGTTGTGCTAGCAGTTTCTATTCTTGAATCTGTGGGTACCCTACAGAGTCAAAGTTTCCTCATGCATATACCTACAACTGAAACATCTTTTGCTGGTTGCAAAATTTTAAACTACTGCCATCTCCTACTTTCATTTTTTGCTGCAACCTTCCTGCTTACTTGATCTTTCTAGTTTTTAACAATAAAGTTTTGATTCTTTTCCTAAATAGGTTTAGGTTTCTCATCAGGCTTAGTTTCTTGTGTTAACCTTGTCTTACAATTTGAGTCCCTTGAACGTTTATCATGAAAATATTTATCAATAAAATCATAGCCAAAAATAAATATAATCTTAGTGGTACTCTCATGTGGCAGTTCGACTTCAACTACTTATAGTGCATTTTCATTTTATTCCAGGTTCTTCATGTATGTATGTATATAAAGAAGATGATAAACTTGAGGCATCGGATATGAAATGACATAATGCTATATCTGGGCTACATTATGATTCTAGGTACTAAACCCAGGGTTTTTCATTATGGAATTGAGTTTGGTGTTGGCAATTGGAAATTTGACAAGGTTGTTTGGAGAGACATAGATATGACAAATGTGTGTTGGAAGTTGTTTCCAGAACCACCTAATATTTCTACACTGACATCAATAGAGGGTGGAGACAAGACTGGTGCAGATGTGGGATTTAGAGATTAGGGACCTATTCATAGGGCTCTACAAAAAGCACCAAAGTGAAATGTAGTCTATGACAATGGATATTTGTGTGTTGTGGTTGAATTGATTTGGGAAGTGGTATGCACCCATGATGCAGTTACTGTGGATGCATGAGATAGTCTATCGGTTATAACCTAACCAACAAGGCAATGTTTGATCTTGGCTATATGGCTAGTGGAAGATGAAGTCTAGGAATTGTTGAAAATGTTCCTGTAGATACTAGATAGTGAGAGATATGTAGTTAATCTAAGGGGGTTACCTATCTGGTTACTAGGATGATTTGAAAATACATTATATAGACCCTTACACCATGTCTACTTAAGGGAAAAAATAAGCATCAAGTGTGTTAGGACATTAAATGAGGCTCTGCATTTACATGATATTTCCAGTTTAGGACATCAACAAAGGGTGGAGCCAAGACTAGTGCAGATGTGGGATTCATAGATTAGGGAGATATTCATATGGCTTTACAAAAAGCACCAAAGTGAAATGTAGTCTAGGGAAATGGATATTTGTGTGTTGTGGTTGAATTGATGTGGGAAGTGGTATGCACCCATGATGTGGTCACTGTGGATGCATGAGATAGTCTATCAGTTGTAGACTGACCAACAAGGCAATGTTTGATCTTGCCTATATGGCTAGTGGAAGATGAAGTCTAGGAATTGTTAAAAATGTTCCTGCAGATACTAGATAGTGAGAGATATGTAGTTAACCTAAGGGGGTTACTTGTGTGGTTACTAGGATGATTTGAAAATACATTATATAGACCCTTACACCATGTCTACTTAAGGGACAAAATAAGAATCAAGTGTGTTAGGACATTAAATGAGGCTTTGTGTTTACATGATGTTTTTAGTTTAGGACATCAACAAAGGGTGAAGCCAAGACTAGTGCAGATGTGGGATTCATAGATTAGGGACCTATTCATAGGGCTCTACAAAAAGCACCAAAGTGAAATGTAGTCTAGCACAATGGATATTTGTGTGTTGTGGTTGAATTGATGTGGGAAGTGGTATGCACCCATGATGCAGTTACTGTGGATGCATGAGATAGTCTATCAATTATAGCCTGACCAACAAGGCAATGGTTGATCTTGCCTATATTTCTAGTGGAAGATGAAGTCCATGAATTGTTGATAATGTTCCGGTAGATACAAGATATTGAGAGATATGTAGTTAACCTAAGGGGGTTACTTGTGTGGTTACTGGGATGATTTGAAAATACATTATATAGACCCTTACACCATGTCTACTTAAGGGACAAAATAAGCATCAAGTGTATTAGGATATTAAATGAGGCTCTGCGTTGACATGATCTTTCCATTTTAGGACATCAACAGAGGGTGGAGGGAAGAATGGTGCAGATGTGGGATTCATAGATTAGGGACCTATTCATAGGGCTCTATAAAAAGCACCAAAGTGAAATGTAGTTTAGGACAATGGATATTTGTGTGTTGTGGTTGAATTGATGTGGGAAGTGTTATCCACCCATGATGCAGTTACCGTGGATACATGAGATAGTCTATCATCTATAGCCTGACTAACAAGGCAATGTTTGATCGTGCCTATATGTCTAGTGGAAGATGAAGTCCAGGAATTGTTGAAAATGTTCCTACATATACTAGATAGTGAGAGATATGTAGTTAACCTAAGTGGGTTACTTGTGTGATTACTAGGATGATTTGAAAATAGATCATTGTCTACTTAAGGGATTAAATAAGCATCAAGTGTGTTAGGACATTAAATGAGGCTTTGTGTTTACATCATGTAAGAAGAAATTTCCCCGGTTTTCATTCTGAACATATCTTTGACAAAATTATTGTACATGTCCAAAATCCACTAGTTTTATTTGATCAAGACTAGATTAAAAACAATTTTTTTGAAGATTTGAAACAAATCCCATTGGAGAAAACAAAGTCTTATGAAAATGTAAATCATGATAAAAGTGATGAAATTATGAAGATAACAAAGGAAAAGAATCAAAACGTTATTTTTAAAATCTGAAAAGATCAAGTAAGCAGGAAGGTTGCAGTAAAAAATGAAAACGGGGAGATGGCAGCAATTGAAAATTCTATAACCAACAAAAGTTGTGTCAGTTGTAGGTAAACGATATAAGAGGGTTCCTTACACCGTGTATGTATGTATATAAAGAAGATGATAAACTTGAGGCATCATATATGAAATGACATAATGCTATATCTAGGCTACATTACCATTCCAGGTACTGAACCCAGGGTTTTTCATAATGGGATTGAGTTTGGTGTTGGCAATTGGAAATTTGACAAGTCTGTTTGGAGAGACATAGATATGACAAATGTGTGTTGGAAGTTGTTTCCAAAACCACCTAATATTTCTACACTGACATCAACAGATGAAAACAACTTGAGAAGGGACAAAATAAGCATCAAGTGTGTTAGGACATTAAATGAGGCTCTGCGTTGACATTATGTAAGAAGGAATTGTCCCGATTTTCATTCTGAATAGATGTTTGACAAAAATATTGTACATGTCCAAACTCCACCAACTTTATTTGATCAAGACCAAATTAAAAACATTTTTTTTTAAGATTTGAAACAAATCCCGTAGAAGAAAACATAGTCTTATGACAATGTAAATCATGATAAAAGTGATCAAATTTTGAAGATTATAACAAAGGAAAATAATCAAAACTTTATTGTTAAAATATGGAAAGATCGACCAAAAGAAATATCTAGAAAGATCAAATAAGCAGGAAGGATGCAAGAAAAAATGAAAGCGGGAGATGACAGCAGTTTAAAATTTTGCAACCAGCAAAAGGTTTTTCAGTTGTAGGTATCTGCATGAGGCAACTTTGACTCTGTATGGTGCCCACAGATTCAGAGCTATTTTTATTTAGGGATTTGAGTTTTGAAGGTCCAATGTTCAAACAACACCTATGTGCAAAAATATGGATTCAGTTAGTATCTGATTGAGCGTTAATGAATAAACATTATTGTTAGGATATTTGCACACTTAAGAGTTGGTTAAGATCAACCTGCTCTAATATGTTTTTAGATAAAGTGTGCTTCTTGAACAATTATCACATAAGCCTGGTGAGAAAAGTAACACATCGTGAGTAAGCCTAATAGTTGAGAACAATGCTTCCATCCTGGAAATCAAAGGGCATACATCATAAAAATGGATTAGCCCTTGTGCTTAATCACTGAAAAAAACACTCTCAAGTGTCTATAAAACTAGTTTAAATTTACTTTTGCACAACTTCAATTATGATTCTAACTTTAAAGTTCAGATATAGAATTAGGAAAATAAAATTTTTTACAGGTAACATTTTCATAAATTGTTGTTATGAAAAATCCCAGTCAAAACATTTAGAATCAGTTCTTCAGGGCTGGTAAGAGCATAGTTAAACCCTTATCAGTGTGGAATTTCTACAAGGATCTATATGCTTATGGCTGCATCACTGACTGAGTTCATGTCGATTCTAAGATAGTCAAGAACATTTTTCTTGTGAAGAGATCCAATCTCAAGGGCATCCATGAAGTCCCCGTAATCCAAAGGGAATAAGGTTTGTAAACCACCATAGACTAAGTAGAAAAAAAATCACTCCGTGAAGGTTTGGCTGAGGCATTGGAGACAGAGACTGATTGTTGAAATTATGTGCAGGACTTGGATTACATGAGATACCATTCAGGTGCACACTGGAGATAGTAGTTACACCTTCATGAAGCGCAGTTGAAAATCTTTCAATTTCTCAATGCATTCAGACCAAAGGAATCACTAGAGTTGAAAAGATTTTAATTTCTCAATGCATTCAGACCAAAAGAATTGATGGTATAAATCTTAATTTTCATATGATGATGCAACTTCATATAACGTCATAGAAGGATGTAACTCTTTGCCCAATCCTACAAAACCCACTCTACTCTACATTCATTTCTGATCGATCCCTTAGCAAAAGAAAATCAAAAACCATGTTGATCCCTTAGCAAAAGAAAATTAGAAACTGTAGAACTAACAAAGGCTTGCCTTTCACAATAACAGGTAATAAAAATTCATGTAAACCCATAAATCCAACTAACCTGTGATTCCAACTCCAAAATTGCAGACTTCAATTGTGAGTTAGCTATTGCCCGCCTCTTGAAAAGCCTCCACTTTCTCTTCAATGCCCTTCTATCCATGACAAAGGCTTTAATTATATAGAAAATTTTACAAGCCCTAAAAATCTCTAACCACATCATGGATTTCTCTCAAATCTCTCACAATATATCAAAACCCTCCCGCCAACAGCAACAATTTGGCACCAAAAGAGCCATCTTCATGGACAGAACATCCTATTTTCATGGAGAGTTTAGAACTAGGGTAAACCTAAAGTGGACCTCTTCATCACAGTAACAATAACTAGTTTTCATGGAAACAAGGTTCTTAGCAAGTTTTCGCGAGTAAGAATAGCAAGTTTTTGCGGGGTAAGAATCTTTGGTTTTCATTCCTATGGCTTTCATACCAAGTTCTTGCAGAATTGGGCTTTCATAGCTACTTTTCCACTCGTCATGCCTTTCAGTCCCTAGCCTTTTCGGTTATTGTGTCTAATTTTCTTTGTAGTTTCTTTTTCGCTGTGAGTATAAGTTCCAGGTTTTTGTTATTTTGTTTTTATTTTATTTCGAGTTAAATGAGTTTACTATAGTTTTTATTTTATTTTATTTTAAATTTAATTAATATTAATGCTTAGTCACCATCTTCAAAGGCTTTTGTGTTTTTTCCTAAAATTATTTTATCACTTATTTTATTTATCCATTGTTTTTTATTAAAAAATAATAATTATTAATCCATTATCTTTTATTAAAAACAATTAAATTATTAACAAGGTTCATATACCATTAAAAAAATTAAATTATTAACAAAGGTTCGTATACCATTAAAAAATTAAAAAATATTCATATATCATTAAAAAAATTACAAATTGATTTTCTTGAAATGAGTTTCATTTCATCACTTACTTTATCTATCCACTATAAAAAACAATGAAATTATTAACAAATTAGGTTCATATACCATTAAAAAATTAACAATTTGATTTTCTTGAAATGAGCTTCATTTCATCGCTTACTTTATCTAGCCACTATTAAAAACAATTAAATCATTTTTTTGGTCAAAAACATTCATTATATTATCATAGCAGAAGTGTCAACAAAATATAGTGTTGCGGGCTTAAGCGTTGGCACAAGCCTTGCTCTAAATAGTAAGAAGCTTGAAGAGAAGCCAAGACATTTGGTGTCTTTGGTTATTTTCGGAACAAAAAGATCAAAATTACATGTCTCAAAATTAAACATTAAGGAGGGGTATTTTCAAGAAACGTGGGAGGTGCAACAAAGAAAGTAGTGCATTCATGCATATGATAATCAATGTGTTCCACCAGAGTCTCAAGGGCACGGATATGGTCGTTTGTGCGTTAGAGCTGACGCCGGAGACCTTCCACCAAGTCGAGGGTCTCATTTTTCATATGCTGGAGATCATTGATATAAGCAACCAATTCATTTCTATCATCGTACCTGGTGGGCTCTAGTATTGTAGCAATAATGCTACAACTCCTGGAGCTTCCTTCTCTAATTTTATCAACCCGGTAGTTCGTAACAAACTTGGAAGCGACGGTGCTCTATGCACAAGTACTAGCTCTTGTCGCAGTTGTCACTTGGTCAGCTGGCACAAGTCCGCTAGGGCTCAAGCCAACTTCTATGAGTTCTCAGAAGAAGCTTTTTAACCGATGAACGAAAGCTATCTCAAAGGAAATTAACCTACTGTAGGGAGGGACTGAAAGCCAACAAGAAATGAAAACCCTAGCAAACCCTAATTCTACCAGCTAGTCCTACTGATGCAAAGGTGGGAATGCAAAATACTGAAAGAGGTGCCATTACTTCTAGGAAGGTGAGATGCATGTGTCTAGACTACTTTGATCTAAAGAAAGCATATTTTTGTATTTTTGTTCAAGTTGTTGGAATTATTATGTGTGTGCTTCTAACTGGGTCTTGACTGTGCAGGGATAGATCAAGGAGGGAAATGCTTGAAAAAGGTCAGGAAGGCTCAGAGAGGGTCTAAGGGATCCCTAGCATCCTTTCAGAGAAGTTCATAAAGTTCAGATGCTTGGCAACCGTGTTTACAAGCTTCTACAGGAAGTCTGCAGGGGTTCTACAGGATGTTCAGGATTTCTACAGGAAGTTCACTAATTCCTACAGGATGTTCTGCAATAGGATTTTTGGGTGATGGATGAGTGGAAGAGGCTATAAGGATGGTCAAGGAGGTAGGAGGGGAGCTTGTGATGGCTTATGGAGAGAGAGATGAGATGAAGAGGGGGTGTGCAAAGCTGGTTGGCCTAGAGGAGGTTAGAGGAAATGGAAGGCCGAAAAGGTAAAGTCACGTGGGTGGTAGAAGAGTTAGGAGGTAAGTGGTCTAACTGAGGGATGAGTGGATGGCCTAGGCATGGCTTAGAAGGATAATGGACTGAGGGAGTAGTACTGCACAGTGTAAATGAAACAAATCCTCTGTGTCTTGCATAAAACCGAAATTTCATCACCCTATTCTAACTGTTTTTATGAAACCACAGAACAGCAACGTGATTTTGTAAGGAAACTCTTGCATGTCATTGAAGCAACGATTCATTCCACAAGATCTGAACACATGGATGCTGCTACAAACGAGAACATTGCATCAAAGCTTACATGAACGTATAAAACAGTGTTTTTGGTGGGTGGCACGGTCTGCAATTCCAGTCTCTAAACAGAGGTGGAAGTGAGCGCGCAGTCAACCCTTTTTGGAACTCTGATTACCTCTAATCTCCTTACTCTAATCTAAACTACTGAAAGAAACTTTGTTCATAAAACTAACCTACTTAATCACACCAAGAATTTCAACTCAGCAAACTGTGTTTTCAAATGCATGTAAAGGAAAATAAATACAATGCTGAAAGAAAAGTAACAATACAAAGAAAGGAGGCCTATTGCTCTCAGGTTGGGCCCAACCCTGAGAGCTATGGCTCCTCTAAGAACTCAGAACTGAACTCAAATCTGCTTGCTTTTCATTAAAAGATAATAGTCATAAGTCAAATAACATGCCAAAAATGGCTTACAAAGAGCAAAACAGAGCTATCAGCTTGTAATCCAGAATATGCAACAAAGTTTCAAAAGTCCCCATCGAAGGCTACAGCCTCATCATTTATACATTACAAGGGCCAAGCTGGCCTCCTAAATTAGTGGGGTTTGGCTGTCCAAACTAAGAGTAATCTGATGTTTCCTCACAATCCGTTTGGCTGCCTTCTAGCTCGATGGTGGTGGCTGTTGGAGCTCGGAGTTGGGGTGGAGATCACGAGGAAGGCCATTCAATGCTGTGGACAACCTTCCTACAAAACCTCAATCCCATCTTGGCTGTCTCCTAGCCCTCATCTGCGTGGTTTTGCTCCATTAAATGTCAAAAAACCTGAAATAAACATGTGTTAGCCACCTAGGAATAGTGACTGCCCTCATTCGTACAAATGACATAAATATACTAAAAATGATGCATAAGTTATGAAAAATGAAGGGTTGAGCAAGGGTAAGTAGGCCAAATGAGCCCAAAATGTTACCAAATTTGGGGCTCATCAGTACCTCTACTCCCTCGGAGTATCAATGTTAAGTTGTATGTTATTCAACTGGGCTGCGATGGAATCCAAGGTGACCTGAGCTTCTACGTGGCCCGATGAGCAAACTGGGGACAAGGTCAGGTCCGCACTGGAGTGGCGACTCTCAGTCGACTCAGAGTCTGAGTTAGGCTCTCCATGCTGCTAGAATTCATCCATACGTGGGTTGGCACCCCCCCTTCAGGTAAGCCCTTGTTGTCAAGGCATACAACCAACACCACCACCACCGACCACACCACCACAGGAAGCATACTGTCTGACCATAGAAACACACCATGAAATTTTGAATTGACAATACTTAAATAAAATTCCACTTGTTGTACCAGAGAAAGTGAAAATTAATATTATTTGGCTAAGAAAGAGCCCGAAGTCCTGATCCCCAACATTCTAACCATGACTAGCAAAGAAGAAGGAAGGCATGCAAGAGGTATCGGGGTCCACAGAGCTCAAACAACCCCAAAGATGGCACCTGAAGTTGTTCTCCCCAGCAAATTGATTATACAATGGAGCTTCCTCGAACCAGAGATAGAGCCAGACTAAGGAAAACTTTGTGTCTGCTCCTGACCCACACATTCAAGTCCCAGAACCAAATAATTTGTTATGTCGGACAAAGAAATCTTCCTCTGGATCCCATGGCCATGCTTGATGCAAGTTCCAATTCCCCTCCCAGCCGCATTTGATGGTCGTGTCCTATTCTACTACCCCACACCATAGCCTGAGCTAGGACGCAAACAAACCACACCTCATCCTCTTCCGACACTCTCTCCTCATCGCCCAACGCCTGCAAATGACCTCCTGCATGCAGTCCCTGTGCAATATTAAACACTGCTAGCGGGGAGCGGGGTATGGGTTCTGGGGACTCTTCATTGTGTTCGTGTGGCACGTGGAGGCCCCTCTGGCTCCTTGATCCAATGCACCGCCAACTAGCCCCAAAAATGATCACCCCTATCAAGGAACACTTAATTAGTCATTAGCAAAGGTTCATATACCATTACAATTTTAACAGAATTAAATCATTAACAAAAGGTTCATATACCATTAAAAATTTAACAAAAGTTCATATACCATTAAAAAATTAACAATTTGATTTTCTTGAAATGAGCTTCATTTCATCACTGACTTTATCAGCTATCCACTATTAAAAAAAAATAAATCATTAACAAAGGTTCATATACCATTAAATAATAACTAGGGATAGGATTTTTTTTAATCATATATATATGCACTGCAGATGGATTCAGAGACCCTTGTATGAAATGTAACACTTCGGTAACAAAATTGAAATTTTCCATTTCTGGAGTGACACAAATAAAAATTACTAACATAAATGTTTACTTCATATACTTGTTGTGCTTTTTATTTGGTCGTATTTTCATTCTTTGACTATAATAGTCATTTACTTTAATCATTATTAATTTGCACTCATTATCTAGTCATATATTTTAATCCTGTACTAAATTAGTCATTTAAGTTAGTCGCTTTTAGTTTATTCACTTATTATCTAGTCGTATATTTTATCCCGAGACTAAATTAGTCGTTTAAGTCAGTCATTTTTAGTTCAATCACTTAAAATTGCTCAAATTTAGTAGTAATTCACTTGAATAATTGTGATGACTAACTTTTTTAGTCACCTAGTCATTAATTTCATCATTTTCTACCAGTGTAATAACTTGACACCGAAAGCGAGGAAACTTGTCATTGAGGCATGCAAGTTCCAAGGCACTAAGGGAAGTTTCTAGATCAACTTCATAAATATGTGTTGAAATCGATAGGAAGTGACCCATCATAGGAGTGCCTTGATGTATCCCCCATCAATGACACAAAACAGATATCAAGATTTGAGATAGAATGTGATGATGTAGAGTTGGTTTAGGGATGGCTGACATGAAATAAGGCTATAAGTATTCCATCAGATGTGAATTGAGGGTGGACCTTCTCTTGAACATATCAGTGACACTTATATGGAATTGGCAGAAGTGACTCAAAGACCCATTATGAATACTTTTGATAAGGTGTGATCAACAAGGAGGCAAGCAGATTTCCTAACCCAAAACAGTCACAGAGGTAAAAGCATTAGAGGAATTTTGAGGTCTAAAATGAGCCTCCTGAGAAAAATGTACAACCAAAATAAACTTTATAAGAACCAATAGGATTCGAGATGATGATGTCAACCATGGGGATGATGCACCATTTTTGGAGTAAAAAGGTAAAAAGATTAAAAAATAGTAAAACTACTTTTTCGACTCGTATTTTCAACTTATCTCTCTAATGTTTTACTCAAATTTCAAGAGGGAGTACTCATTGGATGCAAAATTTAATTTGTCATCCAAAGAGTACCCATGTTGCATACTTTCGATGGACCCTACTACACGAAAAAATAAGAAATACATGAAAAAACATGATTGCAATCATGTTTTTCATGTATTTCTCATTTTTTATTTTGGACGGTCCATCGAAAGTATGCAGCATGGGTACTTCTTGGATGAGGAACCAAATTCTTCATCCAATAAGTGTTCTCGCTCGAAATTTGAGTAAACCCATAGGGAGATAAGTTGAGAAAGTAGTTTTTTCTTTTTTACCTCTAAAATTTGATGATGTAACCTAATATTATTTTATTATTTCCACTATTATTTTATAATTTCCTTAGGAGGCCCATTTTATACCTCAAAATTCTCGTAATGAGTGTCATGTTCAAGAGTGACTTACTGCTAAAAATTAGGTTGTATGCCCTAATTCCCCATTTTCTACACCATTTCTGGCAAGTACCGTTAATTTTTTTACAAGCTTGAGGAGGATAACACATGTTTGACCTGTAAGCTTATCCTTCAGATGAGTACTTCTGAGTATTTTATATGAACCCTAATAAGGAGTGGTTTGATCTCATCATGATTCACGAGTCCTACGTTATTTATGTTTTTACGAGTCTAGCCAAGGGGTAACTCAACTTCTTTTTTGTATTTAGAGACTCTGAAAAAGAGGAAACAAAGAAAACTCCAAGAGGTTTCTTTTCATAAATTTAGTCCCTTGGGCCCAAATGTAGAAATTCTATGTAGATTTAAAACTTCTCATGTAATTTACTAAAACATAAAACTCAAATCTACTCTACTCATATGTGGAAAGCAATTCACGATCAAGAACACAAATCATAAACATACATCAATATTAAACAAACATCCATAGAGATTTATCTAAGGGAAAATAATAGCTCAAACCCCCTTCCTATATGTATTGCATTAATCAAAGAATAGAGAATAAACACAATGTTTTCTCAACCCTGAGCAACCTATGCACTTGTATAGTCTATCTCACTACCTCACAGACTGAATTTGGCCAACACTTAACCAATTTCTCAGCCTACCAAGATCCTATTTCCTTGTGTTGTTCCTTGAGGAATTAGGCCCCTATTAATTAGGAAATTCGTCAATCTAGATTGTGCAATTCCTTTTGGGCCAATATCTGACTGCATGTACCACCTATACAACTTGGAATAGTTTACAACTGATAGTACACTGCCCTTGAACTCCAATCTCATCCGGGTAACTCGAATCATCTGCATGCATCAATAATTATGGGTTGATTGATTAGTTAGCTGGTTAATCATTGAAGATTACTAAAGTCACACCCCACTACTGGACCTTCCACTTGTTCCTCTAGTAGTTAGAACTAGTTTAACTGACAATAACTCAATTTAATTGAAATAGATTGCTAGAAATTAGAAATCAATCATACTAAACTAAACTCAATTGTCTCCAACTCAAATTAACTGAGCTAACTGAGTGACAAGTGCCACTTCACCTCAGTTAACTACCTCCAAGTATTCTAATGAAATAGAAATTTTAATTTTAATCTACTTTGACCAAGGTAGAGTCAAAACTAGATTTTCTTGTTGCATTTTCAACACTCCCTCTTAGCAAGAAAGGGATCATCATATACCTTGATCCTGCCTCTATAGAACTTGAATTTTCCTATTGACAAAGCCTTTGTCAAAATATCTGCATATTGTTCCTATGTAGGAATGCACTCCAACAACATAATCCACCTCTGCACACAATCCCGTAGATGGTGATACCAGATGTCAATATGCTTGGATCGATCATGAAATATAGGATTCTCAGAGAATTTGATACAACTCTAATTATCACAGTAGATCATAGTAGGATCCATCATCTGACCAAATAACCAAACAAGAATATTTCTCATCCAGATTGCCTCACATGTTACTTGACTTGCAACCATGTACTCCTCTTCTACTGAGTTGAGTGCCACATATCTCTGCTTCTTGTTGTACCAAGAAACCTTTGTTGACCCAACATTGAAAATTCCTCCTGAATCTGCTCTTCCTATCTGATGGACTCCCCACCCAATCTGCATTAGTGAAGAGTTGCAGCTTCACTCCCTTTTTTTGATGTACCAAATACCAAACTGAGTAGTGCCTCTGAGGTATATTAGCACATGATTTGTTTCCTTCCAATATAGTTTGATTGTCTTAACCATTTCTTGACTAAGTTAGTTAACTGCATAACACATGTATTGTCGTGTGTTCACCAAATACATAAGTGAACTCACAATTTTCCTGTAAATGGTAGCCTCCACTTCCTCACCTGAAGTGGCATCCTCTTTCCTCCAACTTCCTACTAGAGGAGTGTCCATGGGTTTGCTACTCTCCATGCAGAACTTCTTCAGTATCTCATTGGCATACTTGCCTTGAGAGACAAATAGTTCCCCATCTCCTTGTCATACTTCCAAACTGAGGAAATAATGCATGAGTCCCATGTCCTTCATCTCGAATTCTCTTGCAAGATCCTCTTTGCAAGAACTAATCAACTTCTCATCACCAGTTAAAATTAAATCATCGACATATAACACAATAATCAATAATTTACCTTCAACAACAATATGATAAAGGTTTGCATCTTCTTCACTTTTGGTGAAGCCCAACCCAGTGAGATAGTTTTCGATCTTGGTATACCAAGCATGGGGTGCTTGATTCAATCCATACAACACTCGCTTGAGTTTTCACACATGTGACTCTCTGTCAAATGTATCAAAACCTTTTGGTTGTTCTATGTACGCCTCCTAATCAATAACTCCATTGAGGAATGATATCTTCACATCCAACTGGTCGATCTTCCACCCCATCTACACTGCAAGTGCTAGAATTGATCTGATGGATGAGTACCTTGCTACTGGAGAAAAGATCCCCTCATAGTCAATTCCCTCTACCTAAGAGAACCCCTTGGCTACAAATCTGGCCTTTTGTTTCTCTATGCTTCTATTAGCTACTCGTTTTACCTTGTAGATCCATCTCAAACCCACCACTGATTTTTCCTTTGGTCCTAGGACTACTTCCTAAAAATTGTTTTTGATAATGGAATCATATTCTTCTACCATAGAATCAACCCATACCAGTTTCTCTACAGGTTCCTCGAATGAGAATGGCTCGGTCTCTACAAGCTCACTCATCATATCCATGTATCCAATGTATCAATCTGGTGACCTCCTCTACCTACGGTATGATGTGGGTGCTCCCAAATTCTCTCTAGCATCATGAAATAATATGTCAGGTTCACTGACTTGCTTCCTTCCTTCTTTGGATGTATCTGCTTGAGTGGGTGTCTCCACTCTCTGCTCCTATGCTTGTGCCTGCTCCACAACTTCCTGAGGTTCTTATTTTGAAGCTAAAAGCTCCATATGAATGCAATTAAAGCTCCCTCTAAAGAGAACACCCCATTGCCTTCTCCTCATCAAACTTCACATCCCTATGAAAAACTTTCATCCTAAGGCATGGCAAGTACACACGATAGTTGTGAGGTGTTTCTATGAACCCCACAAATATGCCCAACTCTATTGATGGCTCTAGCTTTTTCCTTGATTCCTTGGAAAAATGACACTAAATTAATGATCCAAAGATACTGAAGTGCGACACATCTAGTTTCTTCCTTGAAAAAGATTCATCTAGTGTACTCATGCCAGGAATATGATGAGGACTCTTGTTCTGCAAATAGACCGTTGTGTTGCATGCTTTAGCCCACAAGTGTAGCGGTGGTCCTTGGTCATGTAACATCGACCTTGTTTCTCCCACAATAATTATGTTCTTCCTCTCATCCACCTCATTTTGTTATGGGTTGTGGGTTGTTTTCAACTCTCGTCGAATGCCTTCCTTTGCACAGAAATTTTTAAACTAATTCAACACACACTCACCTCCATTATTGCTCCTGAGAACCTTCACTTTCTTGCGAGTTTATTTCTCAACAAGTGCTTTAAATTCAAAAAAATTGGAGAATATCTAGTATTTCTTCTACATGAGGAAGATCCAATACTTCCATGAGAAATAATTTACAGTTATATTATAATACCTGTGATTGGAAGTGGAGGCTGTCGAGAAAGTTCCACATATATCATAGTGGATCCTTTCAAGGACTTCATGCACCTTGTTGTCTCGATCATTGAAGGTGGCTTTTGTGTATTTCCCCAAGGTACAGCCTTTGCATGTATCCCACTGCTCTAGTGCCCCTTTGGGGAGGCTTGTATAAATATGTTACATGATCTTCAAAGAGCCATGATGCAAATAGCCAAATCTTCTATGCCATAATTCACCAATATCTCAGCTTTGCACCTTCTCTACTTTTGTGCTCAATGTCGCACAGTCTTCCACATATAATTTGTAGAGGTTCTTCACTTGAACCTAGATCTGCTTCCCTTGTCTCATGGCTATGTGTCTTAAGAATGCTTTCCCTTTTTTGAATACGACATCGTAGCCACGGTCTTCCAACATAGCAACTAAAATGAGATTTTTTTAGGCTCGGAACAGACATTGCATCCTTTAGTTTGAGAGGGGAGTCAGACTCCCTCTAAAAAGTAATTGTACCAATATTGGTCGCGCAATACCTACCATCATCTCCCATCTCGATGTGCATCTGGAGATCTTTCTCCTCCAAGTCATTGAAAAATTCTTCGTTGCCCATCATATAGAATGTGACACCATTGTCCAAATACCACACACTACCCATCACCATGCATGCGATAAGGGTGAAAACAAGATTGAACTGTGAAGCCAAAGCTTCACCTTTCACTCCTCCTGAGGGGTTCTTGCTCGCCTTCTTGTGTGGACACCTCGTGGCATAATGTCCTTCTTCATTAAAGTGAAAGAACTTGATTTTGGACAATTCTTTCTCCTTCCCCCTTGACCATATTTTGCTTTGGATTGGGATTTATTCTCTTTCCCTTTCTTTGATCCAAGGCACGGTTTTATTCATCCTCACACTTGGATGAGGTCCCCTCTCTATTATTCCACCTTTTCTCTTCTTATATCAAATCGGACCAAAGGCATTCCCAATTTGGTAGCTTCTCCCTCCCATTTACCGAATCCTGGTAGTTGTGCTAGCTCTTGGGAAGGCCTAGAAGTGCTAGGATTATCAGATCATATTCTACAACCATAGCACCAACACTCCCAAGTTCATCACGACATTGTGTGAACTTGCTTGGGTATTGTGGTGTTGTGTCGCCCTTCTGCATCTTGATATTCTGAAGCTTGTCCTTGAGTGCCAGCTTCCTGTGGTCACTATTGTTTCGGAACAAATCTATCAATGCTTTCCACATTGCATATGGAGTCACTTTCCCATGTATATTAGAGAATATATGGTCTCATACTCCCTCCAATATGATCCTCCTCGTCTTGGCTACACACTTCTTCCATTTTGCTAGATCTTGAACATCAACTAGTGGTGGTTTTGGATATCATTATCTACGAATTTCTTCAACCCATTATCTTCCAACACTACATCCATGTGGTCCTTCCAAGAAACATAATTCGACTTTCCCTCAAGGGCATACTCAAGTCTTATTCCATATAAGGCCATCCTGCCAGCTTTGAAGAATTGATCCTGTAAATTTGATCCTCTTGCAAAGATAACTTTGAATTCTCTTCTCTACTGCGAATCTTGCTTTGATACCATGTATAAATTCTATGTATATTCAAAACTGCTCATGTAATTTACTAAAACATAAGACTCAAATCTACTCTACTCATCTATGGAAATTAATTCATGATTGAGAACACAAATCATAAACATGCATCAAGATTCAACACACATACACCGAGATTTATCTAAGGGAAAGAAACTGCTCAAAACCCCTTCCTATTTGTATTGAATTAATCAAATAATAGAGAATAAATACATTGTCTTCTCATGCCTAAGCAACCTCTGCACCTGTATAGTCTATCTCACAGCCTCATAAACTGACTCAGGCCAACACTTAACCAATTTCTCAGCCTGCCAAGGTCCTATTTCCTTGTGTTGTTCCTTAAGGAATTAACCCCTATTAATTAGGAAATTCCTCAATCTAGATTGCACAATTCCTTTTGGGCCAATCTCTGACTGCATGAACCACATATACAACTTGGAATAGTTTACAACTAATATTACACTGCCCTTGAACTCCAATCTCAACTGGGTAACTTGAATTCTCTACATGCATCAGTTATTCTGGGTTGATTGATTAGTTAATTGGTTGATCACTGAAGATGGTTGAAGTCACACCCCACTACTGGACCTTCCACTAGTTCCTTTAGTAGTTAGAACTATTTTAACTAACAATAACTCAACTTAACTTAAATAGATTGCTAGAAATTAGCAATCAATCATATTAAATTGAACTCAAGTGTCTCAAACTTGAATTAACTGAGTTAACAAGAGTGACAAGTTCCATGTCACCTTAGTTAACTACCTCCAAGTATTATGCTGAAATAGAAATTCGAATTTTAATCTAGTTTGACCAGGGAAAAGTCAAAACTAGATTTTCTTTTTTGCATTTTCAACACCGAAAAGGCGTAAAACAATACCCAGGAGAACTATTTTAGTCATGCTTGACTAAAGTATTTCGTTTTCATAAATAGTCAACCCAGTCCGTAAAAGGGGTAAACTTATACTGGGCATACATCCTTTCATTTACTTTAACGAGTGCGAAAGAGACAAGTGTACTCAATGATCTTTTCATATTTTGGGAGTCTAAAAATAGCTTAAAGAGGACTCTATGGGGTTCCTTTTTTGTAAGTTTTAACAAGCCTAAAAAAGTGATAAAAGTATGCTCGATAACTTATTCTCATGTATTTACGAGCATGAGAAGGAACAAAGACTAAGCTCGGTAACGTATTCTCATGTATTTACGAGCACGAGAAAGAACAAAGACTAAGCTCGGTAACATATTCTCATGTATTTACGAGCATGAGAAAGAACAAAGACTAAGCTCAAAATAGGTTTCATTTTTTTACACAAGCTTGAAACAGAGAAAAACTATGCTTGAGAGTGGTTTCATTTTTACACAAGCTTGAAATAGAGAAAAACTATGCTTGATATAAATACATTTCCCCCAGCATAACGGTGGAAGCATGCCCCCCTAGCATCGTTTCGTCTACCAACTCATCTCATGAACCCAGATAGACTGATACTTACTTATAGAAATATGTTCACCAAGAAGGAAGGAAGAGGATCATGTGATATGGGTGGATGAAATGAAGGTTCATCTCTGAGATCAGGTAAAAACAACTGAAATCAAAATCGAGATCCAGTGAAATATTCAAAGCAATTGGAGGGGATTTGTTTCATATTTTAATGAGCTTGACACAAGAAAAGAACCATGCTCAAAGGTTTGTTTCATTTTTATGCGACTTAAAAAATATGAGAAACTATGCTTGTGGTAATCTATTTCATTTTTTAGCCCACGGGGCTTTGGATTGACGGTGAATGGGTGCCTTGTTAAGACACTCCTTGCGATAGGTCACCGGTTCAAATCCCCGTGGGTACTTAGATTAGTCTTAACTAGCAAAAAAAAAAAAATCTATTTCATTTTTTAGCCCACGGGGCTTTGGATTGACGGTGAATGGGTGCCTTGTTAAGACACTCCTTGCGATAGGTCACCGGTTCAAATCCCCGTGGGTACTTAGATTAGTCTTAACTAGCAAAAAAAAAAAAATCTATTTCATTTTTTAATGAGCTTGACATAGTAAAAGAACTATGCTCAGGGTACTATTTACCTTGATCATGGCTTCCAAGAGGTTTTCATCAAATGGAAGAACAATTCTCTAGAAGGAATACATATCAAGGGATCCAATAGGGGCAAGATGATTAGGCTCTAATTCTCCTAGTAAATAATTTACCATTTCAACTACTCAATCTATGGTAAAATAATTCGAGCAAACACTAAGAGGCTCTTCTTCGTCAATAGGTGAAGGCATAGAAAATGTTTCCACATAATTAAACTATGGCGAGTTGGGTACTACTTTCATATCAGGAACATTTAGGGAATTTGGGTGGTTGGCAGTCAAATCAATACCAACGAATGAAAGCTTGTCAATAGTCACAATTTTTCCATCATGCTAGAAAGACATCACTTGAAAGAGTGTGGACATGATAGATTTCATGGCATAAACATAATCTCGCCCAAGGAGCAAATTGAAATCCAAGGGGCCTTAGACTACCATAACATCAATACAGATAGTTTTTCCTTCTAAGGTAATAGGAAGTTGAGGAAGGATCCCTAAAGGTTCACTAGTTCTTTTATTAAAATCCAATAGATTATGAGTAATGAACACAAGCTGAGGGGAACCTAAATCTTGCTAAGAAATCGAGGATAGAATGCTAACAAAAGCTCCTTCATCTATAATAATGTGATATATGTTCTTATCACAAGCCTTCAATTATTTGGAAAGGCGTGTAAGAAGGGAGACAAGGCTCTGTCAATTGATTCCAATCAAAGGAGATGACATCATTACTTGTATGGGGTTCCATGAGAACGAGAGAAATGCCCCCTTGTTAAGTGGGATATGAAGTAACAAGAAGAACCTAATCGGTATTAACTTCACTCTAAGGGGAGAGTATGATCGACTGAAAATGGAAACGAGTCGACCACTTTCTCAACCAATGGGTGGTTGGAAAAGGACGCATGAGATTCACACTTAAGAATAGTGGGGTTGAGTGAAGATGGAGGCGGATTAATCACTTTATCAATTAAATGGAGGATTGGGGGAAAAATTATGGTAACCAGTTGGAAGTTGCTTCTAAGAAACAGTAAGGTTTTCCAACAATTTGGAGGCTTCAACCATATGAGGTAAAAGGTGAGTTTGATGACTCCGTTCACATAACCTATAGGGAAACATAGATTTACCCTTTTTCTTAGGAACCTTATTATCATTAGTTTATGGTTTGTCATCAACATGATCTCCAAAGGTTGATGACAAGGGTTGATGTGAGCCTTTGGACTACACTTCTAATACTTGAGGAATACCAGAACAATCTCTAAGAAGGTGGTCACCCTTACAAACATTGCAAGGGAATTTAAGTTTACAAGGCATGTTGGAAAATTTTTCAACATTAACCACATTCATGGTAATGGTTGGTTGGTTTCCCCCTTTACTTATTTTTCTTCTTCTTCTTCTTCCTTTTCTTCTTCTTCTTAGATTCTTAGTTACTAACATCAATACTTTCACCAGGAGAAGAAGAATGAAGAGAAGAAGTGACGAGAGAAAGAAGGAAAAGGGTCAACATGAAGTTGGTGTTGTTGAGGTGGATAACTTTCTTGTGAAGCAGTTTGGACATTCGGGACCAAGGAGGTTGAAAACAACCAAACTGGTGAACCTATCATGAATCCAAGAAGGGACAACATAACCATGTAATGAGAACCAATATTTCAAAAGAAGGAAAAGGACCAAGATTTCGTCAAAGGGGTTTCCTTGACTGACTGACTTTGGAATTGTTGCCATCGAAATCAACCTAAGGTCTACTAAGGAGTAAAAAGTGAGAATTCAATAAAAAAAAACAATAACACTGAAAAGGGTCACTAGGTATGAAGGGATTATCAAGTTGTTGTGAATCGTAATATATCATTAAGTACGTGCAGGAAATCTCCCCAAATGTTGTGTTCGGTGTATCACAAATAAAAAGGTGGTGGACTTGATTACCTATTGTGGGTTTTCAACCTAGGGGGGCCTCCTATATACCTGAGGATATGTGGAAGCGCAATCTGTGGTAGTATTATCTAATTTATATTTGTGGTGGAAGTGTTCATGTATACTCCTCATGCATTTTATATACCTAAAGGTACGTGGAAGAACGATCATACATACTTTGAAGTACATGGAAAACTGACCATCCCCAGATTGTAACACAAATGATTAACAATAGCTCCTATGTTTAGAGATGTCGGAACACATATTCAAACCTAGACCAACTAGATGATTTTACTATTTCAAATGCTCCTTAGATTCATTGGTAAATTTTAAATGTTTCTCTTTGATTAAGGTTTATTTTTGACCATAAAAGCGAACATTCACTGGAATTCTTAAAATGTAGCTAATATGAAAGAACTATTTTAAATTTGATGAAGATCTAACTAGAGAAAAGGAAGAGGTTTAAATTCAACACAACGATGCAGAAAACAAAACTCCCAAAACAAGACCTTTAAAGCCACTATTCCAATTTCACAAATTCAAATCCCTAATCAACAAGAGCATATATTTGTTTTTTTTTTCTTTTCGAATTTTCAATGTAAAGAAAACTAAAACTATGACTAAATTACTAAAACAAAATCAACTAGAACAAATAACCACAGAAGTACGAAATGCCTTTGAAGGAATCAATAATCAAGTCAAATTGTAATAAACCCTAATTGACAAGAAAAAAGCAATTCCCTACCAAAGAGAAATCAAACTTAAATTTCGCACAAATGGTTGGCTTTACATAGAATGAGATATACCGGAGACTCAGAAAACCATGACAAACAAGAAAATTTTCAAAGCAAGACAGGGAAGTATTATTTTTTGCATTTCCAGGAATAAACGCAGGTAGTCTATGGGAACCAGTGCGAAGAGTCACACTTAATGAAAAGAAAAACCGCACTGCAGTATACTGTCATTGACTCATTGTAGTTTACAATAAATAAAATTGCACTGAGACGCACCTAATACACAAGAAAATTGCACTAAGTCGCACTGTCATAGAAGGACAAGTGCGATGGGGCTAATTCGCACAAAAAGTAAGGAAAAAAACCATAATCAAACTCGAAATTCAGTTTTCTAAAGTCAAATTACAATTTGAACAAGACAAAAAAGGTCGACTACAGAGGTCCTAAAAGGCCATGTCAAAGAAAACCGTCGAAGAACAATCATTCGCCAATGGAGTCGCCAAGTTGTTTTTTGGACAAACCCATTGTGCGAATAGAAGCGATCTCCCTAGGTTCAGTGACTTAACCTAGAAACAACCAAACAAACTACACTATCTTTCCCTAGAGATATTCGAAATATAAGAAGAAAACTTACTTGATGTTCATGAGCCTTCTTCTTCTCTTCACTCGTTCACTCTAGTTCCAACTTGAACTACCGAAAGCAGAGTCTGCAAATTATTCAAGACAAGCAAAGAGATCAAGACATACAACACGATATATTAAAATAACTCTAAATACAAGGAATCTTATTCTACATATGTATAATCAAAGACATGATTTATGGGAAAAACAATGCACTTTGTATTATTGATAATAGAGAAATATTACAACCCTTATTGAGGCCTTGATGTTGTGAATCTCTCCAAATCTTCTTGTCCTTTCTTTTCCACAATGATAAAGCCTTCAATCTCACCATTGCATAAGGATGGATTATGGACCTCCAAACTCAAATGGACAACATAAGGGTAGAATCAGAGCCTTCGAAATCCAACCTAGACTCTATAGTAGGTATTGTTTTTATACAGAAAATCAGGTAGTTTTAGATCCACCATACTAGGGCTATATCCACTTTGAAAGGAGGTAAGTTCCATGAGATAAGGGATAAAGCCTCATTAGTAGGAATTCAAGATCATATTCAATAGAAAATGGATGAATCTTTTCCCGAAGCTTCTAGAGGGGGAAGCTTCGAAATTTTATTTTAGGTTTCTTCATTTCCAAGAGTAATCACACTTTTAGTGAAGGTGACCTACGATGATCAGTGCAGGTTGCATGTATGCAACATGTGCCATTGGAGGTAATGGAGCAAGGTGTGATGGCATCTCAAATTTGGGTTTTGAACCAATGTAATCCAGGATTCTTATAACTTTTGGGAATAGTTTTGCTTTTAGCCTTGCAGGGAATTGATGCAAAGTGTAACGGATGGCGAGAGATCCGATTTTGAGGCCTTTTTCGTAAGTGCGACAAAATGGCTTGTAACATACATGATTGACTTCCCATAAATATATATATATATATAGTGTTCAGGGATGATTCGAATATTGAAGTTACTGTGTATGCATACCTAAGCCTTACAGGCTATAATAGGAAGTGGATAACCCAGTAGTTGTAAATCTGAGAAAAAAC
This sequence comes from Pinus tabuliformis, assembly GCA_031772625.1. Classification (NCBI taxonomy): domain Eukaryota; kingdom Viridiplantae; phylum Streptophyta; class Pinopsida; order Pinales; family Pinaceae; genus Pinus; species Pinus tabuliformis. The sequence continues at coordinate 794,050,897 of CM062809.1, read as the reverse complement.
TCGCAAAGCATGGCTAGAGTGTAAAGCTTGTGGATATAGATCCTCCCCTGATGCCACAGGTCATAGTCGGGATCATACGTAATTAAGTATACCTTGTGAGAAATCCCTCAACTGTTGTGTTCACTCTGTTGAAAAAGTGGTATCCATAACCATTACTAACACTAGTTATGCTTGCCACAAGGAAGCATAATAGTCTTGAAGGGTTGATGGTGAATTCTCTATAACTCTTAATTGCAGGAACATGGATGTGCACACATATGTGGCTATCCTACTAATGTGAACCTTAGTTAACACAATTGATGCCATACAAAAATGCATAGCCCACCCGGAGTGCAATTATAGAGATGAACATCTCATTGGATGTAAATTGAGTCAAAATGTTATGCAAGAAACCTACAAGCATGTAGGTATTCTACCAGTCCCATGAATTATAATGAAAGTGTCTATGTAGGGTCACATCCTGGAGTAGGACTGCAGCCCAGTGTTATAGCATAGATTTAGCTTTAGAGTCTATTAATCTCCATTAAACCCTCTACCTAGAGTAGGCTAGGGGTCGAAATCAGTCACTACATGTGAACTATAGGAGTATGGGAACAAAGCACAAGATGTGTGCATCATTAACATCTTGTGACTTAATTTGTGTCACCTAGTGTTCAACTTTATGTTGGCTTGTGGACATCTATAGTTCCTTCACTTTGGATATTTAGTCATTCTTTGATCTTTTACGCAGTCCATTATTAAGGTAGTTGTCGATTGATGGAATGTTAGTTTTGTGCCCGATGTTGTAAGTGGGTTGTATTATAAGTTGTTTGAGATATAATCAGTATGACCTCTTCAAGTACATTATAATGCTTAAGTTTTGAATTACAACACCTTTGTGGCAGATTGGCTCTTGTACATGACATACATGTTGATGAGTGTCCTCATGCACAGTGGATGCATGATCCACTTGTTTTCCGGTACACGGAAGAAGCCATGAGGAAAATACCATGGTTAGCAGTGGACGAAAGTATCACTTAAGCCTCAATTTAACACTAAAATATAGATTTCAATATTGTGGCATTATATGAACAATTTAATATTTTACATTTTTCTTGATACACACTATCATTGTAAATTCCAGTTCATTCCTATCTCACATGCCTATGTTAGATGTTTTTTTCCTGTAACTTGTGTGGCTTATGGGTTTTCATACTTCCAACTTATGTGGGTAGTTCTACTAGACATGTAAGGTCTTATCATGTTCATATTTCACTTCGCATCAACCAAACCCTGTTGTATATTTTTACATTTTGTTGGTCCTTGGATCTTCAAATTCTCAGAGATTGTTACTTGAATGTTGTTGAAAGATGCTATATAATTTAAAAGAAGACTCTTAAGGATAAAGGATCAAGAATCTCGTAACTGTATAAAGACCTAGTAACATGCATAGATCGATGAAGATACTAGCCAAATGAACCCTTCAGTGACTTCACCATAGATATTGGTATACAACAACCTTTTACCATAAATGGCGTTGTTAAGTACAGAGGTCATTTGATGGATTATCATTATGAGATTGTAGTCTCCAATTTTAGCATTTCTAATCCAAAGATATATGGGGTCTCACTCATCTGATATCCAAAGAATGTTGAGCCTTTGTTGACTCCTGGTTGCCCCAACATGGAAGAAAGAAGTGCCCCTTTTCAAAGGCATCCTTCTGAAAGGCTATGAATAGGGAGGATTACACGGGGATTGTAATTAGTACTTGAGAATCTCCTTCAAATAAAGAGATGTATGAACATCTTACATTAGTCCGTCAAAGTTCAATCATAGATGTCATGCCAACAACCTGAAAAGAACCATCAAAATGTACCTCAATTTTTATTGTGTAACTTCCAGGTGTGCTAACTATGTCAGGAAAATAGGCAATTCAGTTGTATCTTGAAACTCCTACATAAGTTGTGGATTCGTCATTGAGAAGATAAACTTCTATAATGAAGCAGTTGCTGAAATAACCTAATTTCTGATATTTTCATCAAGTTGCAATCTTCTAATGCTTCATTTTCCTAAAGCTAGTTTGACATTTTGGTTAATGCATTCCACTTCTTGGCTAATGGTTGTACTTCAACTCAGAAAGGCACTTGACATTATAAGGACTATGCTAACTCTTAACACCTTGCACAGAGATCCCCATATGTGGAGACTTGGGCCTATATATATACGGTGGAGAGCAGGCTAACTCTGGTTCCATTTTTTGTTGCTACAACTATTCTTTTTTTGCCTAGTCTATTATAGCCTCTTTGATGTTACATAGAATTCGTTTATGGCAGTGTATAAATCTCCTCTCGCATGGAGCATTATTTCATGTCTTAAACATGGTATAAGTAGTTAGTTTGCATGTTCTCTTTTCATGCATTCCATCATTGAACCAATCCCATGGTAAAGAATTTTTAATATTTTGCAGTTGAATGACAAAGTAGCTACGATCTTTGAACTCAAAGAAAGTTTTTTTAATTGAAATTTAACATAATAAAACATAGTTACGGTAATGATCTAATTTAAAATTATATGTGCAAGTGCCTTGTTGAAAGACGTTGTAATAGATTGTTCAATCTCATTCTTGGGTTTATGTTGCAGATTATATATCTATAGATTTTAATGCTTTTTCCCTTTTTATAAAGGAAGAATTATTCTATTAAACTTAAAGGTATTCAACCTCCCCTAGAGGGGGAGATTCTATCAAATTTTTGAGTGATATGGAGCAAGGTAATTATGATGATGTTGGGGTCAAGGTAATTTAGGACTTAGGAAGTAGGTATTCAACCTCGCCTAGAGGGGGAGATCCTATCGATTTTTTGAGTGATATGGGGCGAGGTAATTATGATGATGTTGGGGTCAAGGTAATATTGGACATGGGAAGTTGTAAAGGCTTGTAAAAGTAATGGAGCTTTTCGCCGAGTGCTCCAAAGGCACTTCATAATAGGTATTCGTATGTTACATGTCATGCAATATTGCTGGATTGAATTTTTGCAGTTGAAACTGCCCCAAATCTGTTGTCATACATGTTTTGTCTTATTATAAAAAATATAATACAAATATAGGATGCATTTCTTATCCTATCATCTTTTGTATTCAATTAACGCTATTGTACATTCAAGGGTGACAACAACAAATAAATTTTTTTCCATTGCCTTTTCCAAAAACAAATGTGTATATATGGTGGTTATCTGATTAGATATGGGGTGTTACAGAGTGCACCACATAATTGGCAACTTGCACAATTATCCATAGAGTTGATCAGAGCACCCTACATTGGGATTCACATTTGGATTGGTTGTACACTTAATCGTGCATATGTGGACCACCTATTATTTTGGAATGGTGGTTATGGAGCACTCTCATAGGGGAGAATATTTTATTATTTCTCACTTGTGCATCTTGGAAGGTGCACTTGTAGGATGTTTCTAAGTGGACCTTGAGCATATTCCTATATGCCAAGAAATTTTTTATTGTATTTGCATGCATGCTTTTTGGAGAGCACACTAGATCTGAACTTGTAGCATTTTTACTTGGTGAAAGTTCCCTTTTTAGTTATGTACCCTTTCTCTTCTAGATTGCTTGCACATTTCCTCATACATTTTGATGGGGTGAACTCTCTTGGAGAGAAAGAAGGCTAAAGATTATACTTGATATAGTCAACCATGATTCTACATAGATCTAACTACTTCAATACTTTATTATTTTTAACTTGTCAAATTAGTTAGTAAATATTGTATTTTATTGTGAAAGAGAAAAGGATCCCTCTATAAAGAAGTTTCTCTCCATTAGTAAAATGATGGTTGGGAGATTGGGGAATGAGAAGTTCTCTCTTTGGCCTACATTATATATCATATTAGCCAACTTAATGGAAGATTGGATTGTGAGGTGTTTATGTTTGCATTATTTCACATGTTGATTATTATTGTAGGAAATCCTTGTAACTTGTTATGAATCCTTGTAACTTGTAATGGAATATTTGACATATAGATGGTATGATGTGAGGAAATCATTCCTCTTATACTTTTTGTTATTATCTTAAGCTTGCATCTATCAAACTAAGTTGTTGCTAGAAGTAAAATGACAACACCTTCATAACTAAGTATAAGATTGGCACCCTTATCCCTCAAATGTTAATTTTTTTATGATTATTTCGGCAAGTTAAGGGTGTTTTGTGGCATATATGATAGTGCTTCTTTGCCTTAAATATTCATGCACTTGACCTCTTAGATCCATAATTTTTTACTCCAATTTTCCCAAAATTTGGTAAGCATTGATCTGAGGGTTTCCATCACCTTATTTTTCTCAATCCATTCTTGTTTTCACTATTGCTACAACCACTTGTTTTGTTAAGGCTTACTCTTCAAACATCACCTAGAATCTCCACTACATAGTTTTTGCAATCTACAACCACTTGTTTTGTTAAGGCTTACTCTTCAAACATCACCTAGATTCTCCACTTCATAGTTTTTGCAATCCTACTTAGGGATAAGTTGGAGAAGAGCCAACCTAGAGTAGCCTTGCCAAGTTACACAAATATATAACATTGGTGCTTTATAATTTACACTTTGTAAGTTTTATTTTTTGTTGTAAGAGGGTGCATATATTGTTTTCCAAATTTTGGAACTCCTTTTGACTTTTTATTTCTCTCATGGTATCAAGGTCATTGTTTGCCCTATGTAGTTTGGTCGCTAAGGGTTATTCATTACTAAGCCGATTGTGGTAGTTCTTTAGCACTCTTTGACCTATAAAGGAAATAATGTACCATTATAGATCCTCTTTATCTTGGGTTATTGATAATTGGATTGGATTCCTCATTCCTCTCTCCATTCTCCTGGTAATGAGATAAAGTTCCTCCCTTCCTCTCCTCAAATTTCCCTTATACATTCAAGCGAGTTTTTCTTATCATTGTTTCAACTTTCATGTTATATTTGTTCTACACATAGGTCTCAATTTTTATATTGAATTTAATTTCTCCACTTTTTTTTTACAATTGTCATCTTTACAGGAGAGAGGAAAAGAGATTTTATAGCCATGGAATCTATTCCAAGACACCACAAGATAGGCATATTTGATTTTTGTTTCACACAAGCACACAATGTGCCCCAAAAAGGAGGGGAAGCTCAAGCAAGGAAACACACTCACCCCATAACCAATCAAACAAAATATAGCAAAAAAAAGATCTTAGGATTGTTTCATTCATTTGAATGCACTCATCTCCCTACCTTCATTTATGTTGAAATGAAAATGATTTAAAGACTTGGTATAAAGTGAACCATTTAGAGGAAAAAGGGGGAAAAACGGGAATCGATATCCTAAATCTAGTCTTCATTTAAGATATGGAAAGCTTAAAAGTTAAATATTTACTTCCCCACCTCAAATGTGCATAATGAAGTTGCCACTTATGGATTGGACAGTGCTTATGGGGAGAAACCTTATCACCTCATATGGTCAAGCATATAATGAATATAACTATGTTAACAATGTTTATTTTCGGTCACTTGAGAGATGGAAATTGAGTATAAGGTCAAATGCACAATAAATACAACTATGTAAAAAATGTTATTTTAGGTCACTTGGGAGATGAAAATTGAGTGTACAACCATTGGAGGCTTATTATTTGAATTTTTTTTAAAGTTCACCCTAAATCCTTATAGGATGTGATCCCTTCTATATCCTTATAATGATTTATTTCCTCAAAAATGTATTCAATCAATTCTATTATGTTCATGATCCAGGTGGATGTTGGTGGCCACCCACCTATCCCATTTGGACCCCCACAATTGTCCCTTTCAGTCTTTTCAGTTTCCGAAATTGTAGCACAGTTTACTATTTTTAGCAGTTTTTCGGGTCCTGAACTTTCGGAGCCGTTTTGAGGCCCTGAACGACGTTTTTTTGGGAATCTGGGGCAACATGGGTCCATGGACCCATGTTGCTTCCCAAAGTGGTAGTACTCGGATAGATCTTTCTAACGAGCTATCGTACGCGTCAAACGGAGATCGTATGCCAAAGTTACGACCCCCGGAAATTGATGTACCAATTTACCCAAACGAGGCCCACAATTTGGCGTTTCATCTTCTAGGGTTAGATTTCGGGATGTGAAGGGTTTTCCATTGTTTCTCAACAATAAATAGGCCTTCGAGCCTCATTGTAACACAGTTCGGAACAGTTCAGAGGCATGTAGCCGCACATCCCTTCTAAGAGATAAGCTACCATCGCCCTAGCTGGTTTATTTCCATTTCTGGTTGTAAGCATATTTCAGTATTTTCCATTAATGAAATGAAGTATTATTTCCGCTACATCTTTGTGTATATGGTTATCTCTGTATTTTATTGCGTTCCTGTTTAAATCCGGATCAGTTCACTTCAACAACAAGTTGACTCAATTGAAAAGCAAGAAGTCCATGCATACGTTTATATGATTGGGTAGACTAATCATTGCGAATATTCCCAAATAGCATGGTGTTTACAAGCAATTATCACTACCAGAGGGAGTTTAAAACCATACATTTTTTGTCCACGTCAAGATGTCTATAACTTTTAAACATAAACTTTTATCTCGGCGATCATCATGGTTTCATAGTGCACAACATTGAAAGTAAGACTTCATCACAAATGCATCTATGTGCATAGGAATAAGATGAGCACTCAAGTTTCAACGTTGAAATAAGAAATTTTCACTACCAAAGGGAGTTCAAAACCATACATGTTTTTCTCCACATTGAGATGTCTACTTAACTTTTAAACATAAAATTTTATCTTGGATATCATTATGATTTCTAGTGCACAACATTGAGAGTAAGAATTCAGCACAAATGCATCTATGTGCACAAGGATAAGATGAGTATTGAAGTTTCAAAGTTGAAATAATAAAAAAGGAATTAGTGACAAATTTGTGTTTAATTTTACCTCATTTTCCATAAGATTATCTTGATTAATGGAAACTAAGTTTAACAATAAGAACACTGGCAAATCAGAATAATAGTGGTTTGTGTTATTTGTGTAAACCTGGTAAGATAATTGTCACATCTCATTGATTGGTTGCAAAGGTTCCATCATGTCACACACATTCTACTCTCGTAATGTTTGTCATGTAAGTTTTCTATGGGGCTAAGCTTTAATATTTTTTTTTTTGTAAGCAAAGGCAAGATTCATCATTTCTATTACTGTAAAATAAGGGTCATACATCGAAAACATACCACATATGGGCCGGTCTCAACCCGCCCCGAAGGGAAACCGGATATCTTGACCACCTGAGGTTCTTAATTGCCATCCAAAAATAGAATATCTTCAGTCTTTCTACCCATGCTATATAACCGATTATCCAAAAGTATAGACCCAACAGTCTTTTCTCCCATACTACATATCCTTCTACTTTACTTACTATAAAACAGGTTATGACTTTAAACATACAAAACAAGTATCTGTAAAGAAAAACTAAAATCCAAAAAACCTCTTTTCAGCTGCTCCATCTGTTGTTAATTATGGGCCTCCAGATTGGCCTCCTTCTCCGTTTTGACCCCCGGTCCCCTGGCTTGAAAATACTTCAGGATCACATCCATCTTCCTGTCTTGCATCATTAAGGTGACTTGGAGATTCTGCATCTCTTTCTTCATTGCTACCTGGGCCAATTCAACCATGTCCATGGCTACCTGTTCAAGTGCTTTAGCTAAGAGCCTTTTCATGCCCCAATAGACATGCAAAGATTGTTTATATAAGGTCAGCCTGCCTCTTGTATGTCCTGGGTCAGGCAGATAGACCTCCCAATCCTCCATTTCTGACCCTGACTGTTCCTGCAATGCCTCCTCTTCGAAATGTTCAATGATCCTCCGAATATTAGGGTGAGTACGCTGATGATAGGCCTCTTCAGCCTCCTGTAATTTCTGTTTCATATCTCTCTTACCTCTTTTTTTCTCTCTGGCCTCACTACACATTTCCTCCTCATACTCAACATTTGCTGCTGTCCTACATCCTCTGCCTCCTCTCCCTCTACCGCACCCTCTGCCCCGCTGGCTGGTCCCTTCCTTCTTCAGCACACACCCTCCCCTACTTCGTCCTCGTCTGCCACCCCCATATCTGCCCGCCTCTTCCTCAAACTCCTGTTCGCCCATCCGATCTTCGACCTCCTTCCTTTGAGCTTTGCCACGCTTATCCCCGCCTTCCTGTCTACGCCGGGGTTCATCATCCACCAAGTAGTCTCGAATGTCAAACTCCTCTTCAGAGTCATCTGAAATATTCAACATGATTTTCCGGAGGGCCTCCTCAACCTGGCCCTTACCCTTCGTATCCCGTTTGCTTTCCATGCTCCGCAACCAGCGACCTCCATCCCTGTCCTGACCCTCCGCCATATCCTCTATACCCTTTCTCACAAAAACCCTCTGTCTACTCCTCCCCGCTTGAGAATTCACAAATGATCCCGACCACCTATTCTGTCGCATGCATGCAAGCTTTAAAGCTTGTTCGGACCGCCACCTTAGGTTCCTTTGGCTGCAATGCCAGTTAAGACACTCATTAATCCTCACTCCAAATGTATTACCGTAAGTGGATTCACTTACCATCATCCCGATGCTGCATCCTCTCATCCTCGGAAACCAGTCCCATCCGCTTCTTGAAATGATCAATTGGTTTATATGGTTATGACTCCAAGCGAGTTGAATATACATTCCATCCGCGCGATCCTGCCTGCTCTCCTCACCATCATACACCATAGTACATGTGTCCCGTCTTACCATAAGTGGAAAGTAATTATGAATTCCCCACTGACGCCGTCGCCGTCGCCTCATATAAATCATGGTTTAGAATGTCTGTTAGCATTGTCCACCGGGGATCATCCTTAACGGATCTCCAACTACCGTCTATCCGCCTATCCCCTCCGCCGCTGCCCCAATTTGCCATAAGGTCAGCCGCCCGATTGCCCTCACGTAAAACATGGGAGATAGTCGTATATTCGATCCTCCGTAACACCTCTTCTACGTCTTTAACTATGGCTGCAGTCCGCCAACTTTTTGCAACATGGTCCCAACACTGACCATCCCTTAACTTTCTCAGCATATCAATCACCAATCTCGAGTCACCCACAATCTCCAAATTCGAATAACCATTCCTAATTGCAATACATAATCCCTGGTAAACGGCCCACAACTCCGCCTCATTATTCGTCATATCCCCTCCAAAATCCGCATATATCCATCTTGTAGACCCACTGCTATCCCGAAAAATTCCACCAAAGCCTGCTTGGCCAGGGTTGCCTTTCGAGGCGCCATCAAAATTTAGTTTGATCCTTCCCTCTCCAGGCAAACTAAAATGCTTAGGACTCGGCACTCCACCTGGGGGTCGCTTCCTTGTATTCGGGTAGATCATTGAGATATCCAGGTTAAGTTTCGAGATTATCCGCTGCTCTGCTGGATTCAATTGCCAATCCTGATCATCCCAAACCTTTGATAAGACTGTTTCTTTAATTGACCTGCAAACTACCTCCCAAATACTCGTTTCATCCCTTCGTCTGTCTTGGAAGATTCGTCTATTACGCTCTTTCCAGGTTTCCCATACTATAAAACCCACAGCCAACGTCCATATCCTTCGAACCACCTTACTTTGAAAATTGCTCGTGCCCCACTGGAGCACTGTATTCCTATGATTCTCAGGATCCCTATTTGTCTGCCCAAATAATACCCTGATCTCCTCCCATAACCCTCGGATGAAAAGACATTTGTTCATAATATGCTCCTGAGTCTCAACCTCCTTATTGCAAAGGTAGCATTTTGATGGCCCATTCATACCTCTCTTCTGAATATTATCCCATGTCAATACTCGTCCTCTACACAACAGCCAAACAAAATATGTTACTTTAGGCCACCAATTGTTTCGCCAAATCTTTTTCCACTCCACGAGATCCGCCACTCTTTCCTCCCTTGTCACCCAGTAATACGCTTCTTTAACTGTAAACATACCCTTCGTTTCCTTCCCCCATCTAAGAATATCGTGACCATCTCTTATTTTAACTTTTCTAGAGTCTAACTCCTTAATGAATAGCTGGCCAACCTCTTGAGGAATAGTGTTATCAAAATCTTCAGGTTTCTTCCAGACTCTCCATAAGTCATTTTCTGCTCCGAGAGTCCAATAATCTCTTACATACCTCAGGCCTGCTCTTTGTGCTCCTTGTTGAACTATATGCAACTGAGGGAGATCCTGCATGTGGTCCCGCTGTTGCCATCTTTCCTCCCAGAACCAGGCCAAACTGCCGTCCCGGATCTCCCAGAAAGCGAGACTCCTTACTAGCTCCCGGTTAGTACTGGCCAAATCCCACATTGCTGACCCTCTTGGAACTTCTTCAGTTCGTAGGCGTCCTTCAATAGACTCCGGCATTCCATATTTCCTATTCCAAATATTTTTCCAGACGTCCATACCTCCCTGAACCCAGCGCCACCATAATTTCGCTCCTAGAGTTTTGTTGACAATCTCAGGATCTCGAACTCCCAATCCCCCTTCATCTTTTCGTTTTATAACATTCTGCCAAGAGACTAAAGTCCATTTCCGTTGCTGTTTCGGTCCCCCCCAAAGAAATTTACCCATGATTTCTCGAATTTTAGAAAAGATCCCTTTTGGGGCTGCCATTAATGATAAAGAGTATATAGGAATAGCTGATAAAACCGATTTCAACAAAACTACCTTACTGGCCAAATTCAAGAGTCGAAACGACCAGTTTGCTAATCTGTTTCGTAGTTTTTCCAATAGATACTGCCAATTGGTAATACGCTTTGGATTCATATCTAATTGCATGCCCAGGTATTTCGTGGGTAAAACACCTTGCCTAAATCCTAAGACTCTGGTTAAATGTAACTTAACAACCTCAGGAGAATTAAAAATAAAAGTACAGGACTTATCTTTATTTATCTCCATACCTGATGCATTCCCAAAGAGTTGGAGGGCCCTCTGAAAATTGCGAACTTCCCTCAGCGAAGCTTCACCAAACAGCATCAAATCGTCCACAAACTGTTGATGTGTAATCGTCAAATTATTTCCCCATAGCTTAAGCCCCTTTATTCGCCCATCTCTGACTTCTTTTTTAATGAGTCGGCTTAATCCTTCCATAGCCAGAATGAATAAAAATGGCGAGATTGGGTCCCCCTGTCGAATGCCCCTGGTAGCCTTGAAGAGATCTGTAGGATTACCATTCACCAGGATCGAAAAATTGGGGGTTGACATCATATTAGCTATCCATGTTATCCAGCGATTCTCAAAACCAAACGCCCTCAAAACCTCCCTAAGATACTCCCAACTCAGCCGATCATATGCCTTAGATAGGTCCAATTTCATTAACAATCCTTTCTGCTTTCTCGTCTTCAATGAATGAATAACTTCCTGAGATACCACAATGCCATCCAGTATTTGTCTTCCTTCCACGAAGCCAGTTTGTTCAGGTGCTATGAGACTAGATAATAGAGGCTTCAATCGCTTTACTATAAGTGTAGAGATAATCTTATATATTACATTACATAGTGCGATAGGTCGATAACCCTGGGGCTCCTCCGATATATTGCTCTTAGGAATTAAAGTTAGGAATGTTGCATTGATCCCAGGCCATATCCTCTGTCGTATACGTGATTCCTCTACCGCATCCAGTATGTCCTTACCCAAAAAATACCAACTAGCCTGAAAAAACTCTACTGTGTAGCCATCCGGCCCTGGGGCTTTATTTGTACTCATCCCCATCACAACTTCACTTAATTCTTCTAGGGTTACTGCCCTCATGAGTGATTTATTTTGTTCGTCAGTTACTATCCGTGGAATCTCACTACAAATCTTATGAATAGCTTCGAATATTGGCTGTACTAAGTTTGTTTTTTTTTTTTTTTTTTACATATAATTCAAAAATTAGTGATCGTATATATATACATAATCTTTTTCTTGTACAAAGTTTTAACTAAAAAGTCAAGACAAATATTAGCATTGTAAAATTATTATCAATTTTACACTATCGTATACATTATTTTGTCTAATACAAAATAGTAAATCAAATTCTGCCCTACATAAATCCTATACCTATGTGTAAAATCATTATGATGAGTATTGTCATACACATCTTTTTCCAAGTAAATCAATTTCTGACCTACATAGGGCCTATGCCTATGTGTAAGATCATTATGATAACGCTAATGCATGACAGCAAGACACACCCTTAAAGTTTGCAGGGAAATTTATGCATATGTTGAAGCCCCACCTTCTTATTCGTGCATACGTATGATGACATTTTAGGTTGGAGTTCTTATCATACTTAAAAGTTAAAACGAAAGGTTTAGTGCAAGCTCAAAATTTACATTTTGATTACCAGCTCGTTAACCAAATGTATAAAAAGCTTTTGGAAAATGTCATATGATACATCCAATGTCATATGATACATCGGTCAAAATCTTTAAACATTAGCTAGAGATACATCAAGATATTTTGATATGGTACTAGCAAAATCTTTATGATTAGTTAAAGATACATCAAGATATGTTGAAACGGCAATAGCGAGTGAAGCTAGTAATTATCAAATCTCAATTGTTGGCCATGCAAGTTCATCATGTGGTGCAAAATTTAAAATCTACTCGTAAATGTTCACCATTCAGGTTTCTTATGCGACTAGGCCTAAATATTGACAGTTCCAGGAAAGTTCTCTCTTATCTTGAGATGTAACTTATAATTCGGTCGTCATATATACCTAATCTTGTCTATGTATAAGATTTTACTAAGTCGTCAAGACAAGTACCAGGACTGTAAAGCACTAGTTTTATTAATTATAAGCAATCATATTCATTGTCATCGAAGCGCGAGCTGGCAACAAATTTTGACCTGCATAGCGCCTATATGCAGTATCATTATAATGACATGCATGGTAGTTTGACATATCCATTAGAGTTTTCATGGTAGTGTATGTATATGCTGACAGATTAAGTAGCTGCCAACTTCTTATTCTTGCTTCTGTATTATGATAACTTGGGTAGGAAGTCTTTGTCATAGTTGAAATAAAGGTTTGCATGGAAGCTAAAAATTTACATTCTGTTTCACATTATTCAAAGAATGTATAAATACTTACCTTTGGAAATGTCATATGATACAATCCCAGGAAAATTTAGCATATTTTAGGGAAACAACAACGATATTTTGACATGTTATTAGCTAGTGACGCTGGCATTCACTGTTTTGTGGAGTTTCGACAGTCAAAATTATGCCGATTTTCCATTGCAAATACCTGAATTTTCAACGTGAAAATAAACATAGTATATACAAGTATGACAATCTTATACAAAATTTAGAAGCAATGACATTCTCATGAGAATCATTGTACTTATTGTATCACACAGAAATCCTAGAAATCTCACATTGTCCAGTGGAGACACTTTTCGGTCTAATGCCAAAATGAAAGTTACATGAATGATAATTTACTACCGATATTGCTGAATTCCTATAAAATGCATATATTATGATTTCCAGTTTAGTAGGTAGATATTTATTGTTTTTAAAAAGGAAATTATATCAAATTCCTTAATTACAAGCTGCCCCAGCTCTACCTGAGGCATTAAAGGCTGATAGGCCCATGCAATAGCTAAATACGACACTGATATTTTTATCCTTTTTCTTTATTAGATTTCTTCCTTGGGTATGATTTTGTGATTTGAGAACTTGATGCAGATAACTTAATACAAGGTATTCCTTGCTTTGAAACTCGGCTATAATGGCTATTCCTTACAGGGATCTTTTGTTTGACAACAAATGCAAGAATGTATAGCTCGGCTGCCTCGAATTCGAAACCTAATTTGACTGATATACCACTTTTAGAAGATGATGAAATAGCATGGATGTTCATTCAGCTGAAGCTGCACATATGGGAAGATCCTTCTCGTAGAAGGGTGCAGTTCTCATAATAGGATTTCTTTCAAAAAAGTTTGTCGGTTTGAGATCGAAACTTGATGACACTGTTGGCATGATTGGGTAGTCCTCTTGGCAAGGGAGATGATGGAAGCCCAATGTGTACCAAAGCACAATGTCTTTATTCTCAATAGGACGGTCCCTGAAAGAGAGAATATCATCACACGTTGTATAACAGTATAATTGCCGAATTAAGTTAATGCTACTCTAGGTACAAATTTGACTGTGAAATTTAGCTTCGAACATTCTGAAAATGCTGGAAAAGGAATTCCTAGACTTCAGGCTCAATTTTAGAAAGCAATCCAATTACCCTTTTATGTGAACAAACTGACATACAAAACCTTTCATGGGATTGCATAAACCTGCTCACCTGTCAGACCAGACAGCCAGAGTATCATCACCTTTGCTTTGATAGACATATTGCCCACCTGCCCATTCCTCGCTTCTGTTATATGGAGTGACCCATATCTGATGAAATACAAATTCTTTGTCACAATGTAGTCCAGAATGAAAAATGAAGAATTACATGAACCACTATAACTTCAGTTTCGATTCTCAAAAAACGTAAAAGATACATGATCAAACCACTAGGCACACTTCCATGTTTTACAAGTCGTGGATGACCATCTTAGTTCAATCCATCTAGAATTTGCGACTAATTTCATGTATATCGTTTGATTCTAAAAGCGCTTAAAACAGGAATAGACATAAAATGGGTATCAAGCAATTTTAGAAGTAAATTTCACTTCACTGATAGGTATGGCAAAGAGACAAAAATTGAAGTCAGCCAAATCCAAACCTGGTTGTTAATAAAGGCCGCTCGGAGCTGGGGAGGATCGTCATCATCAAGCAAGCTTGCAGCCGTGGCCGCAGGAACAAGTTTATATCCCACTGGATTGCCAATATTTGTTTTCTTTGATGGATTGATCACATGAAACTCAGATGGTTGATAAAGGCTCAGTTTAATTTGGGCATCCTTCTCTGTTCGGGCTATGTGTTTCTCTGCTTTCCAAAAACTTTTTCTTGGAGTTGGTCCATTCTTCACTGTTTGCTTGGCCATCTTGACCTGAGCAAATGAGTTGCCTATACCATCAATATCCATGTCCAGATAGAAAGTAAGATAATGGTCATGGATCACACCGACTGTATTCTCAGCCAGTAAAGTTCCATGAAGTTCATCTGTAGAGCTGATCTGGTCAACATTCTCATATTTTGTACTTTTGACCATCAATATCCCACTTAGTCCAACCTGTGTGCAAAAGAAGATGGTCAAATGTTTTGCCTTATAAGCTCTAACCTAATTTTGAATAAAAGAAACTTGCCAAGTTGCTTCTTCAAGGCTTCAAAATTTTCTACCTTGGCTCGTATAAGACCATCAGTCTGAAATTCCCAATCCATAATATAATCATAGTTGCCAACAGATGCTGCCATGCGCACTACTAAGGTCACCTTTGGTCTGACTTCTCGAACCTGTTGCATCATAGATTGCATGAATTACAGATACGAACAAAATGCTAGTGCAATGTCAAATGTTTTCCATGTCTACCTTATATTGTCCATGCTTAATTTCTATGGAGATTGGAAGCACAAAAATGGCCAGCCAGACAATGTATATATCAAGTCATAGTCTATATACAGATTTATGACCACATTATGTTCTAGTTTGTCCATGCGGATTTGGAACCACTTGGAACAATTCCTAATCATGTGGATCAACAAAAGTTGACGTACTTTTGTAAAAAATAGGAACCTACACAAAACAAGACTACACGAATAGAAAAATTGACTTTCAGTATGAAACATGGTGTTCTGATGCGTGCCCTGTGCTTCTTACGTCTCCCGCCTTTTACGATTGCTCAAGGGTTACCAACCAGATATTGAGGATGCAAATGTTAGATTTTGCTAAATTGTGGTAACTCTGGAATCTTCGAGATGGCCTCCCAAACAGTCTGCTACAGACACAAAATAACCTGAAAAATAATCTGCTATACCGATAATTTTTCAAGGAAGGATATCTACGAGTGGATGATATATTAAAACAAGATAGATAGCAGCAAAGATGCCAGCCCCTGTATAAAGGCAATGAGAACTGTGAAATCTGTGTAATTATAGAAAAAGATATTGGGATCTTATCTAAAGAATTCAGAAGAACAGAGCACGTATCCAAGTTGTAGAAGCGGGCTATCAAATTATAACGCTGAAGCCACAAATATCGTGAAGCTCAAGCGTAGAATATGATCAGTAAAAATCTGTCGATGATCAGGCTAAATCAATTGTGGGAAACCGTAGCTTAATGGGAATGTAAAGGACTTGGCTACATCGATGAACACAGGTACTGACAAGATCAAGCTCTAAGATTGATGGCCAAAATCCCTTAAAGAGCACGGAACTATATAAATTTAAAGGTACGATGAGTTCAGAAAATGGTAAACCACCTGACACATGGCATGCTTCTGTTTATACAAAGCTCTATGGCTAGTTCTCAAAACTAGTATTCAAGTTCCATAGGTGGTATCTACTATTGGGCCTTAGAAGGTACACGGTTTGGTAGTCTCAATAATGCATCCTTGAGGTACATGGTTTGGTACTCTCAATAATGTATCCTTAAATCTTCAATCTGAGTCAAAAAGTGTTATGTAGTGGAGTTGATGGTGATTTATGTACATTCAGTGAAATGTTAATTAAAGAGGTTTGAGCCTCTCCAAATCGCATCAGAATCTTACAAAGGCTCTAAACCCTAGCATGATGATTGTTGCATTTGGGACCTAATTAATAAAGATTGGATTATTATAATAGCAAATTTATAATACTACTCTAATTTCAAACTTTCCCAGCTGGACTTGCAAGAAATTGCTGGTGGTTCACTGCCAATTGACAAAGTTGCAGGCCTCCAATCTCATGGATTCATATGTCACAAGTCATGGAAAATTGCAAATACCCCACAGAAATGATATTATGTATAATTGCTTGTGCAGAAGTATCCACAAATAAATTATTGATAGGATTTCCTTAGTTATAAACTTAGATGTATAGAGAATTGGCCTAGAGTTACACTAGTCTCTGGCATTACGCGATATTTTAGAGTGGCATTGTTAAGTATGCTAATCTATTTCTTTTTCCATTCTGCAGTGGTTTTGGTTATGGAAAAGCTAAATTTTATCTGAATTGATGTTTTAACTGGAATGTTAAGTTATTTATGGTGTAATTCTTTTTTCTATGCATATTATAAGTACATCATAGAACCACCCCGGATGCGGGTGATTAGAGGAGCATTAACAGCGATGGGACTGGAGTGGACGGAGACGATGCGCCATCTGCCAGCCATGAACAGAGGATGGAAGGCCATGTGGAGGGAGGATTGTCCGCAGGTGGGCTTGAAAGAATGTAAGGGAATGTTTGAGGCCAGCATTAATATGTCGTCCCTCCTCGTGTGCGATGACTGTTATCGGCCTTCGGCTCCCATGAATGCCATAGTTATGGCGGGAGGGTCTCGAGGCAGAGGAAATTGTATTTTAGCCAGTTTCCGCCATGGTTATTTTATGTTGTTTCTTATGCTGTTTTGGATGGGTGCGGGTGTTGCTGGTGCTAAGGCTTCGTGGTGGTTGGGCTTCGGCTCTTATTCACTGTCCTCCGCTGTGGTTGTGGGCACTCGTCTGCAAGCTGGTGTGCTCGGTCCGCGCGGTACCTCCCCTGGTGTTTGTGTTGTTCATATTTGCGCCGCTGTCATGCCTCGGCTCCGTCAAAGGATGCTCAGCCGCAGAGGCTCAGCACGAGGCGCTCCTTCACGCCCTTCCTCTGGTGACGCCGCCTCGAGTCAGGAACCTCGTTCACGCAGTGGAAGAGGGGGCATTCTGAGGCCCAGCCAATTCCTTGAACCCAACTCTCCAGGCTCTTCGACTTCGCCCTCCTTCGGCTCTGCTATCTTCACCTTTAATTGCTCCCTTAATCGCCCTCGGATCACTGCACACGTCTCTGTCCTCTTTTTAGAGGAAGCCCAAGAAGAGGGCGATCCTAGTGCTCCAATGCCAATTACAGAGGATGCCCATGCAGAGGGCGAACCCAGTGCTCCGATGTCAATTGCAGGCTTGCAGCGAGAGACGGAACCGCCGGCCAGCATTGTCAATGTCAATCCTATGGTGCCTGTTCCTCCGGTCACGCGCGAAACTGAGGCTTCCCAAGCTCAGGACCTGGCTGAAGGGGGTTGGTGCAGGATCGTGGAGGAGATACCAGATGCCTAGTCAAGCTTTGCAGCTTCTTAACAGGTTTTGCGGCCCAGATGATAGGGCTTTTTGGCTAAATGTGTCAAACTCTGTTTCTGCTATCGTGTCGAGGTCAATCTCTAGTTTCTGTTGTGTTTCATTGCTGTTTATGTTCTTCAGGATCCCCTGCGTGGGAATGCAAAACTAAATCTAGTCCAACTTCTCAGTTTTTGGATTTTGTATGTCTCAAACGGCCTTCCTCTCAAGCTAGTTGGCTCACTATGCTCAGCATGCTGTAATTTTACTCTTTTACTGTGAATAATAGTATAGTCTTATTTAGAAAAAAAAAAAATAAGTACATCATAGAACCAAGAATGGCATTTTTCAGTCAGTCTGTGTTCTAGACTCCAAATTCATGGTAAGTTTGGGAAAGATTTGATACCATTGGACTTCGTAAAGTTGTTAGCTGGCAAGTTGATTGAATTGTCAATTAAATGTCCCGAGGTCCATTTGATAAGTTTTGAAAAGATTTGATGCCTTGAGAATTAGTAAAGTTATTGGTTGGCAAGTTGATTGAATTGTCAATTACATGTCCCAAGATCCATTTTAATCACACCTCGCTACAAATAGAAGACAAAACCATGTATTTTAATTACACCTTGCTACAAATAGAAGACAAGACCATGCTAGTTGCTGTTAGAATAAAAAATGTCCTGTACTGTCTTCATATAATGTACAAAGTGATTAACTACACATATTTTCTGGTGCCAAGCAGTTGGTTGGAACTTTGATCTATTCCCATACCTAAAAACTTTATGCTCGTTGTATGGACTTACTAATGATGCTAAAGTGAAGCTAATTAACTCCAGAAAATCTAATCAGTTCTTTCCGTTGCCAGGATACTCTAAAATATAGTATCTGTCTTAATAGGATACATCTTACCAGTTCCACTCTGAAGAACGACCGTGAAGAACGACCGTATCTCTGTTATTGGGCCTGACTTACAACTAATTTAATATACGTGATGAATAATTTTACTTTTGACTGTATTAGATTGTTGTTTTCATGATGTAACGATTTCTTCTTATCATTATAATAATTTATCATTCTTATTATTATTTATTGCTATAATTTTTATTATACTGATTAATATTATTTCAAAATCACTTATCAAGAATAAGACCAATCCAAAGGACAGGGCATTGCACCTAAGGGCTGCGATGGTCGTGCTAGAATGACAAGTTCCTGTGACTGGTGTCGAGTAGCTACGAGGCCAAGAAGCCTCTTCACTTTCACAAAGCATCAGTGGGTGGGATCCCATTCTCACCAATCCTAAGCCTGGTATCATGATCCTAGTAAGGTTGGGGACCACCCCAAAAACAAAGATGACCCTCTGCCCAATACAGACATGATTCCTGTTGGTGCCTGATATGAAAGTTCGTGCACAGCAGCTGGCCGAAATAAATTTTTATTTTGCAACTTTAATAATTGAATTCGACATCTAGACCATATGGCAATTATATTTTTGGCTTGTAAAATATTAGTTATTCAGGCTATAGAGATTCTCAGCTTGTGACGAACGCTCTTTGCAGCCCGTTCTTTTTTATAAAATGTGTTGGCATATTTTCGATATATCAATAGTCAAAGGAAGCATTTTATTGAAATAACTAAAAAAAATGTCTGCACACAGGCTACAATATGTGAAAAAATGCTAATTCATGTTGGATCCGAGATGCAATGTCCTTCAAGGTTGTAATAAATCATATATAAATAGCTATCAATAAAAACAAAAGAGCATTTAAATTTCATTCTAGGCTGTAATAAATCATATATAAATAGCTATCAATAAAAACAAAAGAGCATTTAAATTTCATTCTGCTCAATTGTTCAAGAACCATTCCCATTAGGGTAAGATTTATAATAGTCTCTCTATATATAAACATATTCTATTCAATGCCTGCCATACTTAAAAAAAGAGGCACTTAAGACGAGATAAACAATGAACTAGAGTATCCATTGCTTTGAGAATTTAACATTCACACACAAATTCTGTATTTGGAGCCAGATAAACTCTCAAGCTTACGGTCTACATTATCATGCAATTACTGGAATGTCCCTATATGTTGTCCTTCCCAATAGGATAATTATTTTCTTTATCCCATTCTAAAGCCAGCCATTATTTTGCAGTGAGAATTTCAATTTTTTTTTGTAGCTGGACAATTTCAAGAGCATTCTGTTCATAAGATACAATGAATCATTGATTCTAAAATTGAAATGAACCATCACAGAATATTTTGATCTACGGAATTTTTTTAAATAACAATCCACATGGTCCAAAATTAGCGAGAAAAAGCCTATGGAAAAATCTTCAGATGCTGAAATGAGATGAAATTCCAGTCGAGAAATGGATATTGCCTTCAGAATAAATAATCTTCAGATGCTAACATGAGACGAAATTCCTGTCTTGCAATGGATTGCCTTCAGAATAAATAGACCTCAACTAAAATCTCAAAGATCATGTTTTCGATAAAAAAAAAATAAAGATTCATAAACCACCAAAAAAAATTCAGAAAATACTAAACAGAGAAAAAAACAGATATGTAATCAGTAATTACTGGAAAAAAATTTGTCAGCTGGGCAGTGGACTGGTGGAAGGTAATGAATTGCTCAAGGCACATTGACCCAAGTTTGATACTAAGTCTCTTCTCTCTGGAATGATAATTTACTGGAGTTCACAAAGCGGTAAGCTTTGTACTGGTACCAACAGGGGGCTTATGGTTGATCTGTTTTTGTTTTAAAAAAAATAAACTTGCCAAAAATTTATTGCAAAATGCAGCTAATGTTGGCCAATCATTATGCATATAGAGAATTCAAAATCCTAGCATGCAGTATCAAAGCAAGTTAAGCCACTCTGCATATTGGCAATCTGATTTTCAAAAGGAACACACTTCAAAGTGAAAATCCAAACTCAAAGGTAAAACATAAAACTTAAAACAAATTAAAACAACATTTCGCAGGATCAAAATAACACAGCCACAGAACCCATAATTAGTCAGAGTTCACAATGCCTTTCACTTACAACATCACTAACAAAATGAAAAATTTTATCCAATACCCTATTTACTTACATCAATAACAAAATGAAAAAGTTTATCCAATACCCTAACCACTAAGATGCTGACCTTAAATACTTTTCTCCTGAAAATCCAAAATGGATAATTTTATCCAATATCTTATTCACTTACATCAATAACAAAATGAAAAAATTTATCTAATACCATAATCACTAAAATGAAAAGTTTATCCCATACCCTGACCACTAAGACGCTTGCATTAAATGCTTTTTTTCCTTGGAAAAGTGAAAACCCAAACTCAAAAGCAAAACCTAAACTTAAGACAACATTTCATATTAACACAGCCCCAGAACCAAAAATTAGTCAGAGCCCAAAATGCCTCTCCACTTACGTTAATAAGAAAATGAAGAAGTTTAGCCACTGCCCTAACCACCAAGCTACTTACATTAATAAGAAAATTAAATTAGTAAGAGCCCAAAATGCCTCTTCACTTGCATTAATAAAAAATGAAAAAGTTTAACCACTGCCCTAACCACCAAGCTACTTACATTAATAAGAAAATTAAAAGGCTTAACGACTGCCCTAACCACCAAACTATTTGCATTAATATGGTTTCTACAGGAAAAGCGAAAACCCAGACCCAAAAGTAAAACTTAAACTTAAGACAACCTTTCGAAGGATCAAGTTAACACAGCCACAGAACCAATAATTAGTCGAGCCCAAGCTATTTGCATTAATATGTTTTCTATTGGAAAAGTGAAAACCCAGACCCAAAAGTAAAACTTAAACTTCAACATTTCGAAGGATCAAGTTAACGCAGCCACAGAACCAATAATTAGTCGAGCCCAAAATGCATCTTCACTTACATCAATAACAAAATGAAAAAGTTTAGGAAATACATAACCTCCCAGATGCTTGCATTAAATGTTTTTCTCTGCCCTTGCAAGGCTACCACATGAAAAGTGACGTTCCTTCCCACGAAAACAAATTATATTTAACCAAGATAATGCATTTGACAGAGAACCTAACAAATACTCAAAACTACAAATGTCTGTTCAATGGAATCATAAGATGGAAGTGAAAGAAATGAGCCAAGAGCATGCTCATGTAGACACTTGGAGGTTCACAGGCTTCTTGCACTTCGTTGGTTCAGTGCTTTGAAAACTGGCCAGACTCGCCAGTGCAGACTAGCTCACCCGTGGGGAACCAGATTGGTTTGTGAACTAGTCAAAACCCCTTGGGGACCCAGAGCGGTTTGTGAACTAGACAGGCCTGTTCCAAGTTAGTTTGACAAGTTCACAAACCCATCTAACGGTGCCCTACCTCTTCCAAACTCCGAGTTATTGTAATATAATGACACACCACCCTTTATTTACATATTTGGTGTTCAAAATATATTTATTATTAAGCTTTTCATAGTGTATATTTAAAATTTTTAAATCGCATGCTTTTTTTAACTAGTTTACTGTTTAGTTCTGGTTTAATCTTCGGTCAATTCTATTCCTGGTTTTGGTTATGGTTATCCTAAGAGGTGCTCTGGAATTAAATATGATATATAATATGGGTAAAGCTAATATGCGTTATAGTTCCGGTTTAATCTTGGTCAGTTCTATTCCTATTTTGGTTATCCCCAGAGGTGCTCCGGAATTTAATATGATATATATATATGTTATAATGTAATATAATAGGGGTAAAGCTAATATGTATTACTTCAAAAATATTAATTAATATGAAACAAAAATTTAGATTAATTTTAACTATAGGGTTTTTAAGTATATGAAAGGATTAAAATTATTTAGAGGAAAACATTTTTTTTTAAATGTAGAAGTTGAAGAAAATTTACATTTTATCTATATATATTTGATAGATCTAGAGTTAAGACGATCTAAAATGGTTTTAAAAACTTAAAATTGAAGTGTTGACATTGCTGGCAATATTGCCCAATCATTAGGGAAATAAAGAATTCAAAATCCTAGCATACAGCAGCAAGCTAAGCTACTCTTCATAAGGGCAAAGTAATCTTCAAAAAAAACATGAGTTTCAATATAAAAGTGAAAATCCATACTGGAAATTAGAACATAAACATGAGACAACATTTCTAGGATTCAAATTAACACAGCCACAGAACCAATGGTTGCTCTGAGAGTAACTTTTTTACGGTCCAATACGAGGGAGATGTGTAATTCTTTCCCTACTCAACATGTACTTGAAACGGCATTTTAAAAAAATATTAAAAGCAAAACAATAATTTGAACATTTTCATAAATAAAATATTTCAATGTCAGTAAATTCTTTTTATATCGACTTTATATAAATCTACTAAATAAATGAAAGCAACAAAATTTTATAAAAGAGATGTGTAATTTTTTCAATGATTAATATGAAATAGAAATATAATATTTATAAAAAGATATTTCAAATTTCAATATCCACTTTAAAATTTAAAATATCCATAATTATTAAGATATTTTAATAGTATGACCCTTAATATAAAGGAGATATATAATTTCACATATATAAATATATAATTAACTTAAATCTATCTTAACTACAAATTTACTATGAATGTAATATAAATAAAAGAGATCACATCACTCTAAAACCAATTTTTATTAAAATTTGAAAAAAAAATAAATAAATAAATCTTTCGACCCACAGTAAATTTAAATTAAATAAATTTACACCAGTTAATACCCCAAATGCCTCTTTACTTACCTCAATAACAAAATACAAGTTTAGCCAATACCATAACTACCTGAGAGTTTGAATTCAATGTTTCTCTCTTGCCTTGTAAGTCAATGCCAAAATACACGGTTAAAAAATACAAGTTTAGCCAATACCATCACCACCAAGAATCTTGCCTTCAATGGTAGATTCTTGGTTTTCTTCTACCCTTGTAAGTGCACATTTCAATAAGAAACAGGAAGTTGACTGCAATGCCCAAACCACAATGCCATTACGATATGAGATTTGATGTTCCTCCACTCGAAAACAAATTATATGAATGATACATTTTACGGAAAGTTCAACCAGTACATGAAGGTACAATTTTCTGCTCAATGGAACAACAAAATGAAAGTGAAACAACTGAGCCAAGAGTATGGCAGACCTCATCTAGATACCAGCAGGTTCACAGGCTTCATGGATTCAGTTGGATTGTAGACGTCGCTGGTAGCATTGGCAGCAGCTGCGGACATTGCTGTCTCCCGCAGCTATGTCCAACTTTATAAGACTCCTAGTGGCCAGAATTGCTGCAGGGACCTGATCATGCGAGGCTCTGGCGACGAGTCCTCACGTTGCAGACGAAGCGGCGTCCTTGACTTCCTATGGATTGGCAGAAGCCAAAAGGCACTGTCTCAGGATCCTCAAAATTGACTGCAGAAATTCTCCAGGGAGGGGAATTCTCGCACTCTTTGCACTGCAATCATCCATTGGCCCCTCTGATGAGGAGAAGCCACGATATTATCATTCCCTACAGTGATTCCATGTGCAAAATCACTATCGTCGTGGATATCGAATTTGCCTATTTCATCAATTAGGGCTCCGTCAGTATTAGACGTCCTAAGGTTATTACAATTCTCTGCAATTTTTTCCTCTTCCCCATCCTGGAAATTAGAATCCGATAAGCCTGCCTGCGGCCGATCGCGGACCTGATCATCGAAACTACGGGCACAGGCGCACTTCTGGCCGGTCCAGCCTTCAAAAAAGGGGCAAATGTCGACCTTGCCCCGGCAGGAATGGTGGAAATCTTCATGTAGAGGAGATCGAGTGCGACCCCGACAATGGAAACCCTCTTGGTGGATTTGCCGACGGCGTCCATGGTCTCCAGGGGTGGGGAGAACTGCCCGACAAAAGCTATGGCACAGAAATCATGTTGGAGCTGATTGCCAGGGGCATGTTAGAGGGACGGTTGGCCAGGAAGGGAATGTGGACGAGCCTTCACTTCGCCGGATGGTCTCGAATATGAAGAGCAGCTTGTGGAAGGAATCCGTATCGAAGGCGAGGCAGGAGAATGGGTTCCAGCAAGGAGTGGGGCGTTCCTGCGAGTCGGCGTCGGAGGAGAGCCAGTAGCAGGGTCCGTTGGAGGCGGAATAGGTTTTTAATATTTAATTTGCCTATCAACAATATTTGATTTTCACTAAATATCTATCAATCACCGTGGACCCATCTTAACTCAACTCTGAATGAAATTTCTTTTCACTAATATAAAAGAGGAGGCTTGCCCGTGAATGGATTTGATTTCTCTTGAGTTTGACAGATTTTTTTTTTTTTTTTTTTTTAAATATTTATAATTTTCTTTATTTTTTATTTTTAATAAAATTTAATTTAAGTGAATAAAATATATTTTTTATTTTTAATAATAATTATAATTATAATTTTTTTTATTTGTTTGAAAAATGTTTTATGGCTTAATAATTATACAATAAGAATATTCTTATCTTAATGATGATGATTATTATGTTCATTGAAGCTAATGTGGCCTATAAGATTTTAAGAAAAAAAGAGAGGTTAATTGTCATTTTTCAAAATCTTGTCTCTGTGATCAATGAGAAGGGAAAGAAGAGCTTCAAGATCGTTATAGTTAGGTTAGCTTAATAAGTCAAAAAGATTAGAGGTGTGGTTGATGATAGGGAATTGAGAGCAGATGTGAGCACAAATCGGGTAGTCTAAAATGAAGTGTTTTTCGTCTTCCACCTTCTTAGTATCACAAATCTGACAGATTCTATCGTCCCAAGGGGTCTTGGGAGTAGACCACCGCTCGGTCTCACTGCTAAGGTCATGAGAATTAGTTCTTATCCTAGTGATGTTCATTTTCTTCTTAGTGTTGGTCAACATAGGGATAATTATGGTTATCAAGGGTGGGGTTGATCACCTCCTTATAGTATCTTAGCTTCCTTTTACCCTCTAGCTCCTTACCATCCCACATCATGTCCTTAAAATTGGAGGTAATAGTATCATTGATACTATCCTTGCTTCCCATGATGATCTCCTTCTTAATCCCCCAAAAGGTTGAGCCAAGACTGGGCATCCTTATGGCACCCGCTCTTGAGGCACACGTGGGGGTTTTGACTAAAGTTAGAAGCAATTTTTGGAAGCCTTTTGGATTCCATGTTGTAAAGCTTCTTATACATCAGATATCTAAACATAGTCGTACTTTCAATGGGGGACAAGCCCGCTTCGATCGAGAGGATAGGATAGGGAGTATTTCCCTTGATCTTAAGGTTATAGGTTATGAATTGCTTTTGGATCATCTCAATCTTTCTCCATGACTCTCTAGATATACTACAACCCCAAACTTCACATCTATATAAGACAACAGGGGTGATGAGAGTCTCAAATAGGAACCTCTTTTTACTCCAAATGTAAAGATCGACCAACTTACAATTGTTTTCAAGCTCATAATAAGCTTTCCAACCTCCAATAATTCTTTTCTCAATGCTATAATTCCAGTTGAGTTGATGAGGAAAGTCAATACCCAAATATTTATAAGAAGAAACTTACTCTAGACAATGGTTATCATAGACGAAACTACCATGGGTGATCTTTTTGGATTTAATGATCATGACTTTAGTCTTGTCGGTATTAATTGTCATACCCATCTTGGAGCAGTAGACATGAAGAGTCTTAAGTTGTTTGTCTAGGTCATCATGACTTTTTGCAAGAAGAACAATATCATCAACATAAAGGAGAAGAGTAATGATTATGCCAGCGAGCTTGGTGCCCTTGCAACCCACAGTTTCCAAACACTCCTCTAGCTTATCAATGTAAATACCAAAAAGGGTAGGAGATAGGGGACACCCTTGCTTAACCCCGATATTGCATTTAATATCTTTAGACCACCCTTTATTGGTCTTAAGCTTGGCAATGACAGTCTCATAGAGGCGGATCACAACAATCCTCAGTTCAGGAGGAACCATGATCTCTTCAAGTCTCTCCCAGAGCTTATCTCAAGGGACAGTGTCGAAAGCTTTTCTAAAGTCCACAAAACAGAAGAGATTGGTTTTACTATTGCGACATTCCTCTGCAATGATCCTGAGAGTGACAAGGTGGTCGATAATCGAGTGTTGTCTCCTAAAACCAATTTACCCTTTAGCCCTTCTACCCTAGTTCTCAAGCCAAAAGCTAAGCTTTAGTTTTCAATTTAATTTAAAAAATTACATATATATTAAAATTTTATTTATAATATTGAATTATTATTGCAAATGAAAATGTTATTACAAAGGCTATAATTAATATATTTAATTATTTTTATTAATAATAATTAAAAATAAAATTATAATTTACTTATTTTTTATTTTTATTTTTTTTTGTAATGTGAGATATATTAGCTAGTAAGTGTTTTGATGTTTATAATTGTTACGCCAAGAGGTGCTCTACAAATAATAATAACGTTACATTTAAAAATATTAAAATAATAATTTAAAAAAATAAATAAATTAATTAAATAAAATGTCGCCCATAATTAAAAACTTCAATTTGCACTTTAATTTTACATAACTTTATATAGAGATATAAAGTAACCGAAAATAAAAATAAAAATTAGTAGGAAGAAGAAATGTGATTTCTTCCCTTCTTCATCTTCATATGGAGATGAGTACAAAAAAAAATTACTTTTCAACACGAGAAAAAAATATATTTTCTTGAGTATTTTATAGGAGATGGCAGGAAATAGTATTATTGATATTACATGATGTGTAGTTCATTCTACATTTAGTTTATATGTGATATTTAAAACAAAAATATATTAATAACAAAAAATATTTATATTCATTTTCAATGCAATCAACTAGAAATTTTTCATGGTTCCTTTCAATTGAAAAAAATATTTTATTGACATCTCATTTTTATTTAGAGAATATTTTATTTTTTATTTTAAGAGAGACATGTGTCGACTCCGCTTTAAGCACGAACCTAATTAGACATTGAAAAAATTTATTATAATAAAATTGCATTTTTATTTAAAGAATATTTTATTTTTATTTTAAAAGAGACATGTCAACTCCAGTTTAAACACGAACCTAATTAGACATTGTTTTCATATTAGACAATAAAATACATCTCTCTACACAATTATTATTATTAAAAAATAAATAACAATAATAATAATAATTTAACTTAAAAATAAAAAAAATATTCACTAGTTCGATAAAGATTAATTAAAGATTAGAAAAAAATCAACACCCTCTTTTCCAAGATTACATATAAAAAAAAAGTTTAATTTTATTTTTCGAAGTTAAAAAGACAAAAATTTGCTACGGTTTTGTTAATTATGAGTTATATTTTTAATTAATGTAAAAAAAATACTAGGAGGAGTTTTGAGAGCAGCGAAACAATGGAGGTTTAAGGTTTGTGTCAGTACAACAGCAGATTTGCACGGACCACGGCATCTCTGCAACAATTCTCTAGCAATATGAACAACAATATATGACAAGGAATAGCGCACAAATCATGGACATCCTCCAGGGGGAGGACACGGTGCCTCCCCCCAATGATCAAGAAAACATTCAGATGCACACGGAAGATAACGAGAAAAAGCCCCAGGAAGAAACGGGAACGGTTCCTTGTACACAGACAGATAATACAGAAAGAAATGCAGCTCCCAAAGCAACATCGGCTACCTGTAAGCCTGTTGCAGCTGAAAGACCTAAGATTGAGCTCCCAAGTCAAAGAATCAATACCCAAATCTAGTATATGAAGGATCATGCATTAATAGGGAAATTTATAGGCTTCTGGCCTACAAAGAAAGCTTTGCATGGATGGATCGCATCCAAATGGAAACCAAAAGGGCACATTACCCTGCAGCTGGGACCTAAGGGCTTCTTTACGGCAGTCTTCAACTGTATAGAAGATCAAAACAGGGTCCTCGATGGAGGACCATACTTCTTTAATGCAGTTGGTCTTTACTTGAGACACTGGATTGAAAGATTCAATCCGGACAAAGAAGATCTAAGCTGGGCACCAATGTGGATCCGTCTTTATTCCCTTCCATTGGAGTACTGGGATGAAGGCTCGCTGCAAGATATTGGAAATGGACTGGGGGAATTCATCAAAATTGCGGAGGAGACAAAACTCAAAAGATACACTTCCTACACCCGCATTTGCATTTATATGCATCTAAGCAAAGCTCTCCCATATGTGGTAAGTTTATATCATGATGATTTTGAATGGATTCAGTCAATAGATTATGAACATGTCCCATTTCGATGCAGAAAATGTCATGTCCTTGGCCATCTCTTTTGTGACTGCCCATCAAATGTGAAACCCCTGACCTCTACCTCCTCAGACAAACCTGACTTTGACGGATTCACCAAAGTCAGCAACCGCAAAAAAAACCACAAAAAACCTGCATCAAACCCTAAAAAACCTTCCGCCAACACTTCAATGCCATCCACCAGTAATAGCTTTGAGATCTTAGCCCAGCCGGATTCGAATAACAATGAGAACCCCTTACACTCCGAGGAGTCTCCCAAGGCATCATCACAATTCATTCCCACCGGCTCAAAGCAACCCCAAAAGCATAAGCAATCCATAGATCTCACCACCTCCTCACCCAGTCTGATACCGATATGGAAATCTCATGGCATGGAGGTAGACATTGTGCAGCAAGAAACCACGGTTGCAACAGAGACCACAGAGGAAAGGAGCGAGGCCCAGCACATGGAAGAGGAGCCTGAAAGCATAGATATAGGAGATCTGGACATATTTGGATTAGAACAAGCTTGCAGGAAAAAAGAATTTGACAAGATCCCAGAAAGACAGCTGGAAAACTTGGAAGTCATCCTTTCCAGAGCACAACAGCAAAGAACCCTAGGCATTTAGCCTGGAAGTCAATGGGATGGCAAAAACATTCCTAAAGATAATAAAAAAAGAGGGAGGAAAATAGATCTCCAAAGAACCATCCGCATTGGGGAAATGCTGGTGGAATCAGGAAGATATTCCAAGCTTACAAAGTATTACAGTCCCCTACCCAACAATGAATCATGAAGCTCACTTCATGAAACATAAAAGGGCTAAATAGCCCTGGGAAATATAGAATGATAAAAAACATGATTCAGCAGGAGAAACCCTAAGTCTTCTTCACGCAAGAAACTAAATGTAACTCTACAACACTTGGTCAAACCCTTGCAAAAGCATGGCCAGGCAGTCAAGCAGTAGCAGTGGACGCCTCAGGAGTTTCAAGAGGTCTAGCAATAGTCTGGGACGAACGCGCTATCACGCTTACTAATATCCATGTGAGTAAGCACTTCATTCAAGTCACCTTTCATATTATAGGGACAAATGTGCATGGTCACCTAACCAATGTCTACTTCCCCCGGGAGGAAACACATAAGATAGAAATTTTGAATACTTTATCTTTGATCAACTCCAACAGAACACATCCACTCTGGATCATAGGTGGAGACTTCAATATGATTACTAAGCTGAAAGAAAAAAGTGGAGGCAGGAATAAACTGGATAGTGAAAGTATTCATTTAAAAAATTTCATCCAAAACAATTGGCTCATGGATATGCCATTCAACAATGGAATCTATACTTGGAATAACAAACGAGCAGGCACACATCAAATTGCCTCTCGACTGGACAGATTTTTGCTTTCAGACAATGCCATCCATCTTGGAGGAGACTTCTCGGCCTCGATCTTACCTCTCACAGGATCAGATCACTGGCCAATCTCGCTCCAATGGCAAAGACTGGGGAGCACCACACGGCGGCCCTTCCGCTTTGAAGCGTTCTGGTTGATGCATCTAGACTTCAACAATCTGATAAATGCAGTTTGGAAAAGCTTCAAACCCCTGGACGGCTCAAAAATGTATCAATTCCAACAAAAACTCAAAAATCTTAAAAAAAATATCAAGCAATGGAATCAACTGACCTTTGGTAATATCTTCCAAGCTCAAAACGCTCTAGATCAAGAAATGAAAAGAATACAACAGATGATCATTACTGAGGGGAGATCTGAAGCACTCTCAGAGCAGGAAAAACTCCTTCATACACAAATAGTAGAAACAGCAAAGCAAGAAGAAATTCTTTGGAAACAAAAATCAAGAGTTAGATGGCTTAAAGAGGAAGAAAGAAATACAAAAAAATTTCATCGCACTACTGTACAGAGAAGGATGCACAACAACATCACTCACATTCAGAATCGGCAAGGGGAACGATTGGAAAAACATGAGGATGTAGAACAAGAGCTTCTTACTTATTTCAAGCAGGTGCACCAAGAACCACAAGTTGATAGACAACCAGCCATAGAGAAGATCATCAAGAACATCCCAAAAATAATAACAGAAGAACACAATCAGCTCCTCCTTTGGCCAATATCTTTACAGGAAGTGGAGAATGCAATGCGACAACTCAAAGAAGGAAAGGTGCCTGGCCCTGATGGTTTTACATCAAATTTCTTCCACAACTTCTGGGATCTAATTAAAGAGGAGGTCTGGCAAGTTGTTGAGGAATCCAGGACTAATAGATGGATGCTTCCCTCTCTGAACGTGACCTTTATTGCCCTCATCCCCAAGGAAGATCAATCTCTGACTCCTGACAAATTCAAGCCTATCACACTCTGTAATGTCACTTATAAAATCATTTCCAAAGTTACTACCTTTCGACTGAAGCCGCTAGAGCAATCAGGATATGTGGAAAGTCGGCAAATCACTGATGGCATCATTCTCACCCACGAGATTATACACTCCCTGACGCTGCTCAAAAAAGCAGGTATGCTTCTAAAAATTGACCTCTCTAAAGCTTTTGATACTTTAAGCTGGCCTTACATTCAAAAGATGTTGTTTGCCTTTAGCTTCTCCCCTCCCTGGGTTAGATGGGTTATGAGTCTTATAACTTCCACCTTCTTCTCCATTCTGGTCAATGGAATCCCTTCCACCCCCTTCCATCCTTCTAGAGGAATCAGACAAGGAGATCCACTTTCCCCCTTTCTGTTCGTTCTAATGGCGAAAGGGCTTGGAAGAAGTATTAAAGAAGCTCTTCAATCCCAGCAGCTCAGAGGCCTCTCCTTTCCCAACACCCCTGCTTTTACCCACCAACAATTCGTGGATGATAACATGCTGTTTGGCCATCCCTCGGTTCAGGAAGCCCTCAAATTAAAATCCCTTTTGAATGAGTTCTCAGATGCCTCTAGCGCCAGCATTAATAATGCTAAGTCCTAAATCTTTTTCTTCCATACCCCTGCTATCACTCAGTCTTCCATAGCCCGTATCCTTGGATTCACGATAGCTACTCTCCCCTCTAATTATTTGGGTGCACCTATCACTGATTCTACTTTAAAGCATTCTTCCTGGCAACTGCTCTTGGAAAAATTGGAAGCTCGCCTCTCCTCATGGACTTATAGAGCCCTCAATATGGCCCGTTGTCTAGTGCTAATCAAAGCTGTCTTGCAATCCATGCCTCTTTATCTCTTTTCAGTACTGGCAGCGCCAAAATGGGTACTCAAGAAAATCGAAAATCTTCAGAGGACTTTTATGTGGCGAAATTCGAGACAAAATAGAAAATGGGCACTAGTGAAATGGGCTACGGTCTGCCTTCCAAAAATCTCAGGAGGCACTGGGCTTCGTGATCCTCAGCACAGTAATGTTGTCATGGGGGCACGTCTTTGGTGGAAATGGATCTCGGCGCCGCATACTCCCTGGGCCATCCTCTGGACAACAAAATATGCAAACAACCGACCAATAGATGATCTAATCCGACTCACAGAAGTAGGCAAAGGATCCTTAATCTGGAACGCAGCTAATCAACACAAAGATATTATCCAACAGCATAGCTTCTGGGAAATAAGGGATGGCAATAATGCAAGGTTTTGGGATGACTCTTGGCAGCAAAGACCCAAGCTGAGGGACCTGATCAAACCCCACCAAATACTGGAATGGGAAGAGCATCAGATGGACAAGGTTAGCCAGCACTGGTTGCCCACTCTCACACAAGGATACAGACAATGGATAAACTCGGACCACATCATTAGGCAAGGCACAGAGTCCATTCAAAAAAATTTGGAGGTAGAACAAAGTTTGGGCCCCCAACATTTGGCGAAAAGTCTCCACTTTCCTCTGGTTGTTATGTCAAAACAAAATACTCACTTGGGACAATCTGCGGAAAAGAAGCTTTCACGGGCCCTCCATTTGCCCCAACTGTAAACAACAGGAAGAAACTACTCTGCATCTCATGAACTCCTGCCCATTGGCAAACAGACTCTGGGAAAAAGCAAGCTTCAAATGCCAAAAAGAAGGAAGAATTAAAGAGGATATCACCAACACCATACGTAGTTGGGCAATCAATCCATATAAGAGTAAACTGTTAAACTCTTTATGGAAAATCATCCCAGGTCTTCTCATGTGGACAATATGGAAAGAAAGAAATCGTCGCATCTTCAAAGACCAATCCACACCTTTAGAAGTCCTATGGAACAATGTTTGCCAAAACCTTCAGGAAACACTAATGCTCCAAACTTGGTATGAAGAAGACTTTCCTTCCATTCCATAGGAAAAGAATATATGGGCAAACTGGAATCTTCATTTGAACCAGGTACAGACAAATCATAAATTCTCTTCACACAACAAAATACCAAACAAATGGCTACCTCCGCCCCATAATATGATACAAATCAATTTCGATGGAGCATCCAAAGGCAATCCGGGCAAAGCAGGATATGGCGGAGCATTTAGGGATCATAAAGGCAAACCTCTTCTAACTTTCCTAGGCTCAATTGGCTGGGATATGAACAACTTGGCCGCATTAGAAGGGCTATGGCAAGGGCTTCTTCTAGCTCAACTTCACAATTTCTTCTAACTATTAATTGAAGGCGACTCTCAAATTCTCATTAACATGGTTAATCAGATTCTGCAGGGGACACCGTCATACAAAGTGGTCAGCAGCTGGAGATTGGCGGAAAGATTAGAGCTCATAGAACAATGGCTCTCCACCAACAGAGTAGTCACCTTCAAACACATCCGCAGAGATGGCAACAAAGTGGCTGATTTCTTAGCTAATATAGGAGTTGACAGTGGTCGGACTCTACATACTGGCTCGCTTAACACTATTGCCACTGCATCCCAGATAAAGGATTACAATGAATTGGTACAGAGTGAAGAAGCACACTTGGATGCGGGTGATCATAATGCCATTAATGCTGATTAGATGGAAGGACGGTGGGAGGCTTGGCCACATGGCCGCCCACGTCCCCTCCCAGGCCAGAGTAAGGCGAATTCATGGTGACTTGCAGGCACCATTAATATGGTGCTCAAGTCGAGAATTCTGTAACAAGCATAAGGAAATGGCCTCCATAGACCATAACTCAGTCTTCCCTCCTCTGATAAACAGCACTTGCCCTCCTCAGGCTGCGGAGCCATGCTCTTGCACCGTCACTGGCAGACGATGTTGGTTGCTCAGCTGCGTGGATGTGGGAAATGGGTATCATTTCTCCCAAACGACGCACTATAAGTTGATTCAAGCTCAAAACCCCTTTGTTTTCCCTCTGAACAGCCATTCCAGTCCCAGTAATTCCTCTGATTCCCCAAGTGTTAGCTCTGAGACTAATTCAGTCATGGCGCGCATCTGACACTGCATGCGCAACAGAAGAGGGGGCAGTCGTGGCGGAAGCATTCGTCCTCCCGCTACGCCCAGCCCTGAATCTGCTTCTCCCTCCTCTTCTCTAGTCATTACTCATCCCCATGGCACCTTCTCCGACAGGTATCCAGACACGCACAATGGCAGAGGGCGGGCTCAGCTCCAGGGTGACCGCAGAATGAACGCAGCCATCCATACTACCAATTTTCCTCTTCCCCCTCACCCCTCTCCTCATACGACTCAATTCCGCTTCCATAGCACTCTACACCGGCCCGTCATCACCGCTACTGTCACCATTACCTTCATTGAGGAAATTGACCTGCAGGAAGCTCAGCCAAGGAACAACGGTGAGCAGCAGAGCGTTGCTCAATGGAACACGAATGCCCGAGACCCAAGAAAGCAGTAGATGGTTGAGAACTCTGCCACCCCGCATGGAGAGGAGCTAGTTGGCAGCCAGCCGACCACCGAAGGCAGAGTAGGAGACACGAAGGCAACCAGTGTCGCCCAGGGCGACACGTCAGGCAAGCATGCAGCAGAGGGCAGCTCTGTTGGCACTCAACCAGTTTGTGGAATACTGTGCGGCACGTCAGCAGAGGAGGAGGAGTGGTACAAGTATGCGTGTCGAATTGTGGAAGAGCCTGCTACAGACGACCTCCAGGGGGTCCATCCTGATTGACAACTAGGCTGCCAGGTGTCGCCCTTCCGCCAGCTAGAGGTTTCATATGCTGTTGTCTGATTTTTGCTATGTTTTGTTTTTGAAAACTTTCCTTCTGGTTTGATTCGCTAGTTTTCAATCTAGATCCCCTGTGCGGGTTTTTGATGTCAAAACTTGTGACCCCTGCGTGGGTTTTTTAATCTGGTTTCACGGACTGGTTTCCCCCTCGATGGGCAGTCGCGATTAGGTTGTGATATTTTTTGACAAACTCTGTTTAGCACTGCAAAGGCCAACGAGGTTTTGTTTCATATCAATAGAATAATATTACTTAAGGAAAAAAAAAATAAAAAAAATAATTTTAAATTATAAATTATATTTTTCTTATGTAATTATGATGTATATGTTTCCATTACTTATGGTTGTTATTATTAACAATCAATATATATGTGCGTGTGGTTGCATATACCCACTATAAAATAAATTTAAACAAGTAAATTATCTAATAAGAAACATATACAACCCCTATTAATTGTGATAATTAAATATTAGTTGTGATCATTATTACTTCTCATAGTTGAATTGAAATGACCTGAAAAAAAACTTAGCAACTTCCACCTACAACAAAACCTACGAGTGATTAAAATAACAGACCCTAGGTTCACGAGTTGTTTTAAATAACATACCCTAAGTTCACGAGTTGTCTTTAGAAAACTTTTTAAATTTTTAGTCAAATTTAATGATATGGGAAATGCTTGCTCTTCTCATCATGGTTGCATTCATTATTTATGAGCATAGTTATTTTGAAGGCTAACAAAAAGCCTTCCAAAGTTTATTTTGAAAGTACTCTGCAACGTAATGAATTATTTTTCATAAAAAAAAAAATTATGAGAAATTTAAAAGTTACAAAAGGTACA
The DNA here is from genome assembly GCA_031772625.1 of Pinus tabuliformis. NCBI lineage: Eukaryota > Viridiplantae > Streptophyta > Pinopsida > Pinales > Pinaceae > Pinus > Pinus tabuliformis. The sequence goes on along the minus strand of CM062809.1, from coordinate 794,014,555 downwards.
ATTTTGGGATTTTCTTAGTCGCATTTTTTCTGTGGCCCATCATGGAGATAAAGGTAAGGGAAGTTTAGTAGTGATAATTATGTCACTATTTGGGTACCCAAAGTTTGAACATGGAAATTATTTTTTTCAAAGAAGAGTTGCATTGTGTTGTGATTGCTTCATGTGACTCTAGGTTTTTTATTTATACACTTGTGGTTGGTCCTTATAGGTTTATGAGTTTTTAATATTTTTTTAGTGAAGTAATGCGCATAGATTTGTTATTTTGTTTTGGTGGAGTTTTTAGGATTTTTATTTAAATTTGTGATTTTTTTTTGTAATATTAGAAGGTCAATTAAGGAATTTGTGATGAATCAATTTGTTTTTTTAATTTTATGGGTCTTTTCTAGGAGTTGTCTACGGAGATGGAGGAATTGCGAAGGCCAAAAATAGCCTGGGCAAAAAAAATTCAAAAATGGCCAGAATCCAGGCAAAAAAAATTGAAAAGATCTTGTAGATGCATTGTTTGAATCATGTTTTTGACGGTGGAAATGGATTAAGCACCATCAAAAACCTGTAAGACACCTAAAATTATGAAATTTCACTGCTTTTACTTAGATTTACAAAAATCCCTACAAGATTTTTTCAAAATATAACCGGAATTTCCATAACTTCCAAAGAAAAAAAACATTAAACTACTGCTTTTTTCTATATAAAAATTAACCTATCAACAAATATGGAGTCCCTTATAGGCCATGCAAACTAGCCCAATGTGATGATAAGTAAAGTTCTTATGAGGCTTACAATATATATATATATATATATATATATATATATATATGCTTTTGTATTGATTAGGTGGCACTCATAGTCAAAGGAAGCATCTTCAAAAGAAACAAATAAAAAAATAAAAATAAAACACGAAGGATTCTCTTTCATAATAATAACCATAAGGCAATACAAAGTAGGCCAAAAAAAAATGTGGACAAGGTCGTTAGAATTAATTTCTTACCTTAAGAATCACACTCAAAGCTTGATTATATAGATTAATAAATTAAAAGGTAAAAAGAAGTGGCAATAAGTATTATGGAGCAACTTACTGGTAAGGAATCTATTATCAATAAACACATAATGGAGCAACTTATTCGTAAAGAATCTATTGTCAATAAACAAATAATGGCTCACTATTGAAATCCATGTGTTGGAAAATTAGAAAGATACTTATATTAGAATTATCGACCAATAAATTACAAGAATGATCAAAATATGAAGTTTCCAAGATATGAAGATGCCTAATCATCTTAATTATATTAGTATAAATTTATCTAAATTACAAATTTATCTCTTCAATATCCAAATTGTGTGGAAACCCATTAATTGAGATAAATAAGCCTTTCTTTGCCTAATCTATGATTAATAGGATGAGCTACCTCTTCAATATCCAAATTGTGTGGAAACCCATTAATGGAGATAAATAAGCCTTTCTTTACCTAATCTATGATTAATTAGATGACAGTATGAAATTTATTGGAGAAATGAAACTTGAAGCACTTATCTTGGTTCTATGAATTTCATAAATCCACTTAGGATTAGGGATCTATGTTTTGTAACTAGTTATTCCTAGTACACATCCCTTGGCCAACTTACGAGAAGAAAAGCCTCCTAGGGCAATGATGAGTGGGAACCCAATGTTACCAACCTAGTACGTGTGATTGTTGGCATTATGATGCATGTGTTGTACTTGATGGCAAACAACTCATAGAAGATCAACTCACTTATATATATCTAGATGAATCTACGGAAGAGATATCAGATGACAATTCTCAGTATGACAAGTCCAAAGGGGGAGATTGTTGGCATTATGAGACAAGTGTTGTCCTTGACGGCAAATCACACAAATGATAAATTATAGTGCAGCAAATTTATTTGATAAATTATAGTGCAACAAAGTTTCCTTTCATGTAGAGAAAAGTTCACGCACTTTTATGCAAAGAAAATTTTATTCCATGTAGAAAAAAGTTCACGCACTGTTATGCAGAGAAAAGTTTATTCCATATAGAGAAAAGTTCACGCACTTTTATGCAGAGAAAAGTTTATTCCATGTAGAGAAAAGTTCACGCACTCTTATGCAAAGAAAAGTTTATTCCATGTAGAGAAAAGTTCACGCACTCTTATGCAGAGAAAAGTTTATTCCATGTAGAGAAAAGTTCACGCACTTTTATGCAAAGAAAAGTTTATTTCATGTAGAGAAAAGTTCACGCACTTTTATGCAGAGAAGAGTTTATTTCATGTAGAGAAATGTTCACGCACTTTTATGCAGGAAAAAGTTTATTTCATGTAGAGAAACGTTTACGCACTTTCATGCAGAGAAAAGTTCCCTTCATGCAAGAGAAAAGTTCACGCACTTTCATGGTTGGTTCATGGTATTAGTCCGACAGTTTTTGATCCTATGGTTTTGGCCTGTGGTATTGCATCTAAAAGTGTTGATCTCACACACTTTCATGGTTGGTTCATGGTATTAGTCTGACAGTTTTTGATCCTATGGTTTTGGTCCGTGGTATTGCATCCAAAAGTGTTGATCTCACACACTTTCATGGTTGGTTCATGGTATTAGTCCAACAGTTTTTTGATCCTATGGTTTTGGACCGTGGTATTGAGAAAGGACTAAGGCTATAAAAGAGGAAGGAGATCATTTGGCAAAGTATCATCTGAATTATTGAATATCTGATAAAGTGCTAGATCTGGAATATTGTGATTGGGTTATGGTGCAGATCTAGATCTGAGCTAAAGAGGGATCTCACCGGTTGATGGAAAACAAGATCTAAGGATAGATCAGGATCAAATGGTTTGAAATGAACTATCTCTATATATTTGATTATGCTTATTCTAGATCTATATACTGACGCTTGTAATGATCTGAACTGGGTATAACTTGAGTTTGAAATCGCTGCAAGTCATATTTGAATATTTATAGATCTGTATGCGGGTTGGCTTTGGTGTAAGCGCGTATGTATGCAGGTTTGGTTCATTGTAGTAGCGTATACAATTTGAGCTATGATATTTGAAGTCACAGGTGGTTCTGGTTGTTGATGGGTTCTGATGATAGCTTAAAGGTGTCAGTATTCTGCATATCCTGTTTGGTTGATTGTTTTTAGCTTCAGTATTGATGGATGAGAACTAATATTGGATCAGGATCATAATGACTCATATTTATGTGATCTGATGGACTAGATCTGGGTGCTAACACATATATTATCCTTGTATATGTATTGATCTGGTGTTTGGGTGATTCAGAAGATTGATTGATTATGTGCTTCAATTATATTAATGGGTCCAGTATTAAAATTGGATGAAACGTGGCCTTTCAGATTATGTGTTGTGCTTCAGGAGTATCCAGTATGAAAATGTATGAAACGTGGTACCCGGAGGAGAGAAGATTGTAGGGCAGCACCTACGTACTAGTATCTTAGCTAGTACAAGAGCTAAGGGGGTGGTAGCTCCCTTCCAGTAGCAGTTGAAAACTTTGGAGCATTGTAGCAGGTAGCAGCCTACGTATTAGTAAATGGATCGGCTAGTACAAGAACTATGGGGGTTGTAGCTCCCTTCCAGGAGAGACTGGAGAACGAGAGAGGGTTGTAGCTCTCTGCAGGTAGAAGTCTGCGTACTGGTATAAGACTGCACCAATAAAGAAATATTGTAAAAGGATTTTCTTATTAAGAAGAAGATTGAGATGACTTGCAGCAGGTGGTTTTCTCCCACATTGGGTTTCCACCTTATATCATGTGTTCATGTGTGTGGCTTATGTGTGATGATCTGTTCTATTTTACTGCACCTGTTCACTGTTAATATGGTTGATAATGTTCTAATGCACTCATTAAGGATCAACTAACTGAATCATAAGAAGTTGTGGAAGTAGCATATATGAATCTGAATATGGAAATGAAAAAGTTTTATTGATGTGATAACACTGATTCACCCTCCCCCCTCTCAGTATTATTTCCAACAATTGGTATCAGAGCAGGTCCTTTGGTAGAAGCTTGATCGCTTGAAGGAGATCCGTGGAACTATGGGAAAGAAGCTTAAGAAGAAAGCACCTAAGAAGAAGAAGACATCTCAGAAGAACTATGACAGTGGAAGAATCGATTGGGGATTAGGTATAAGAAGCTCTTCAGATTCAGAATCATTTCAGAATGAAGATGAACTATCAGGTATGAATTTGGTCTCCTCTAATGTTCCAGCTATCTATCCATTTGGAAAAGATGAAAGTGATAGTGAAGCAACTGAATTTGCTTTTATGGGTGAGCAAGAAAAGTATCAAATAGAGGCAGTATTTAGAAGGCTTACAGACAATATTAAGGATCAACAAGATCTATTGAACAAAAGGGAATGTGTTTTCAATGAAGAAGTTACCAAACTAAAAGCTCAATCAGAGGAAGGAAACAAGGTAAGAAAGTTACTCAAGGACAAGGAAAATCAATGTCAAAAGTTGCAGGGTGAAGTGACATCATTAAGAGATGAAGTCAATGAAAGAAGCACAACCATCAAGAAACTTAGAGATAGATCCAGTTACTATGAAAGTCTTGAAGCCACGATCCGCTCGCTAAAGGAAGATCTTGAAGAATCAAAGAAGCATAATAAAGATCTACTCCAAGCTATTGAAAAACAGGAAAACGAAGTTATCAGCTTAAAATCTCAACTGGAATGTGCCTTCAGAATTCGTCAAATGCAGCAGAATGTGAATGAAGAACAAGAAAAGGAGATTCTCAAACTGAGGAATCAGTTGGAAGAAGGAAGGAAAGCGGAAGAAGACATGAAGAAGCAATGTCTAGAAAAGGAAGAACAACTTCAAGTTGAGGTAAATATCTTGAAAGGTAAATTAGAAGAAAAGGATAAACTATTACGATTTCAAGATAGCACTAAAGCCTTGGATGATATTCTTAGTAGTCAAAGGTCTCCTGCTATCAAGACGGGTCTTGGTTTTCATGAATCTGTTGAAGGTGAATCTAGTTCACAAGGTGAGGCAAGGAAATCTAAAGAGAAATCTAAAATGATCAACAAAAAGATGAAAGGTCAACCCCATCAACAATCAAGGAAAGAGACTTCTCAAAGAAAATATCTTACTCCTAACTATGGTCGGCCATTTACTCAGATGAATAATATTGAATGTTATGAATGTCATAATCTTGGACATGTTGCAGCTAGATGCAGAAGAAGGATGGTTCAAGATCATCACACAGAAAGATCATCACATTCCAGGTACTTCAATGGATATTGTTTTTCTTGCAATATGTTTGGTCACAAAGCTGCTGATTGCTACAGGAGGAATATGAAACATGTAAGATGTTATGCATGTAACAAACTTGGACATATAGCAAAGAAATGCAGGAACAAAGGACGAACATCACACCAAAAGGAGAAAACATCATCACACTTGAAGATATGGAAGAAGAAGGAAGTACAGTCAGACAGATTTGGCACAGCGCAATGTACTCAGATACAGCACAACACAGACATAACAGACTCAGAGGGAGCTGAAAGTATAAAACTTCAGTATCCTGAATCTCATACGCAAGTTCCATAAAGGGAAGTCGCATATATACGCGAATTAGACACTGCAAAGTCGCGTATATGTTAGTCTGAGGAAAAGTAGTGGGGACAGGCTCAGAAAAAGGGTCTGATATGATTCAGTCCATTATTTGCTCTATTGGTTAATAGTTACAGTCCGCTGAGGATGTGTGGAAATGTTTTGATGTCTAGAAATGTTTTGATCCTAACTTGATGATGATGATGTCTTGATGCTTATTGCTTATATATGCATGATTAGATGTAACAGATGGCACAGGTTGAAGGGGAGCATATGCCTTTAATAATGCATTGTTGGCATTATGGTTAATAGCCTTGGTGATGATGTTTATATGGCTAAATGATATATCTTGCTATGATGTGGTTGTGAGTTGTCTATGATAAATTCTCATATGATGCTTGGGGTTACATAGTAGATGTTCAGATCAGATTTATGGTTGATTCTTTGATGATGCATATATGGTGCTTACATGGTGATCTTCATAAGGATAAGGAGAAGTACAAAGCTTGAATATACATCTTCCTCACTTGATGATGAGTCTCTCATATGCTGCTGTCGTCATATGCATAAAGATCATACAGTTATGATGCAGGCACTCTTGTGGATAAGGATTGTTGTTGTTGATGATATCAAGAAGTTTTGCCAAATGAGCTTGAGCTCAAGATACATAGTGCTGATACATGGATGACTACTCAAAGTTGCTTTGTTGGAGACATGATGATGAGTTCTTATCTATATGATGATAGGTTGATACTTACATATGTTGATTGATGCAGATGTTCCCAAGCAATGATACTTGGATCATGTAGATCTTGATGTTGATGAAATGGCTATGGTGGTTTCACACATGATATAATGTGAATGACTCTGAATTCTGTTCAAAGGGATGAATTGATGCAGACATACCTTGTTATAGGTTGATGACTTATACTCTACAGGACATTTACAGGTTGCTGATCTGGAATTGTTTGTACGCGAGTTTCACAAGGAGTATCCGCGAATATACGTTAGTTTCTGTGGATTCAGTCGCGTATATGTTGGTTTGAATAAAATCAGTGGGCCAGACTCTGGTTGAAGAGAGTCTGATATGGGTCTGTCAGAGACCATCAGGCACAGGTTCAGGGGGAGCAGATAATCTTCTAACAATGCATTGTTGGCATTACCTTAGAAGCTCTTGGTTCTAGTACTCAAGCTGTTTTTGTTTCAGGTGGATCAGCTGCAGAAAGGAGAACAGAAGAACAACATGGTTGCTGATATATACAGTGATTGTCAGATGTTGCTGATAGTAGTTTGCATAGTCTTGATATTTCGTTTCTATGTCATGTATATCTTTTTTTATCAAGGTCATGTAACGGCCTATTTTGGTTTCCCCACTATGCCTGGGATGATTGATGCAATGTGATTGGTTGTCATATGTAAACTTTTGATGTATCCCCACTTGGTTGGGTGAATGAGTCAATTCTAGTATATCCCCACGTGGTTGGGAAATGGATGTATGTACTGAGTCTTTTGGTGATAGGAAGGTCTCCTATGATGTATAATTCATGGTTCTTCTTGAAGAACATCTTTTTGCAGATCTTGCCTTCAGTCAGGAAGAGCATGAACAGCACACTTCAGCAGTACAGAGACTTGGCATGTACTCAGGGGGAGCATGGACAGATTGGTACACTTTGGCATATACAAAGGGGGAGAACATTTGGAGATTTCAGCAAGTACTCAGGGGGAGTATGAACAACGGAATGCCTTTCTAGGAAAGAGAATATCTTGGTTCGCCCTTTGCCTTTGATGTCAAAGGGGGAGAGTGATTTGGTATTGTTGCCATCATGTCCAAAGGGGGAGATTGTTGGCATTATGATGCATGTGTTGTACTTGATGGCAAACAACTCATAGAAGATCAACTCACTTATATATATCTAGATGAATCTACGGAAGAGATATCAGATGACAATTCTCAGTATGACAAGTCCAAAGGGGGAGATTGTTGGCATTATGAGACAAGTGTTGTCCTTGACGGCAAATCACACAAATGATAAATTATAGTGCAACAAAGTTTCCTTTCATGTAGAGAAAAGTTCACGCACTTTTATGCAAAGAAAATTTTATTCCATGTAGAAAAAAGTTCACGCACTGTTATGCAGAGAAAAGTTTATTCCATATAGAGAAAAGTTCACGCACTTTTATGCAGAGAAAAGTTTATTCCATGTAGAGAAAAGTTCACGCACTCTTATGCAGAGAAAAGTTTATTCTATGTAGAGAAAAGTTCACGCACTCTTATGCAGAGAAAAGTTTATTTCATGTAGAGAAAAGTTCACGCACTTTTATGCAGAGAAGAGTTTATTTCATGTAGAGAAATGTTCACGCACTTTTATGCAGGAAAAAGTTTATTTCATGTAGAGAAAAGTTTACGCACCTTCATGCAGAGAAAAGTTCCCTTCATGCAAGAGAAAAGTTCACGCACTTTCATGGTTGGTTCATGGTATTAGTCCGACAGTTTTTGATCCTATGGTTTTGGCCCGTGGTATTGCATCCAAAAGTGTTGATCTCACGCACTTTCATGGTTGGTTCATGGTATTAGTCCGACAGTTTTTGATCCTATGGTTTTGGTCCGTGGTATTGCATCCAAAAGTGTTGATCTCACGCACTTTCATGGTTGGTTCATGGTATTAGTCCAACAGTTTTTTGATCCTATGGTTTTGGACTGTGGTATTGAGAAAGGACTAAGGCTATAAAAGAGGAAGGAGATCATTTGGCAAAGTATCATCTGAATTATTGAATATCTGATAAAGTGCTAGATCTGGAATACTGTGATTGGATTATGGTGCAGATCTGGATTTGAGCTAAAGAGGGATCTCACCGGCTAATGGAAAACAAGATCTAAGGATAGATCGGGATCAAATGGTTTGAAATGAACTATCTCTATATATTTGATTATGCTTATTCTAGATCTGTATATTGATGCTTGTAGTGATCTGAACTGGGTATAACTTGAGTTTTAAATCGCTGCAAGCCATATTTGAATATTTATAGATCTGTATGCGGGTTGGCTTTGGTGTAAGCGCGTATGTATGCAGGTTTGGTTCATTGTAGTAGCGTATACAATTTGAGCTATGATATTTGAAGTCACAGGTGGTTCTGGTTGTTGATGGGTTCTGATGATAGCTTAAAGGTGTCAGTATTTTTCATATCCTGTTTGGTTGATTGTGTTTAGCTTCAGTATTGATGGATGAGAACTAATATTGGATCAGGATCATAATGGCTCATATTTATGTGATCTGATGGACTAGATCTGGATGCTAACACATATATTATCCTTGTATATGTATTGATCTGGTGTTTGGGTGATTAAGAAGATTGATTGATTATGTGCTTCAATGATATTAATGGGTCCAGTATGAAAATTGGATGAAACATGGCCTTTCAGATTATGTGTTGTGCTTCAGGAGTATCCAGTATGAAAATGTATGAAATGTGGTACCCGGAGGAGAGAAGATTGTAGGGCGGCACCTACGTACTAGTATCTTAGCTAGTACAAGAGCTAAGGGGGTGGTAGCTCCCTTCCAGTAGCAGTTGAAAACTTTGGAGCATTGTAGCAGATAGCAGCCTGCATACTAGTAAATGGATCGGCTAGTACAAGAACTATAGGGGTTGTAGCTCCCTTCCAGGAGAAACTGGAGAACGAGAGAGGGTTGTAGCTCTCTGCAGGTAGAAGCCTGCGTACTGGTATAAGACTGCACCAGTAAAAAAATATTGTAAAAGGATTTTCTTATTAAGAAGAAGATTGAGATGACTTGCAGCAGGTGGTTTTCTCCCACATTGGGTTTCCACCTTATATCATGTGTTCATGTGTGTGGCTTATGTGTGATGATCTGTTCTATTTTACTGCACCTGTTTACTGTTAATATGGTTGATAATGTTCAAATGCACTCATTAAGGATCAACTAACTGAATCATAAGAAGTTGTGGAAGTAGCATATATGAATCTGAATATGGAAATGAAAAAGTTTTATTGATGTGATAATAGTGATTCACCCCCCCTCTCAGTATTATTTCCAACAGGATCGATAAAGAAACACAAACCCTTAAACAACAAATACAACTTGCCACCTAAATAAAAATGCTATAGTACATATAACACAATCATAATAAAAACTATTTTACATGTAATATCTTTGAGTAAACTGATCTAGCAATGGGGATGTGTACAGAGGATGAGCTCTGATGGGTTTCACGCGTCGCGATCGCAAGGGCCTAGGTTAACCTAGCCGCAGGAGCCGCAGGAAAACGGGAGGCCTCACCGGAACGGACAACACTGAACAGGGATCGGGGTTTTGGTTCTGTCACCAGATATCGACTGCGGTTATCAACGGTTGACCGGTATGGAGGACCTCGAAGTTACGGAGCTGGTGGATTACTCCGAGGATCCACTAGAAGGGATTGGCATTTTTAGAAACCCTAACGAAGCACCCTCACCAGCTGTTGAGTTTACCGCCGCCCAGGACACCCTACCTGTGGTTTCTCTGCCGACTCCTCCCACTTCACCCGCTCTGGAAGCCCCGCCTCTTTCGCCAGGGACTGCCCTCCTCCTATCTTCATTATCATCCGACGCATTAGCCTTCGATCTGCTATCACCGCCAAGAATCGAACAACCCTCCGCTCCTGTCGAGATTAGGGCAGCAGCTGAAAATCCCACCGCACCTGTTGAGACTAGGGCAGCAGCTGAAAAACCCTCGCAAGAAGAAGGGATCAGGCCCTCGGGTAGTTTCAGCACTCCGGCTCTGAATGCACAGCCCACAAAACCCTCCCCTGGGGTCGGGGTCTCCAACCCTCTCGTAGATCATCCGACCGCTCCTCGCTCGAAGAAGAGATCGAAGTGCATCAGAGCGACGGTAAAAGACATTACAGTATCCTTCGGTGACCCCACTAACTTCGAGGAGACTATGGCGCTGGCTCGAACGGTTCTGGTTGGACATGTGCGGGGGCGTACCTTCTCGGCGGAAAGATTGAAACTATGGGTGAAAGAAATTTGGGGCGCGCTATTCACTGAATTGCCAGACGTACAAGAGCTACCAAGGGGATGGTTCTCACTCCACTTCGCAAAAGAGGAACACACGAATACTGTACTGGCACATAGAAATGGCACCGGTGCTATTGAAGAGGTGGAGCCCTCTATTTGATCCGGAGCGCGAACAGATCGGAGCTGGCCCTCTCTGGGTGCGATTGTCGGGGCTGCCATTACAATACTGGACTGAGGAAGCATTCGTCAAGATTGGGAATGCGCTGGGAACGTATTTGGATCACGACCGATCCTACAAGGAGACCAACAAAAGAATCCTAGCTAGAATCCTGGTTCACCTGGACACCAGGGAGGGATTAGAAGAAAAAATGACTCTGAGATGGGGGAAATTTAGCAGATCGCAGATATTGGATTACGAAGGCGTCCCCTTCAGATGCAACCGATGTCACCAAGTCGGTCACTTGTTCAAGGACTGCCCTTTGAACAATAATCAGGAAGGATCTCCAAAACCTACACCTGTAGTCTCCAGCGGAGTCCCCCCAATTATTCCTCGTCCGCCCCAAAGCAGTGCGGGACCTCAAGGTGTACCAGAAAAATTGGACATGCGAAAGACTGCCCCGCCTTCGCCTCCGCTGACCAGGGCTCGGGCAGCAGCAGCGGCCGCGCAAGTGTCGGGTATCTCTCCTATCCCTCTCTCTAACTCATCTGGTATCTCTTATGCACAAGAAAATTCTATTGCATGCTCTATGGTTCAGTGTGTTATCCCCCCTCCTCCTCCGTCGACCTCCACAGCCCCGCCCTCATTGCCCTTTACATCTCCGCCCCCCTCGCCATCATCATCCCGATCGACCCCATCCCATCCATACTCCCTTCGCCCACGTTCCTCACATCTGGAGGTCTCTGAATCCCTCTCCGGGCTGGGTATTGTCCCTCTTGGCCCTGGTTTCCTTACTACCCGGGGTCGCAAATCATATCTCAACAAAGCCATTAGGCACGCAGGCGCGGAAGTGGCAGCTGGGCGCCAAGCCACTATCGATGGGGTCCTTAGAGCATCAAAGCCCCCTAAGATTGGCCCCCCATGAAGTGCCTCTCCTTCAACTGTAGGGGCCTGGCTAGCTCCCCAAAAAAGCTAGCCCTCAAACGACTTTTTGAGGTCGAACTCCCCGATATCATTCTCCTACAAGAAACCCTTGGATCTGCGGAGTCTGCTACTCGAGCCCTATCCTCTGTAGGAGCTCGATGGAACTTCCTAGCTTCTGATGCCATGGGCAGATCGGGAGGCCTGGCGCTAGGATACAATCCCAACTCTATCAGACTGGACTCCTCATGGGGGGGTCATGGATACCTGGGAGCAGATATATTCTCTATTGAACTCGGCCTCTCCCTTCGCATTGTCAACATATATGGGCCTTGCCAACAGAGGGAAAATTTTTGGAGACATCTTCTCAGCTGTAACCTATTGTCACTTGACCACATCATCTTAGGAGGAGACCTGAACTTCTCCCTGGGATTCAGTGAGTCATGGGGTTCAGCGGCCCAGGTTGATCCCATCACAGATTTCATGAGGCGGTTATTGGATCAGCATGACTTCATTGATATCCCTCTGCAGAAGCCTCATCCTACGTGGAGAAATAGAAGGGTAGGATCGGCTGCTCTGGCCCGCAGGCTGGATAGATTCCTGCTGAAGGGCCCTCTGGTTCATCGACTGCACACATACAAACAGTGGGTAAGCAATGGGGGTATCTCAGACCACTCCCCTATTGTCCTGGAAATTCTGGGACCGCATCAGAAACCAAAAGCACCTTATAAGTTCAATCACTTGTGGCTACAGGACCCGAGCTTCTCAAATCTGATTACCGAATACTGGAGAGCACACCCCATTGATCGAGAATCCTCGATGGCAAGGGGATTCGTTAAAAACCTTATTGGGCTCAAGCATATAGTGATCAATTGGGCAAAAGAGAAGAAGAAAAGAGAAGATGTGCAGCTTAACAAGGTGGAAGAAGACTTGAATGCTCTTCTGGACGAGAGAAATCTGGGGTTCATATCACAGGAAGACAAGGCCCGCCTTGTGGAGCTGGAAAACCAGAAGAACATTATACTAAAGGGTAGGGAGGAAACTATCAGACTCCGCAGTAGAGCAACTTGGCTTAAAGCCGGAGATGAGAACACCAGATTCTTCCATAACTTTGCCAAAGGAAGGAAAGTGGCAAATACCATTTGGAACCTCCCCCTCCCCGATGGGGGACTGGCGGATTCCTTTAATAAGCTCTCATATCTGGGTACTACACATTTCAGAGGTTTATACAAGAGCCCTGCAGGCACAAATCTGGCAGAAATCATCAATGTGGCCACACACTTCCCCAGATTTGTTGAGGAGGAGGACTCTGAAGATCTTGAAGCCCCCGTCACTATGGCTGAACTGGAAAGTACTATCAAATGGTTCCAAAAGGAAAAGAGCCCTGGACCGGATGGCTGGACTATAGAGTTCTACAGCGCTTTCTTTGATCTTCTGGGAGGAGATATTCTAAAGGTTGCTGAGGAAAGCAGGACCTCGGGTAGTCTCTACAATGCTATTAATTCTACTTTCATAGCCCTCATTCCTAAAACAGACAACCCATCCTCCTTTGATGACTTCCGCCCCATATCCCTCTGCAATGTTCTCTATAAGATCATCTCCAAGATCATTGCCAATAGGATCAAGCCCATACTGTCCAGACATATCTCCCCTCAACAATTTGCATTTCTGGAAAACAGGCAGATCCATGAAGCCATTGGCTCGGCACAAGAGGCGATACATTCCATTTGGACTAAACACCTCAAGTGTATTCTGCTGAAGATAGACCTATCCAAGGCTTTTGACCGAGTAAGCTGGCTATATATTAAGATGATCCTTATCCATATTGGCTTCCCCCCTACCTTAATCAATTGGATCATGGCATGCATCACCTCTCCCACTTTCAGTATCTTGATCAATGGATCCGCCTCACACTTCTTTCACTCCGAAAGGGGGCTGCGACAGGGCTGTCCCCTCTCGCCACTACTCTTTCTATTGGTCATAGAAGCTCTAAGCAGGCTTATCATCTCTGCAAAAAGGGAGGGGACTATCAGAGGCCTCAAAATCACGGATGAATGTTTCCTCACACACCTCCTATTTGTAGATGATGTCTTAATTCTATTGGATGGCAGCGTACAGGACTCATCTTCCTTCACTCGCATCCTTGATCTCTTCTCAAAAGCCACGGGTATGGAAGTGAATAGATCAAAGTCCACTATCACCATGGTTGGTACCTCAGCCAACGAATCTCTAGTGGCCAGACAGGCTTTTCCTTATACCACCCAGCCATTGGACAGAGGCCTTAAATATCTGGGATATTGGCTAAAACCGACATGTCAAAAGATTGCTGATTGGGTATGGCTAGTATCGAAGATAGAAAAAAGGCTATCATGCTGGAGCCACAGATATCTCTCCAGGGCTGGGAGACTAACCCTGATAAAATCCGTACTTGAAGCTACTCCGGTATTCTGGATGGCACTGGCTTGGATACCTCGGAACATTCTGGCAAAACTACAGCAGCTATGCAATAGATATTTATGGGCTGGCAACCAAGACAAGCGCATCTTTGCCTGGATTGGCTGGAACAAGATTGCCCTACCAAAGAAATGGGGAGGTTGGGGGTTAAAGGAGCTCCCTATCTTCGCAAAAGCTCTTGCAGGGAAAATGGGTTGGGCCCTACTGACGACCCAAAGTTTATGGACCAGCATTACATTCCATAAATACATCTGGCCCCTCAGCATCAGCGATTGGGTTAGGCTCCCAGAGTGGAATAAAACTGGCATATCCTCGATATGGAAGGCCCTCTTACATTCACTGCCTCTCATAAGAGATAACCTGGTCTGGCGTATTAGAGAAGGGAACAGCGCAAGGATAGGACTTGACCCTTGGTCGGGAAGCGGTGGAAGGCATACACTTCCACAAGATCTGATTGTATACCTCTCAGCACAAAACATCAAGGTTATCTCACAGATTGCGGACCATGATCATTCGGACATCTTCCACCAAGCTTGGAAATCCGCGCACCAACTAAACCTCCCTAGAAGATGGCATGCAGCCTGGGAAGAATACAGAGAAGCCTTGATCGAATCACACATTCGAATTACAGAGGGCCCGGATGAGCTAGTATGGAACCAGACAGAACACGGTTTATACACCCCCAAAGATGGTTACATACAGCTTATCGCCCACAAAAAACCTGAGGTCAATGCTAGTTGGTGGCAGAGTATATGGAAACAATCCGCATCTCCCCGATCAAAGCTCTTCAATTGGTGCATACTGCGGAATAAAATTCCCACCGGAGATCAGCTTATGAAAAGAGCTCAGCATGGCCCCACATGGTGCGTTCTATGTAAAGAGGACTCGGAATCTACAGACCACATATTCCTGAAATGTCGTTCGACACTGATCCTTTGGAAAAACCTCAAGCCATTCATAAACTACTCGGGCGATTGGGTCGGTACTGATCTCATTAACGCATGGTCTGAATGGGAAAAGAAAAACAAAGGTTCTAAAATTATCAACCTCCCCATCATTGTTAACTGGGCCATATGGAAAACAAGAAACAACGTGATATTTGATAACAAGCCAATACACTGGCCATTGCTTGAGGCCAGTATTATATCTGCCCTGAGGGAACTTCCCGACCCGCCCCCTCCTTCATCTCGTCAACCTGCCCCACCCCCTCCCATCGACCCAAGTACGCCTTGGGCATATTTCGATGGGGCTGCAAACATGCAAAGCTGTGGAGGAGGCATTATCCTACATGTATCAGAGAATCATCAATTCAGAATCAAGGCTGGTCTGGGTGCTGGCACCAATAACTTTGCAGAACTCATCACTCTCCGCCACTTACTTCACTTTGCACTGAGGCACCACTGCACTAGCATCAATATTTTTGGGGATTCACAGATCATCATAAATTGGATTAATGGCACAGCTGCTTGTCACATGCACTCTCTCAGCATTATATTACATGAAGCACTTGCTCTCAAATCAGCTTTTAACAATATTACTATCTCTCACATCTACAGGGAACATAACAAAGGTGCCGACAAATTATCCAAGGAGGCAGCGCTGATGGACAAAGGCATTTGGGAGATAACAGAGGTCAAAGACCAGCAGGAACAAAATTTTTTCCACCGTCCGTATATAGACCCGGGATATCCAACCTTGGGTCAGCAAACAACATAATAGGAACCGCTTACATATGACAACAGCACTTATACAGACTTATACTGAAATTTTTGGTTATATTTTTGGGTTTGATAAATGATGAACAGGCTATAATAGAACAATCAGCATACCCTGCGTGGTAATGCAACTAACAGCACAAACTGTTAAATACTTTGTAAAAAACAGACACATTCTCATGTAATTTTTGCTTATTAATGAAATATTCATGGATTTTTCCAGAGGAAAAAATATCTTTGAGTAAACTAAATGAATTCATACAAAGAAATTGACCAATAATGACTTTTTAGAATAAACTTTAATATAGTGAATTGTAATGGAGAGCAGCGAAATAAACAATCACCTCATTCTCAAATATTATATAAATGATTAAATTCAAATCACATTTAAAAAATATCTAAACTGAAAATTTAAAATAATAATAATAATAATAATAAAATCTAAAATAGTAAATTTACCTCAATCTATTTGACATTGGAGAGCAATCACAAAAGACGGAAAAGAGGAATCTACCTGCATATCTGAAATTGGACACTCTGTGTGACGCCAACCTATTTCGCCTGCAAATCGCTCAAATATGCAGAGCATGTTAGATCTTATATAAGGTGTACCGTCCGCAGAAGCGAAGACTCCGTCCATATAGTAAGCATTTCTTGGACAATCATTGAGTGGATCGAGAGACATAGCAGTCAGTCCAATTCCATATTCGCCTGCATCCAAATAGGTTTTAAAATACCAACCCTCGCCAGGGTCCATGTAAGGTACAAATAGCTCAGAGGTAAAACCCTTGTACAAAACCCTCCTCATTTTACCAGTCTCCGGATCCTTGAAAGCTGCCATAGATATGATCATTCCGGCGCGAGGATCAGGCTTAACATGGAATTCCCAACTTCCCCATTTAACCTGATGCCCATCAATTTTAAAGCTAGGACCCTTGGGTTGCTCAATTGAGATAGGACTGAGAGGAGGGAGCAAAGGGTACTTTTGGGCAGACAGTCTATAGTCTGTACCCTCTGCCTTTGGCAATGGTATATCTTTTCCCTCATTTATGATTTTCAGGATCTCTTTAGTATCTAGGTCAACCAGAACTACAAGACCCTCAATGGGTCTCATGAAGAAATTTGCTGTCCCTGCGCTTGAAAAACACATAACTTTTATAAGCCTCCGGCCTTCTTCGCCCGGTCCAAACCATCCCGGCGAAATAGGCCCGCACCCAACATCACTCAGATTGACTCCCCTCTTTTCTATAATTTCGGCAAATTCTTTGCTTTCCAGAGGCGCCCGAGAGGCTGCAATCATATCCTCCATTGTCATGGCAGGATACCCATATCCATGATTAATTTGATTCTCAGTAATCTTGCCTAATTCAAGGTCTAAAATGAGTTTATAAGCATGCCCATCAGCCGAAGCTATTATCGAAGCCTTCCTGGTTGGGAGGCTACTTCCTGCCTTCCATGACAGGACTTCTGCTTTCAAGGGCTCTTCTAAGACTACAGAGTGAAGTGTGAAATTACTGTGATTGAAAATTGAATTCTTCTGCATAATGCTCTGGACTCCCTTGATCTCCTTAAGGGTCAAAGGATCCAGTGGATGTTTTGCAATTTCACTCTCATGATCTGGTTGCTGCTGCTGCTGCATGGGCTTGTTTCTGAGCATAAAACCACCACTGCTGCTGCTTTGAATCCTGTTCTTGAAGGTGCACCAGGACTGATATTCAGAGCAATCCAATTCAATATTTGCAGAACCCAGAGAAGGAAAATGAATCCAAGTCCTAATAGAAAACAGCAGCAGCAAGGATGCCATGAGGAGAAACATCACTCTAAGGTAAGAGCTGGGTTCCATGGCTCGGAGGCTAACAGGTCACAGTGCCGAACTTTCCTGAATATCTGTATGTGTTTAGTCTACTGCAAGTTCACTATTATAGCTGTCTTTTGGGCTAAGTTCTCTTCCATTCCCAAGGCTTCTGGTTGGGTTTCTGAAGTGCATAGTAAGCATGCATTTTTAATGGGCCATACAATCCAGATTACATGGTGAAATGGGTATATCATAGATACTATGCACTATCTTAATAATTGGTATTGTGCCTTTCCATCTGAATAGTATAATATTCAGCAAATAGAGTAAGATAGCACACACAAATGAATGATGGGCCGTGTGTGTTTTACATTCTGCCATTTAGATGGTGAATGGTATGATATTTAATTAAAATAACAAAATGGTACAGTGAAAAAGTGGTTTTTTATTTAAAATATGCTTTTTTTTAAGTATGCATTAATTTGAAGAATCTAATAATTCAAATGTGTAATTCTAACTAATTTTTACGAAATTTTAAAAACAATAAACTCAAAATAAATAAACATCAATAAATTATTAACATATACATAAATAATTAGTGTAATACATAATACATAATTTAGATTAAAACATCCATATATATTAAAACAACTGTACATAATATCTTGAAGATTCTTGCTGAGTATTGAGTATTTGTATTCCACTCTAAAGCATACAGAATAAAATTCTTTATCCCTCACTGAATTTTCACTTTGGTATTTTGGCATGTTCATCAATAAAACTGCATGTTTATCTCAATTTGTAAGTCTTAGCTACTGTGATGGACAAGGATATTGTGGGATTGTTGAAATCTTCACAAATTATTCATGCTATTTGTGTGGATAATAAATTCAAAGTTTACCAATTTTTTTCTAATATTAGATTTGAACAAATCTTTAACAAAATAAACTTCAAAATAATAAATAATTAACATAAGACATGGTGCCTATTTTAGATAATGAGACTACATCCTGGTATATATTAAACAACTCTACACAATATCTGGCCAGATTCTGTGGAATCTTAGACTTATTCCACGCTACAGCATACAGATTCCAGAATAAAAGTCTAAACTCGCTGATTTTTCACTTTGGTATTTTGGCGTGTTCATCAATAAGACTGCTATGTCCATCTCAATTTGTCAACTTCTGCTGCTGTGATGGACAAGGACATTAATGGGATTGTCCAAATGTTCACAAATTATTCACGCCATCCGTATCAAAGGCACGGACACAAAATTTCAGTTTTTTTTTTTTTTAATAAGAGGAGTATGACGGGTATATAAAACTTCTAGGTCACGGCAAATAATATTTATATTTTATTTTCAGAATATTACGATTTTATGTTTAATAAGTTAGGTTGAGTTTTTATTTTAATCTTCGTTAAGGTTTAACATCTTAACATCAAGACTAGCTTTTGTTAAAAAAGACAAAATATGACTCATACATAAACTTTCCACACCACAACAAATAATATTTATATTACCAGCATGCACAGAAAATAAGATTTATATCACCACTGAACTATCCACGAGTATATGAAATTTCCAGACCACAGGAAATATTATTTATATTACCAGCAGGGCACAAAAAATTTATGGTGTGTTGTCTAATTATGAGAGATTTAAAAATTTTTGGTGAAATTTACCCCAAACAAAAAAGATAAGTCAAATTTTCATCTTTATTTTTTAAACTGGTTTTTGACTGTATATTCGAATTCAGCAAGCTGAAAACTCCCTGAAACACAAATTGTGAAAATTTCACAACTCAAACTTATGTTTCCAACAAATCTCTAAATTTAAAAAAAAATTAATCCAAAAATATACTGAAACTCAAACCATCTAACAAATAATCAAAATGCCTTTTTGGGCCTGGAGTATGCCCTAAAACTGCTTCTGCGTGGCTAAGAGCTCGTCTTCCTCGGACGTAAGGAAACAGGTTAACAGTGCAAGACCCAGAGGCATCTGACAGGAGTGAAAGCTTGCTCCCTTACGGACCACCAGTGGGTTATTCCAGGGGGCGTGGTTTTCCTTGATAACAGTGATGCGTCAACCGACATTCGTAGATAGCAGCGAGAGATGGCTATCCTCACTGTTGGTTTGGCAACAGAGTTTGATAGGTTTTTCCACCTTTTGGATTAAAAAATAAAAAATAAAAAATAAAATCATCAAAAGACCATTTATCCACTAATAATAAAAGATTTTGTATTTGTCCACCCATAATATAAGATTCCACTATTGTCCTTGTCCAAGGGAAACTTATAAGGCCATTTATCCACTAATAATTAAAGATTCCACTACTTTTGTATTTGTCCACCCATAATATAAGATTCCACTATTGTCCTTGTCCAAGGGAAACTTATATTACCACTCTACTATCATGGACAAAGACAATAGCGAGGATGTATCTACACAAAATTTCCCAAGCTTTGCATGTGTGACAAGTGAATAGAATTTCCAAAGCCTTAGCAAATAGGATTTTAGTGTACTTTAAACCTAGATAGATTTGAATTTTTTAAAATATCAAGTTTATTGTAAATAATATTTTAGTATAATTAAACTTGTTTGTTAGATAATTAATTCTCGGGATTAGGTTTGTGTTATGGTGAGTGGTTATTAGAGTCCAAGAAGACCCAGACACTGAATTAACAGTTTCTTTATGTATTTATAGGTACGTTGTATACATCATTCTTTGAGATCAATCATTAATATACATTTGAGTTTGGTTTCCAATTTGTTTTTCTAACAGTGGTATCAGAGTAGAGTGTAGAAAATATGTGATAGGTTAACGCGATAATGCAATATAAATCAAAGCAGAATACTATAACTTACTTCTACTATCTATTTGCAGAAGCTTAAAGATCGAGTTGAACAGTATAACCAAAAGAAGAAGAATAAATGGCACAATACACATGAAAATACTTTTGGGGAAATCCTTAGATAAAAACCCCACACTATTGTATTATCATACATGGTGGAAATACATAGGAATTATACAAAGCCTTAGCTCTCACAGCTAGCCATCTCTCAGTACAATCCTCACAGATGCTCATAGGAAATCTTGGCTTCTCTCCAGCCTTATTCTCTGCCCTCCAAGCTCCTATTTCCTTGCGTTGTTCCTTGTGGATGATTAGCCTATTACCAAGTGGAAAACCAACGTTCAAAACTGCGCAATCCTCAAGGATGAATCCTTGACTACATGCATGAGTTTTCTCCATGAGAAAACACATGCAACTGATAGTACATTGTCCTTGAACATTAATCTCAATTGGGTCTTTCTCAGAATAGACATGCATGAGTTTCTGATGAGAGAATCTTCAGTTAACTAAAGTAACACTAGTTGAGTGCATTAATACATCAACTGACTGTTAACTCACTATTAGTTCCTCAAACAGTTTGGAACTAACTTAACTTGGCTTAACTCAGTAAACTGAGTTAACTAATTACAACTCAAATATAACTCAATCTTATCTCCTTAATTTAAGGGATAACTCTTGCATGACTTCAGAAAGACTTCTAACTTGAATTTCTCCAACTAATTAATTTAAAATAAATTAATTAATTATTTCCAAGTAGCTATTAAGACTAAATTCGATTTCAATTCACAATTTAATTCAAGGACAAATTAAATTGGAATATTCTTATTGTCATATTTCAACACTCCCTCTCAACAAGAAAGGGATTATCTACCACCCCGATCCTGTCTCTATGGAACTCGAATTTACACTTTGATACCGATTTTCCATTGCAAATACATAAATTTTCAACGTAAAAATAAACATAGTATATACAAGTATGACAATCTTATACAAAATTTAGAAGCAATGACATTCTTATGAGAATCATTGTACTTATTGTATCCCACAGAAATCCTAGAAATCTATACATTGTCCAGTGGGGACACTTTTCGGTCTAATGCCAAGATGAAAGTTACATGAATGATACTTACTACTGATATTGCTGAATTCCTATAAAATGCATATATTATGATTTCCAGTTTAGTAGGTAGATATTTATTGTTTTTAAAAAGGAAATCATATCAAATTCCTTAATTACAAGCTGCCCCAGAAATACCTGAAACATTAAAGGCTGATAGGCCCATGCAATAGCTAAATACGACACTGATATTTTTATCTTTTTTCTTCATTAGATTTCTTCCTTGGGTATGATTTTGTGATTTGAGAACTTGATGCAGATAACTTAATACAAGGTATTCCTTGCTTTGGAACTCGGCTATAATGGCTATTCCTTACAGGGATCTTTTGTTTGACAACAAATGCAAGAATGTATAGCTTGGCTGCCTCGAATTCGAAACCTAATTTGACTGATATACCACTTTTAGAAGATGATGAAATAGCATGGATGTTCATTCAGCTGAAGCTGCACACATAGGAAGATCCTTCTCGTAGAAGGGTGCAGTTCTCATAATAGGATTCCTTTCAAAAAAGTTTGTCGGTTTGAGATCGAAACTTGATGACACTGTTGGCATGATTGGGTAGTCCTCTTGGCAAGGGAGATGATGGAAGCCCAATGTGTACCAAAGCACAATGTCTTTATTCTCAATAGGACGGTCCCTGAAAGAGAGAATATCACCACACGTTTTATAACAGTATAATTGCCAAATTAAGTTAATGCTACTCTAGGTACAAATTTGACTGTGAAATTTAGCTTCGAACATTCTGAAAATGCTGGAAAAGGAATTCCTAGACTTCAGGCTCAATTTTAGAAAGCAATCCAATTACCCTTTTACGTGAACAAACTGACATTCAAAACCTTTCATGGGATTGCATAAGCCTGCTCACCTGTCAGACCAGACAGCCAGAGTATCATCACCTTTGCTTTGATAGACATATTGCCCACCTGCCCATTCCTCGCTTCTGTTATATGGAGTGACCCATATCTGATGAAATACAAATTCTTTGTCACAATGTAGTCCAGAATGAAATATGAAGAATTACATGAACCACTATAACTTCAGTTTCGATTCTCAAAAAACGTAAAAGATACATGATCAAACCACTAGGCACACTTC
Source organism: Pinus tabuliformis (assembly GCA_031772625.1). Taxonomy (NCBI): domain Eukaryota; kingdom Viridiplantae; phylum Streptophyta; class Pinopsida; order Pinales; family Pinaceae; genus Pinus; species Pinus tabuliformis. The sequence goes on along the minus strand of CM062809.1, from coordinate 793,991,870 downwards.
CATGTTTTACAAGTCGTGGATGACCATCTTAGTTCAATCCATCTAGAATTTGTGACTAATTTCATGTATATCGTTTGATTCTAAAAGCGCTTAAAACAGGAATAGACATAAAATGGGTATTAAGCAATTTTAGAAGTAAATTTCACTTCACAGATAGCTATGGCAAAGAGACAAAAATTGAAGTCATCCAAATCCAAACCTGGTTGTTAGTAAAGGCCGCTCGGAGCTGGGGAGGATCGTCATCATCAAGCAAGCTTGCAGCCGTGGCCGCAGGAACAAGTTTATATCCCACTGGATTGCCAATATTTGTTTTCTTTGATGGATTGATCACATGAAACTCAGATGGTCGATAAAGGCTCAGTTTAATTTGGGCATCCTTCTCTGTTCGGGCTATGTGTTTATCTGCTTTCCAAAAACTTTTTCTTGGAGTTGGTCCATTCTTCACTGTTTGCTTAGCCATCTTGACCTGAGCAAATGAGTTGCCTATACCATCAATATCCATGTCCAGATAGAAAGTAAGATAATGGTCATGGATTACACCGACTGTATTCTCAGCCAGTAAAGTTCCATGAAGTTCATCTGTGGAGCTGATCTGGTCAACATTCTCATATTTTGTACTTTTGACCATCAATATCCCACTTAGTCCAACCTGTGTGTAAAAGAAGATGGTCAAATGTTTTGCCTTCTAAGTTCTAACCTAATTTTGAATAAAAGCAACTTGCCGAGTTGCTTCTTCAAGGCTTCAAAATTTTCTACCTTGGCTCGTATAAGACCATCAGTCTGAAATTCCCAATCCATAATATAATCATAGTTGCCAACAGATGCTGCCATGCGCACTACTAAGGTCACCTTTGGTCTGACTTCTCGAACCTGTTGCATCATAGATTTCATGAATTACAGATACGAACAAAATGCTAGTGCAATGTCTAATGTTTTCCATGTCTACCTTACATTGTCCATGCTTAATTTCTATGGAGATTGGAAGCACAAAAATGGCCAGCCAGACAATGTATATATCAAGTCATAGTCTATATACAGATTTATGACCACATTATTCTAGTTTGTCCATGCGGATTTGGAACCACTTGGAACAATTCCTAATCATGTGGATCGACAAAAGTTGACGTATTTTTGTAAAAAAATAGGAACCTACACAAAACAAGACTACACGAATAGAAAAATTGACTTTCAGTATGAAACATGGTGTTCTGATGCGTGCCCTGTGCTTCTTACGTCTCCCGCCTTTTAGGATTGTACAAGGGTTACCAACCAGATATTGAGGATGCAAACGTTAGATTTTGCTAAATTGTGGTAACTCTGGAATCTTCGAGATTGCCTCCCAAACAGTCTGCTACAGACACAAAATAACCTGATAAATAATATGCTATACCGATAATTTTTCAAGGAAGGATATCTACCAGTGGATGATATATTAAAACAAGATAGATAGCAGCAAAGATGCCAGTCCCTGTATAAAGGCAATGAGAACTGTGAAAACTGGGTAATTATAGAAAAAGATATCGGGATCTTATCTAAAGAATTCAGAAGAACAGAGCACGTATCCAAGTTGTAGAAGCGGGCTATCAAATTATAACGCTGAAGCCACAAATATCGTGAAGCCCAAGCGTAAAATATGATAGGAAAAATCTGTCGATGATCAGGCTAAATCTACTGTGGGAAACCGTAGCTTAATGGGACTGTAAAGGACTTGGCTACATCGATGAACACAGGTACTGACAAGATCAAGCTCTAAGATTGATGGCCAAAATCCATTAAAGAGCACAAAACTATATAAATTTAAAGGTACGATGAGTTCAGAAAATGGTAAACCACCTGACACATGGTGTCACGCCCCTACACCTGCGGTAGTCTTCCAAGCGCTTGTAGCAAGATGCGGCACCACCGAACGCTTTCTTTTCACCAATACTAACATTCGTGGACTACGCCTACTTTCACATTAACATACTTAGCTTGTGTTTCGCAACTAAGTAAAAGCAATTATCCTTTATACTTAATGAAGCCTATACTCATTCATTATCATCATGCAATTATATCAAGAACAACAACAATTGCAACAAGTATAAAGAGGAGGGGCAACTCCCCGTAATGTGAGTCTGCCCGACAATTTTATTAAGAATATCAGTGTACAATACAAGTGTGTCTTGGCCGAACCAAGTCTCACACTTAACCGAATATTACAACAGAGAGGCAAACCTGCCTTTACAACATCTTGTGCATCTCTTGCACAAAGGACGGTGCTCACCCGAGCCACCAAGAATCCTTGCCAAGTCTTACACCAAGAACTGCACCTTAGAATCCACCCCAGGCACACTTGCCCAACCTTCGACCTGATCGCAAGACTTCTCCAAGCGTACAATCCTCCTTAAGGTAATGTGCATGAGATATGCGCAGTCCTCTCTTTAACTGCGCACTTCCTTCTTGTCTTATGCGAAGATGTGAAGAGTGAATGATGGATAAATGAGCTCTCAAGCTCTTACACTAATATACACTTCTTAACTTTACTTGTGTGGGTTTACAAGGGGTGTGCAGCCCCTTGGCCGACCCCCAAAACCACCATACATGCGCCCAAAGCCTTATTTACAAGTCGGCTTCAAGTCTTCTTAACATCGCATATATATGTATACGCTCCAACACTTAGTCGCATAAGTGTTTTGCATATCGTCGCATCTTTTGTCACATTTCTTCCGCACGTTTTGTCACATTTCTTCCGCAGCTCGTCGCACGCCCGTGTCGCCGCGCCCGCCCGTCGTGCAGCCTGCGCCCACTTCGTGTGTCCGCGCCCGCCCGTGCGCCCGCGCGCCCGTCGACCGCCCGTGCACCCGCGCGCCCGTCAACTCGCCCGGCGCCCAACCGCGCCCGCGCTCAGGTAGAACTCGAGGACCTTACATCCTCCTCCACCTAAAATCGTTGTCGTTCTCGACAACATACCATCTCGGTAGCCATCCACCAAGATCATCGTCATCCACGATGTTGACTCCTCCACATAAAGCAAACATCCTTGCAACATATGTAGAGCCTCGTCTCCATCATGCTTCGACTTAGTGACCAACTACCACCAAGCTCACCATACCAAGGTATGCACCTCCACGGTATGCTCTCCATCGGATGTCATCTCGATCCATGATTACTGACCTCCTGTCTTCATCATGTGTCCTCATGTGAACTGCTGCCATGATACTCCAACACGATGCCAACACATCTCTGTACACTACTAGTCCCCATGTTTGAATTAGTCGGATGGCCAGTCCAACTGTCATTCTCAAACCATGAGAGTGAACATCCTCATGCCACCATCAGTCGTTTCTCAAAACATCGTGCCACATCCTTGACTCATCAAAAATCTATCTCCATAATCCATGCTCAGGCCCATGGAACTCCATCCACCTCATCTGCAACATGTTGTCCATGATGTTTGGTGTCAATGTGCTACATGGAATCAGCCACATCTATCCCAACATCATCATGTGTGTGTCTCCTTTATATGAAGAGATCATCTCCTCAAACCGACTCTCGATGTGCCACATCCAGGTCCATGAAGCAACCTCCATCATATCTGCAATGTGCCATCCCTCAAGTCATCCATAGAAACAAGTATGCACTTGTCTCATCTATCCATGTGTCAAAGTAGTTGAGTCTCGGCTCAACCCATGCCCAAGTGCAGCCACCAAGGCATCATCATCATCGTTGTAATTCCATCACTCCAAAGTGCCTCATATCGATCCTCCACATCAAGTCACTCTTCCAAGCCATGCCCATACATGTACTTTGAAAGTATGCATCCCATACTGCATCAAAGTCTCTTGACCTCAGCTCCTTAATGTATCAAATCCTCTAAGTCCACCATGTATGAAATCCCTAAAAGTCACAACAATCTCATGTCATCATGAGCTCCTTGAGTCATCTCCAACCAACATCTCCATGTAGTAGGAATGCTCCATAATCTGCTCACAACTCCATCCAAGTCCACGGTCTTGTTGTACAAAAGTGCACAACCTCTCCATCGGCTCATAAGTAATAAGTCTCCATGTCACACTAGCAAATCCATCTGCACAACATCCCTGTCTTGGCACTCCTCATTGGATGTCCATGACACCTCTACAAGTGCTCCCACACAATGTCCCTGCATAAGACTGCCATGCTCCATGCCTCCAACCTGATGTCCATGACTAAGTTGCCCATGTAGTCCAACCAAGTAGACTCATCACAACCATCGGCCATCCTCATCCAAGTCTACAATCTTCGGTCTAGTGAACTCGGTCACCCAACCATGTCAGCATCATCATGAGTCCCTTCCATCATAGCTCCTCCACCAAAGTGTCCACCAAGGCTATCTCTTGGTCTCGGCCATGAGAAGTCCACCCAAGGGTGTGCCCTCCAATCTGTCCATGAGTCATGTTGGGAACTTAGCCAATTCTCCATGTGGCTAAAGCATGACCCAATCCTCCACAACGATCATCATGTCCCTCCCTTGTCAAGGGCCTTTGCACCTTCTACCATGAGGTCACAAACAGCCCCAACAAGTCCTGCAACAATCGACAATCCTTGCTTCTCCATACACGGTTTCATCATAGACATCCATGGTAAGATCCTCCCTAGCATTGGCAAACTGGCTTTGCCCTTCCCTGCATACGGTCCATCTACCAAATGCCCAAATGAAACACAAGTATCAATACTTACTTCATCATCATCATGAGGCTCTTCCTCATTCATCCATGTCCGCAAACTGCACGATCCTGGTCCAGCTTGATCATTCTCAAGTTCATCCTCCATCATGGTCATGTCTGCAACATCTTCAACTGTCACGACTTCCTCTTCCTTGTTAGCACAATCTGCAACTTCATCTTGCTCCATTGTCCAACCAAGTTGAAGAAGCTCTTCTTCAATATTTATTTCCAAGACTGCAAGCTTCTCTCGAATTTGGGGATTCTTTTCTTTCAACTGCTTCAACCTGTATAAGGTAAGCAAGAGCTTCCCTTCACCTTCTCCCAAACTTGCCATGCCTTGTCATTCAGCTTGGTCCAAGCACTAAGCTTCACCTCTCCCAAACCTGCTTCCACTGTCACGAGCAACCCTGCTCAAACCGAGTCTTGAAACTACCTTCAAATGCTTCAACACCTGAACCTTGTTCAAGTCTCAATACCTGTCATCAACTTCCAACTTTCCACGAGCAAACCTTGCTCTGATACCACCTGTCACGCCCCTACACCTGCAGTAGTCTTCCAACCGCTTGTAGCAGGGTGCGGCACCACCGAACGCTTTCTTTTCACCAATACTAACATTCGTGGACTACACCTACTTTCACATTAACATACTTAGCTTGTGTTTCGCAACTAAGTAAAAGCAATTATCCTTTATACTTAATGAAGCCCATACTCATTCATTATCATCATGCAATTATACCAAGAACAACAACAATTGCAACAAGTATAAAGGGGAGGGGAAACTCCCCATAATGTGAGTCTGCCCGACAATTTTATTAAGAATATCAGTTTACAATACAAGTGTGTCTTGGCCGAACCAAGTCTCACACTTAACTGAATATTACAACAGAGAGGCAAACCTGCCTTTACAACATCTTGTGCATCTCTTGCACAAAGGACGGTGCTCACCCGAGCCACCAAGAATCCTTGCCAAGTCTTACACCAAGAACTGCACCTTAGAATCCACCCCGAGCACACTTGCCCAACCTTCGACCTGATCGCAAGACTTCTCCAAGCGTACAGTCCTCCTTAAGGTAATGCGCATGAGATATGCGCAGTCCTCTCTTTAACTGCGCACTTCCTTCTTGTCTTATGCGAAGATGTGAAGAGTGAATGATGGATAAATGAGCTCTCAAGCTCTTACACTTATATACACTTCTTAACTTTACTTGTGTGGGTTTACAAGGGGTGTGCAGCCCCTTGGCCGACCCCCAAAACCACCATACATGCGCCCAAAGCCTTATTTACAAGTCGGCTTCAAGTCTTCTTAACATCGCATATATATGTATACGCTCCAACACTTAGTCGCATAAGTGTTTTGCATATCGTCACATCTTTTGTCACATTTCTTCTGCACGTTTTGTCACATTTCTTCCGCAGCGCGTCGCACGCTCGTGTCGCCGCGCCCGCCCGTCGTGCAACCCTCGCCCGCCTGTCGTGCAGCCCGCGCCCACTTCGTGTGTCTGCGCCCGCCCGTGCGCCCGCCGGCCCGCCCGTCGACCGCCCGTGCACCCGCGCGCCCGTCGACTCGCCCGGCACCCAACCGCGCCCGAGCTCGGGTAGAACTCGAGGACCTTACACATGGCATGCTTGTGTTTATACAAAGCTCTATGGCTAGTTCTCAAAACTAGTATTCAAGTTCCATAGGTGGTATCTACTATTGGGCCTTAAAAGGTACACGCGGTTAGGTAGTCTCAATAATGCATCCTTGAGGTACATGGTTTGGTACTCTCAATAATGTATCCTTAAATCTTCAAGCTGAGTCAAAAAGTGTGATGTCGTGGAGTTGATGGTGATTTATGTACATTCAGTGAAATGTTAATTAAAGAGTTTTGAGCCTCTCCAAATCGCATCAGAATCTTATAAAGGCTCTAAACCCTAGCATGATGATTGTTGCATTTGAGACCTAATTAATAAAGATTGGATTATTATAATAGCAAATTTATAATACTACTCTAATTTCAAACATTCCCAGCTGGACTTACAAGAAAATGCTGGTGGTTCACTGCCAATTGACAAAGTTGCAGGCCTCCAATCTCATGGATTCATGTGTCACAAGTCATAGAAAATTACAAATACCCCACAGAAATGATATTATGTATAATTGCTTGTGCAGAAGTATCCACAAATAAATTATTGATAGGATTTCCTTAGTTATAAACTTAGATGTATAGACAATTGGCCTAGAGTTACACTAGTCTCTGGCATTACACGATATTTTAGAGTGGCATTACACGATTGTCCATGCGTCCATTTTTTTGCTCATATATCTGGCAAATGTATTATCTGCTCATTATGTACCTTATATAATATAATTATGCTTTTTGCTTCCATTCTGCAGTGGTTTTGGTTATGGAAAAGCTAAATTTTATCTGAATTGATGTTTTAACTGGAATTTTAGTCATTTATGCTGTAATTATTTTTTCTATGCATATTATAAGTACATCATAGAACCGAGAATGGCATTTTTTTAGTCAGTCTGTGTTCTAGACTCCAAATTCATGGTAAGTTTGGGAAAGATTTGATACCATTGGACTTAGTAAAGTTGTTAGCTGGCAAGTTGATTGAATTGTCAATTAAATGTCCCGAGGTCCATTTGATAAGTTTTGAAAAGATTTGACGCCATGAGAATTAGTAAAGTTATTGGTTGGCAAGTTGATTGAATTGTCAATTACATGTCCCAAGATCCATTTTAATCACACCTCGCTACACATAGAAGACAAAACCATGTATTTTAATTACACCTTGCTACAAATAGAAGACAAAACCATGCTAGTTGCTGTTAGAATAAAAAATGTCCTGTACTGTCTTCATATAATGTACAAAGTGATTAACTACACATATTCTCTGATGCCAAGCAGTTGGTTGGAACTTTGATCTATTCCCATACCTAAAAACTTTATGCTCGTTGTATGGACATACTAATGATGCTAAGGTGAAGCTAATTAACTCCAGAAAATCTAATCAGTTCTTTCCGTTGCCGGGATACTCTAAAATATGGTATCTGTCTTAATAGGATACATCTTACCAGTTCCACTCTGAAGAACGACCGTATCTCTGTTATTAGGCCTGACTTACAACTAATTTAATATACGTGATGAATATTTTTACTTTTGACTGTATTAGATTGTTGTTTTCATGATGTAACGATTTCTTCTTATCATTATAATAATTTATCATTCTTATTATTATTTATTGCTATAATTTTTATTATACTGGTTAATATTATTTCAAAATCACTCATCAAGAATAAGACCGATCCAAAATACAGGGCATTGCACCTAAGGGCTGCGATGGTCATGCTAGAATGACAAGTTCCTGTGACTGGTGTCGAGTAGCTACGAGGCCAAGAAGCCTCTTCAGTTTCACAAGGCATCAGTGGGTGGGATCCCATTCTCACCAATCCTAAGCCTGGTATCATGATCCTAGTAAGGTTGGGGACCACCCCAAAAACAAAGATGACCCTCTGCCCAATACAGACATGATTCCTGTTGGTGCCTGATATGAAAGTTCGTGCACAGCAGCTGGCCGAAATAAATTTTTATTTTGCAACTTCAATAATTGAATTCGACATATAGACCATATGGCAATTATATTATTTGGCTTGTAAAATATGTAGTTATCAAGGCTAAATAGATTCTCAGCTTGTGACGAATGCTCTCTGCAGCCCGTTCTTTTTTATAAAATGTGTTGACATATTTTCGATATATCAATAGCCAGAGGAAGCATTTTATTGAAATAACTAAAAAAAATGTCTGCACACAGGCTACAATATGTGAAAAAATGCTAATTCATGTTGGATCCGAGATGCAATGTCCTTCAAGGCTGTAATAAATCATATATAAATAGCTATCAATAAAAACAAAAGAGCATTTAAATTACATTCTGCTCAATTGTTCAAGAACCATTCCCATTAGGGTAAGAGTTATAATAGTCTCTCTCTATATATAAACATATTCTATTCAATGCCTGCCATACTTGAAAAATAGGCACTTAAGACGAGATGAGCAATGAACTAAAGCATCCATTGCTTTGAGAATTTAACATTCACACACAAATTCTGTATTTGGAGCCAGATACACTCTCAAGCTTACAGTCTACATTATCATGCAATTACTGGAATGTCCCTATATGTTGTCCTTCCCAATAGGATAATATTTTCTTTATCCCATTATAAAGCCAGCCATTATTTTGCAGTGAGAATTTCAATTTTTTTTGTAGCTGGACAATTTCAAGAGCATTCTGTTTTTAAGATACAATGAAATCGTTGATTCTAAAATTGAAATGAACCATCACAGAATATTTTGATCTACGGAATTTTTTTAAATAACAATCCACATGGTCCAAAACTAGCGAGAAAAAGCCTATGGAAAAATCTTCAGATGCTGACATGAGATGAAATTCCAGTCTAGAAATGGATATTGCCTTAAGAATAAATAATCTTCAGATGCTAACATGAGACGAAATTCCTGTATTGCAATGGATTGCCTTCAGAATAAATAGACCTCAACTAAAATCTCAGAGATCGTTTTTTCGATAAAAATAAATAAAGATTCATAGACCACCAAAAAAATTTCAAAAAATACTAAACAGAGAAAAAAACAGATATGTGATCAGTAATTACTGGAAAAAAATTTGTCAGCTGGGCAGTGGACTGGTGGTAGGTAATGAAGTGCTCAAGGCACATTGACCCAAGTTTGACACTCAGTCTCTTCTCTCTGGAATGATAATTTACTGGAGTTCCCAAAGCGGTAAGCTCTGTACTGGTACCAACAGGCGGGCTTATGGTTGAACTGTTTTTGTTTTAAAAAAAAATAAACTTGCCAAAAATTTATTGCAAAATGGCCAATCATTATGCATATAGAGAATTCAAAATCCTAGCATGCAGTATCAAAGCAAGTTAAGCCAGTCTGCATATCGGCAATCTGATCTTCAAAAGGAACACACTTCAAAGTGAAAAGCCAAACTCAAAGGTAAAACATATAACTTAAAACAACATTTCGAAGGATCAAAATAACATAGCCACAGAACCAATAATTAGTCAGAGTTCACAATGCCTTTCACTTACATCAATAACAAAATGAAAATTTTTATCCAATACCCTATTCACTTACATCAATAACAAAATAAAAAAATTTATCCAATACCCTAACCACTAAGACCTGATCTTAAATACTTTTTTCCTGAAAATCCAAAATGGAAAATTTTATCCAATATCTTATTCACTTACATCAATAACAAAATGAAAAAGTTTACCTAATACCATAATCACTAAAATGAAAAAGTTTATCCCATACCCTGACCACTAAGACGCTTGCATTAAATGCTTTTTTCCTGGCAAAAGTGAAAACCCAAACTCAAAAGCAAAACCTAAACTTAAGACAACATTTCATATTAACACAGCCCCAGAACCAAAAATTAGTCAGAGCCCAAAATTCCTCTTCACTTACATTAATAAGAAAATGAAAATGAAGAAGTGGAAAATGAAGAAGTTTAGCCACTGCCCTAACCACCAAGCTACTTACATTAATAAAAAAATTAAATTAGTAAGAGCCCAAAATGCCTCTTCACTTGCATTAATAAAAAAATGAAAAAGTTTAGCCACGGCCCTAACCACCAAGCTACTTACATTAATAAGAAAATTAAAAAGCTTAACCACTGCCCTAACCACCAAGCTATTTGCATTAATATGGTTTCTACAGGAAAAGCGAAAACCCAGACCCAAAAAAACTTAGACTTAAGACAACCTTTCGAAGGATCAAGTTAACGTAGCCACAGAACCAATAATTAGTCGAGCCCAAGCTATTTGCATTAATATGTTTTCTACTGGAAAAGTGAAAACCCAGACCCAAAAGTAAAACTTAAACTTAAGACAACATTTCGAAGGATCAAGTTAACGCAGCCAATAATTAGTCGAGCCCAAAATGCATCTTCACTTACATCAATAACAAAATGAAAAAGTTTAGGAAATACATAACCTCTCAGATGCTTGCATTAAATGTTTTTCTCTGCCCTTGCAAGGCTACCACATGAAAAGTGACGTTCCTCCCCATCAAAACAAATTATATTTAACCAAGATAATGCATTTGACAGAGAACCTAACAAATACTCAAAGCTACAAATGTCTGTTCAATGGAATCATAAGATGGAAGTGAAAGAAATGAGCCAAGAGTATGCTCATGTAGACACTTGGAGGTTCACAGGCTTCTTGCACTTCGTTGGTTCAGTGGTTTGAAAACTGGCCAGACTGGCCAGTGCAGACTAGTTCACCCGTAGGGAACCAGATTGGTTTGCGAACTAGACAGGCCTCTTCCAAGTTAGTTTGACAAGTTCACCAACCCATCTAACGGTGCCCCACCTCTTCCAAACTCTAAGTTATTGTAATATAATGACACACCACCCTTTATTTACATATTTGGTGTTCAAAATATATTTATTATTAAGCTTTTCATAGTGTATATTTAAAATTTTTAAATCGAATGCTTTTTTTAACTAGTTTACTGTTTAGTTCTGGTTTAATCTTCGGTCAATTCTATTCCTGGTTTTGGTAATCCTAAGAGGTGCTCTGGAATTAAATATGATATATAATATGGGTAAAGCTAATATGCGTTATAGTTATGGTTTAATCTTTGGTCAATTCTATTCCTATTTTGGTTATCCCCAGAGGTGCTTTGGAATTTAATATTTTATATATATATATATATATTATAATGTAATATAATATAATATGGGTAAAGCTAATATGTATTAGTTCAAAAATATTAATTAATATGAAACAAAAATTTAAATTAATTTTAATTTTAGGGTTTTCAAGTATATAAAAGGATTAAAATTATTTAGAAGAAAATACTTTTTTTTTAAATGTAGAAGTTGAAGAAAATTTACATTTTTATGGATTTAATCTCTCGATATTTGATAGATCTAGAGTTAAGACGATCTAAAATGGTTTTAAAAACTTAAAATTGAAGTGTTGGCATTGCTGGCAATATTGCCCAATCATTAGGGAAATAAAGAATTCAAAATCCTAGCATACAGCAGCAAGGTAAACTACTCTTCATAAGGGCAAAGTAATCTTCAAAAAAAAACATGAGTTTCAATATAAGAGTGAAAATCCATACTGAAAATTAGAACATAAACATGAGACAACATTTCTAGGATTCAAATTAACATAGCCACAGAACCAATGGTTGCTCTGAGAGGAACTTTTTACGGTCCAATATGAGGGAGGTGTAATTCTTTCCCTACTCAAGATGTACTTGAGATGGCAGTTTAAAAAAATATTAAAAACAAAATAATAATTTGAACATTGTCATAAATAAAATATTTCAATGTCAGTAAATTCTTTTTGTATCGACTTTATATAAATCTATTAAATAAATGAAAGCAACAAAATCTTATAAAAGAGATGTGTAATTTTTTCAATGATTAATATGAAATAGAAATATAATATTTATAAAAAGATATTTCAATATCCACTTTAAAATTTAAAATATCCATAATTATTAAAATATTTTAATAATATGACCCTTAATATAAAGGAGATATATAATTTCAGATATATATAAATATATAATTAACTTAAATCTATCTTAACTGCAAATTTACAAATTTATTAGGAATGTAATATAAATAAAAGAGATCACATCACTCTAAAACCATTTTTTAATTAAAAATTTTGAAAAAAAAATGATTTCTTTCCACACACAATAAATTTAAAATAAATATATTTACACCAGTTAATACCCCAAATGCCTCTTTACTTACCTCAATAACAAAATACAAGTTTAGCCAATACCATAACTACCTGAGAGTTGGCATTCAATGTCTTTCTCTTGCCTTGTAAGTCAATGACAAAATACACGGTTAAAAAAATACAAGTTTAGCCAATACCATCACCACCAAGAATCTTGCCTTCAATGGTAGATTCTTGGTTTTCTTCTACCCTTGTAAGTGCACATTTCAATAAGAAACAGGAAGTTGACTGCAATGCCCAAACCACAATGCCATTACGATATGAGATTTGATGTTCCTCCACGCGAAAACAAATTATATGAATGATACATTTTACGGAAAGTTCAACCAGTACATGAAGGTACAATTTTCTGCTCAATGGAACAACAAAATGAAAGTGAAACAACTGAGCCAAGAGTATGGCAGACCTCATCTAGAGACCAGCAAGTTCACAGGCTTCATGGATTCAGTTGGATTGTAGACGTCGCTGGTAGCATTGGCAGCAGCTGCGGACATTGCTGTCGCCCGCAGCTATGTCCAACTTTATAAGACTCCTAGTGGCCAGAATTGCTGCAGGGACCTGATCATGCGAGGCTCTGGCGACGAGTCCTCGCGTTGCAGACGAAGCGGCGTCCTTGACTTCCTATGGATTGACAGAAGCCAAAAGGCACTGTCTCAGGATCCTCAAAATTGACTGCAGAAATTCTCCAGGGAGGGGAATTCTCGCACTCTTTGCACTGCAATCATCCATTGGCCCCTCTGATGAGGAGAAGCCACGATCATGATCATTCCCTACAGTGATTCCATTTGCAAAATCACTATCGTCATGGATATCGAATTTGCCTATTTCATCAATTAGGGCTCCGTTGGTATTAGACGTCCTAAGGTTATTACAATTCTCTGCAATTTTTCCCTCTTCCCCATCCTGGAAATTAGAATCCGATAAGCCTGCCTGCGGCCGATCGCGGACCTGATCATCGAAACTACGGGCACAGGCGCACTTCTGGCCGGTCCAGCCTTCAAAAAAGGGGCAAATGTCGACCTTGCCCCGGCAGGAATGGTGGAAATATTCATGTAGAAGAGATCGAGGGCGACCCCGACAATGGAAACCCTCTTGGTGGATTTGACGGCGTCCATGGTCTCCAGGGGTGGGGAGAACTGCCCGACAAAAGCTATGGCACAGAAATCATGTTGGAGCAGATTGCCAGGGGCATGTTAGAGGGACGGTTGGCCAGGAAGGGAATGTGGACGAGCCTTCACTTCGCCGGATGGCCTCGAATACGATGAGCAGCTTGTGGAAGGAATCCGTATCGAAGACGAGGCAGGAGAATGGGTTCCAGCAAGGAGTGGGACGTTCCTGCGACTCGGCGTCGGAGGAGAGCCAGTAGCAGGGTCCGTTGGAGGCGGAATAGGTTTTTAATATTTAATTTGCCTATCAACAATATTTGATTTTAACCAAATATGTATAAATCACCGTGGACCCATCTTAAGTCAACTCTGAATGAAATTTCTTTTCACTAACATAAAAGAGGAGGCTTGCCCGTGAATGGATTTGATCTCTCTTGAGTTGGACAGATCTTTATCCATTCTCTTAAATTGAGATGAAATTAAACTGTTAAAATATTAATTATTTATATATATATTTTTTAATTATTTATAATTTTTTTATTTTTTATTTTTAATATAATTTAATTTAAGTGAATAAAATATATTTTAATAATAATTATAATTATAATTTGTTTGTTTGAAAAATGTTTTTTAGTTTAATAATTATATAATAAAAATATTTTTATTTTAATAATGATGATGATTAATGTCTATAGGAATTAATGTGGTCTATCAGACTTCAAGAAGAAGAAGAAAAAAAAAAAGGAGGTTAATTGTCATTTTTCAAAATCTTATTTCTGTGATCAAGAAGAAGGGAAAGAAGAGCTCCAAGATCGTTATAGTTGGGTTAGCTTAATAAGTCATAAAGATTAGAGGTGTGGCTGATGATAGGGAATTGAGAGCAAATGTGAGCAAGAATCGGGTAGTCTAAAATGAAGTGTTTTTAATCTTCCACCTTCTTAGTATCACAAATCTGACAGATTCTACCACCCCACTAAGTCTTGGGAGTAGACTACTGCTCGGTCTCACTGCTAAGGTCATGAGAATTAGTTCTTATCCTAGTGATGTTCATTTTCTTCTTAGTGTTGGTCAACATAGAGATAATTATGGTTATCAAGGGTGGGGTAGATCACCTCCTTATAGTATCTTAGCTTCCTTTTACCCTCCAGCTCCTTACCATCCCACATCATGTCCTTAAAATTGGAGGTAATAGTATCATTGATACTATCCTTGCTTCCCATGATGATCTCCTTCTTAATCCCCCAAAGGTTGAGCCAAAACTGGGCATCCTTATGGCACTTGCTCTTGAGGCACAGGTGGGGATTTTGACTAAAGTTAGAAGCAATTTTCGGAAGCCTCTTGGATTCCATGTTGTAAAGCTTCTTCTTATACATCAGATATCTAAACATAGTCGTACTTTCAATGGGGGACATGCCCGCTTCGATCAAGAGGATAGGATAGGGAGTATTTCCCTTGATCTTGAGGTTATAGGTTATGAATTGCTTTTGGATCATCTCAATCTTTCTCCACGACTCTTTAGATATACTACAACCCCAAACTTCACATCTGTATAAGACAACAGGGGTGACGAGAGTCTCAAAGAGGAACCTCTTTTTACTCCAAATGTAAAGATCGACCAACTTACAATTGTTTTCAAGCTCATAATAAGCTTTCCAACCTCCAATAATTCTTTTCTCAATGCTATAATTCCAGTTGAGTTGATGAGGAAAGTCAATACCCAAATATTTATAAGAAGAAACTTACTCTAGACAATGGCTATCATAAACGAAACTACCATGGGTGATCTTTCTGGATTTAATGATCATGACTTTAGTCTTGTCGGTATTAATTGTCAAACCCATCTTGGAGCAGTAGACATGAAGAGTCTTACGCTGTTTGTCTAGGTCATCATGACTTTTTGCAAGAAGAACAATATCATCAACAGAAAGGAGAAGAGTAATGATTATGCCAGCAAGCTTGGTGCCCTTGCAACCCACAGTTTCCAGACACTCCTCTAGCTTATCGATGTAAATATCAAAAAGGGTAGAAGATAGGGGACACCATTGCTTAACCCCGATATTGCATTGAATATATTTAGACCACCCTTCGTTGGTCTTAAACTTGGCAATGACAGTCTCATGGAGGCAGATCACAACAATCCTCAATTCAGGAGGAACCATGATCTCTTCAAGTCTCTCCCAGAGCTTATCTCGAGGGACAGTGTCGAAAGCTTGTCTAAAGTCCACAAAACATAAGAGATTGGTTTTACTATTGCGACATTCCTCTGCAATAATCCTGAGATTGACAAGGTGGTCGATAATCGAGTGTTGTCTCCTAAAACCAGTTTGCCCTTTAGCCCTTTTACCCTGGTTCTCAAGGCAAAGGCTAAGCTTTAGTTTTCAATTTAATTTAAAATATTACATATATATTAAAATTTTATTTATAATATTGAATTATTATTGCAAATGAGAATGTCTTTCGTATTAATCACATCATTAGGATTTGGTCGAAGTTTCAAACCAACTAATGTGGTTCATCGTCAGGACAAAGGTTATAATTAATATATTTAATTATTTTTATTAATAATAATTAGAAATAAAATTATAATTTACTTAATTTTTATGATTTTTTTTTTTTAATTTTGGTAATGTGAGATATATTATCTAGTAAGTGTTTTGATGCTTATAATTGTTACGCCAAGAGATGCTCTACAAATAATAATAACGTTACATTTAAAAATATTAAAATAATAATTTAAATTAATAAATTAAAAAATAATAATTAAAAAAAATGTCGCCCATAATTAAAAACTTCAATTTGCACTTTAATTTTACATAACTTTATATAGAGATAAAGTAATCGAAAATAAAAATAAAAATTACTTTTTAGTAGGAAGAAGAAATGTGATTTCTTCCCTTCTTCATCTTCATATGGAGATGAGTACAAAAAAAATAATTACTTTTTTTTTTTCTAAGTAAAACTGTCCTATTGAAAAAAAGCGAAATAAAAATACATCGAGGCTCCGGCCTCTGCGGTGCGTAACAGCGTTATTTCATGATTGTCATAAAAAGAACCTCGACTACCCTTCGAGGGGAAACCAATCCGAGTGAGCTCACAACAAAAAACCCACACTGGGGTCCTAGTTCAAAATCAATTAAAACATACCAAAAAGTTTGAAAAAGCATGAGTATAAACCTCAAACAGTAAGCTTGTGAAACCTCCTTTGAGCTGCAAGGCGACACCTGGCGACTAGACATATGGGTTGGGCGCGCTGACCATGCAAGGGACCCCCTCGATGTCGTAAGGGTTGGGCTCTTCCACAATGCGACACGCGTACTCATCCTCTGCTAACGTGCCGCACGGGATGCCACTTGTTGTTTGAATGCCTGTTGCGCTGCCCTCCGCTGCATGTAGGCCAGATGTGTCGTCCGGGGTGCCACCAACAGCTTTCGTGCCACTCGCTCTGCCCTTAACAACATGCTTGCTGCCAGCCAGCTCTTTGTCATTCAGAGTTTCAATTTTCCCAACCTTCTGCTACTTTCCTGGTTCACTGTCATCCCTGTTCCTCTTAGTTGCCTTCTGCTTTGCGCCGTTGTTCCTTCTCCTTGGTCTACAGTCATGGGTCTGAGCATCCTGCTCAGCCTGTGAACTAGTATACTCACTAAAGGTTATGTTAATCGTGGCTAAGATTTCTGGCTGAATCAGCGAACTCTGGAAGCGAAGTTGGGTGGTATGGTGAGAGGGGTGGGGGGGGTGAGGGAATTCTCAGTTTGGGTAGCTGCGTTTGCACTTTGGATGCCATGGACCTGTGACTGCCCTCTACCACTGCGCATATCAGGGTATCTTCCGGAGAAGGGAGTAGCAGAATCAGGGTTGGGCGTTGCGGGGGGGCGTATGCTTCCGCCTCGACTACCCCTGCGTCTGCTCTGCATGCAATGTCGAGTGCGCACCATGACTGTGATGATCTCAGGATTTGCAGGTGGGGAGGCTGAGGTTTCTCAGGGATTGAATTTGTTGTGCCGAGGAAGAACAGAGGAATTCTGAGCGTGAGAGGGCTTAGTAGAATTAGCGGGCAGCTCAAAGGAGGGGCTAGCGGCAGAGGCCGAGTGGAAGGCGAAATGGCAAACCAGGCTTTGAGTGAAGTGAATTCTTGGGCCTAAATCAATGCAGCAGAGGAGATTGCAACGCCTCCTCGTGGTAGTGCGAGAACTAGGTGCTGCAGCAGCCTAAGGGCAGAGACATTGCAGAGGCAGAGGATAATGGACAGGGGCGGTGGTATAATCATCACCAAAGATCATCTTTGCTTGGAGCCGACGTGGGTTGCAAACTTGTTGAAGACGACACAGATAAAAATCAAACTTTGAATTAAATGAAGGAGTTGCAGCTCACAGGTGTGTACAGCACCTGGGAGACTGCACTCAAACAAAGAGGAGACTCTCACTCTCGTTCACTCTACATTACATCAAATGAATATTACAATATTAAATACATCACTGAAAATTAGGTAGTTGTAAACAACCTCCTATACTCTAGGAACAAATCCTAAACTAAGGAGATGTGTTACAACCATATAACCATTTCTCCATTATTTTTAACTCCCCCACAATGGAGAAAGGGTTATTTTGCACTCCTAACATCCCTCTAAATAATTCAAACTTTACTCGCCCTAGAGGCTTAGTAAAAATATTAGCTAAATTATCACAAGTGTTACAATACTCCACACATATTTCTTTTGTCTGTATCTTTTCTCGAACAAAATGAAACTAAGTGTCTATATGTTTAGTGTTTTTATGGAAAACTAGATTGTATGCAAGCTTTATTGTGCTCTGGTTGTCAGTTTTGATGTTGATTGCTTCTTTCTGTCCTTCACCTGCATCGCTAAGCAATCTCCTCAACCAGATGGCTTCGCATGTCGCCGCACACAACACCTGATACTCAGCTTCACATGATGATAATGCTACAGTACTTTGCTTTTTGCTACTCCATGAAATAACCTCGGATCCAATACTAAATGCGTAACCTGTGATGGATCTACGATCATCCAGGTCACCTGCCCAATCAGAATCTGAATAACTTGCTAAAGTAACATCAGAAATGTCAGTGTATAAAATATCATAATTACAAGTACCACTAAGGTACCCCAACACACATTTTGCTACAATCTAGTGACTTTCAAGTGGTTTGGACATAAACTGGCTCAACACACTAACAGAATATGCCAGATCAGGTCTAGTTGTCGTGAGATATATCAGACTTCCCACTAGCTGTCTATACAAAGTGGCATCCACCTTTTTTGTGCCATCATCACTGCTTAACTTGAGATTCTGCTGCAATGGTGTTGCTGCTATTTTACACTGTTCCATTCTGAATCTTTCCAACAGGGTTCTGGCATACTTTCCTTGAGTTAGAAAAGTTTGACCATAATCTTTCCACACCTCCAAACCTAGGCAATAATGAAGATCTCCAAGGTCTTTCATTTCAAATACGTGTGATATTTGCTACTTGATTTCTTTGATCAAATTATTTGCATTTCTTGTTATGATCATGTCATCCACATACAAGGAAATCAAAATGATTTGCCTCTGTTTATTTATCTTGGTATACAGGTTTGGGTCGTTGAGGTTCCTATGAAAACCATGCTGTATAAAAAATGAATCAATTTTCTCATACCATGACCTGGGTGCTTGTTTCAAACCATAAAGTGCCTTATGCAATTTACACACTAAATGCTCCTGCCCCTTTTTCACAAAACCAGGAGGTTGTACTAAATAAATTTCTTCCTTTAATTCTCCATTCAGAAATGCAGACTTAACATCTAGCTGGTGTAGCTTCCATTTATGTTTTGTTGCTAAAGAGATTAACATTCTAATTGTATTTAGTTTAGCTACAGGGGCAAAGGTGTCATCGAAATCTATGCCTTCTTGCTGTGAATAACCCTTTGCTACCAGTCTAACTTTGAATTTTTCTACACTCCCATCTGCATTTATCTTAGGTTTATACAGCCACTTACAACCTATAGAGGTTTTTCCTTCAGGCAACTCAACTAAATCCCAAGTATGATTTCTATATATTGATTCAATTTCCTCATGCATTGCAGCCCTCCATTCATCTGATTTACTTGCTTCTTCATAATTTGAAGGTTCTACAATGTTTAAAATTTGGGCATTAAAGCATAGCCTTTCAATCTTTCAGGTAGTCTAGTCTTCCTACCTGATCTTCTAGGTAGAGGACTTACCTCAACTCTATCTGTTTCAACACTTTCTGGGCCTGCATCATCACTTATTACACTATCTGCTGCTACTTCTTCCTGTTTCTGCTCCTGCTCCTGCTCTTCATCTTCGTCACTGTTCATCTCTATCAGCAATGGAATGTGGCTGTCACTGTTAGAGTCTTCCTTTCCATCTTCAGTCTGTTCATGAAAAATAACATCTATGCTTGCAAAAACTTTATGAGTCACAGGATTATATAACTTGTATGCCTTATACTCTGTGCCATATCCTACAAATATACATTTCAAGGCTTTGGGGTCTAACTTCTTTCTATCTGCTTTTGGTATATGAGCATAAGCTTTAGATCCAAATATTCTTAAATGACTGACTGCTGGTTTGAGTCCAAACAATGCTTCAATGGGGGTTTTGAAGCCTAGACATTTAGTAGGACTCCTATTCTTTAAATAAACAGCAGTATTAATGGCTTCTGCCCAAAGACCATTCGATAGTCCCTTACCTTGAAGCATACTTCTCGCGCACTCCACAAGAGTTATGTTCTTGCATTCTGCTACTCCATTCTGTTGTGGAGTGTGTGGCACTGTGAATTGCTGCATAATCCCATGCTGCTTGCAGAAATTCATGAACTCTCATAACCTGTATTCTCCCCCTTGGTTCGAGCGGAGAATCTTTATTCTTTTTCCTGTTTGGTTCTCTATCATAGATGTAAACTCTTTAAAGTACTGAAAGGCTTGACTCTTTTTACTTAAAAAATACACCCATGAAAACCTAGTGCAATCATCTGTAAACATCAGAAAATAATATGCACCTCCTAAGGACCTAGTTTGCATAGGTCCACAAGTATTTGTATGCACAAGTTCTAGGATGTCTCTTTCCTTTCTGTTGACATGCAAAGGGAACTCTTCTCTATGCATTTTCCCTAATTCACATCCATCACATTCCAACTTGACATTATGAAAAACAGGGAGTCCATCGACTATACCTTTCTTCTGAAGTAAGATGAGGTCTTGCAAATTGAGATGTCCAAATCTCTGATGCCAGAGATTTTCGACTGTTGATGCAGCTGCAACCATTGCTTGTCGTGGCATACTCTTTGCATCCAATCTGTACAAATTCCCCACGCGCAATCCTGTTGCAACTGTTTCCATCTGGCTATCCTTAATGACACAACCATTCTTAAAGAATTGCACTTGCATGTCCTGGTCTGTAATCATTGAGACAGAGATCAAGTTTTTCTTAATTCCTGGAACATATAATACATTTTTAAGATGTTTAATGTCGCCACTAGGTAGCTTCACAGGAATATCTCCATATCCTTTGATCTCATAACCACTATCATCTCCTAGATAAATTTTTGATCCACATGTAGATTCTTCAAGAAATTCAAAACAGTCCTTCTTACCGGTCATATGTGAGGATGCGCCAGAGTCGACATACCATATGTCGTCCTCATCTCCCTTTGATGCTGAAAGAGCACAATCGACTGTGAATAGTCAAAGATCATGGTTGTGGTCCTCCTCTTCTCCAGCAAAACAGCGCTAATGTTTCCTCTGTTTGCCTATTCTTTCATCTACCTGCCTCTTATAGCATTCTTTAATCTGATGACCAGGTTTCCCACAATAAAAACATCTCTTAACATAATTATCAGTCATACCTCTGAATGGTCTCTTTTGAAAAGAGTTGGCCCCCTTCTGCTGCTACTGCTGTTGCGGTTGCTGGTGCTAGTGCTGCTTTCCTCTGTACTGTCGCCTCTTCGCCATCAGAGCTAGGTCATTGCTCTGAGTTTTCAGATTCTGTCATCGCTCCTCCTCCTGGAGAACAATCGCTGTCAGCTCATCAAATGAAGGGGCTTTCTCCCTCACTGACAGTCCTGTGATGAATGTCTGGTATTCATCAATAATTCTGTTCAATGTGAGTGTAACTAGATCTGAGTCGGACACCTTTTCTCCAATAGCTCCCAGTTTGTCTCTTAGATCCTTCACTCTGGCCATGAATCCACCAACGGACTCATTCTCATCCATCTTCAATGCAAACAACTTTCTCTTGAGTGCCAGAACACGATTTGTATTTTGACTCTCGTACAGGGTCTTGATCGTTGTCCATAAATCAGCGGTCGACTTAGAATCTTTGATATGTGGGATAATATTGTCCTTAACGGACATCTTCAGTATAACTTTTGCTTTCGTTTCTATTTTATCCTAGTCTTGTTCTTGGGTCGTTGTTCTAGATCTCGGCTCATTTCCATCAACGATCGCCCATGCATTTACGCTCTCCAGCAAAGTTTGCATTTTGAATTTCCAGTTGGAGAAATTTGTTCCATCGAGTTTGCCAAACTCGTGGAGGTATGATTCTATACTGTTGTTCATTTTCGTCCAACTGAACACTCCAATCGGCCACCACCAGGCAAGTCTGATCTGCTACCACCGAACAGATCAGGAACTTCACTGTGCCACCACCGGGCAAGTCCGATCTACTACCACCGAACAGATCAGGGACTTCACTATGCCACCACCGGGCAAAACCGATCTGCTACCACCGAACAGATCAACAAACAAGCTCCAACACGCCACCACCGGGCAAAGGCGATCTGCTTCCACCGAACAGATCGAGGAGCTGCACTGCGCCACCACCGGGCAAAAAACCGATCTGCTTCCACCGAGCAGATCACAGAGCTCTGATTCGCCACCACCGGGCAGGTCCGATCTGCTACCACCGAGCGGATCACGAAACCCCAATTCGCCACCACCGGGCAGGTCCGATCTGCTACCTCCGAGCGGATCAAGGAACCTCAATTCGCCACCACCGGGCAAATCAAATCTGCTGCCACCGAGCAGAAATCTCCACGTGCCACCACCGGGCAACTCCGATCTGCAACGAAAAATTGTAGATTTCCAGAGAGAAAGAGGTTGGCTCTGTGGCGCTCTGAACAGCTACAAATCCGCGCCAATTGCAGAAAATAAAAATTCACGGTGTCCACGGAAATTGGCGCGCTTAACAGCCACGGATCCACGCCAATTTAGTTACAATTTCGTTGGCGCGCTTATCAGCCCCAAACCTGCGCCAATGGGTGCGTCTGTTCTTTAAAAACTTGCGCCTTTCTGTTCTGTTCTGGATTAGCGCGACTGTCTGCAAAAAATCCGCGCCAACTGCTGCTGCTTCTAAAAAAAAATGTGCTCCAACCCTTTCTTCGACTCAGAGATGATCAGTCATCTGAGATCCTTCGCTCCAAGTGTTACTGCAGTTCCACTTGATCACACAAATACATTTACATGCACTCCTACCAATACAGAAATGTAACTAATGATACATCCCTAAAAAAAATGAGGCTATCTCTACCCTAAGCTCTGATACCAAGATAAAAATCAAACTTTGAATTAAATGAAGGAGTTGCAGCTCACAGGTGTGTACAGCACCTGGGAGACTACACTCAAACAAAGAGGAGACTCTCACTCTCGTTCACTCTACATTACATCAAATGAATATTATAATATTAAATACATCACTGAAAATTAGGTAGTTGTAAACAACCTCCTAAACTCTAGGAACAAATCCTAAACTAAGGAGATGCGTTACAACCATATAACCATTTCTCCATTATTTTTAACTGGCACCCACTTAAATGCCATTTATGGCTAGTGTTAATGCCATTTTTACACTGATGTCTCGAGTTACGAAGGGCCATGTGGTATGGCCACATGTCGTCCCGTTCTGCGGCCACCTTTTAGACTGATGTCCCGAGTTACGAAGGGCCATGTGGTATGGCCACATGTCGTCCCGTTCTGCGGCCACCTTTTAGACTGATGTCCCGAGTTACGAAGGGCCATGTGGTATGGCCACATGCCGTCCCGTTCTGCAGCCACCTTTTAGACTGATGTCCCGAGTTACGAAAGGCCATGTGGTATGGCCACATGTCGTCCCGTTCTGCGGCCACCTTACTGTCTTTGTTGGGCACCCGCATCCGGGACAAAAAATAATTACTTTTTAACACGAGAAAGAAATATATTTTCTTGAGTATTTTATAGGAGATGACAGGAAATAGTATTATTGATATTACATGATGTGTAGTTCATTCTACATTTAGTTTATATGTGATATTTAAAATAAAAATATATTAATAACAAAAAATATTTATATTCATTTTCAATGCAATCAACTAGAAATTTTTCATGGTTCATTTCCATTGAAAAAATTATTTTAATGACATCGCATTTTTATTTAGAGAATATTTTATTTTTTATTTTTTGAGAGACGTGTCAACTCTGCTTTAAGCACGAACCTAATTAGACATTGAAAAAAATTATTATAATAAAATTGCATTTTTATTTAAAGAATATTTTATTTTTATTTTAAGAGAGACATGTGCCAACTCCAGTTTAAACACGATCCTAATTAGACATTAATACATCTCTCTACACAATTATTAATATTAAAAAATAAATAATAATAATAATAATTTAACTTAAAAAAAATCACTAGTCTGATAAAGATTAATTAAAGATTCAAAAAAAATGGACACCTCCAAGATTATATGTAAAAAAAATTAATTTTATTTTTGAAAGTTAAAAAAAACAATAATTTGCTACGGTTTTGTTAATTATGAGTTATATTTTTCTTATGTAATTATGAGGTATAGATTTCCATTATTTATGATTGTTATTATTGACAATCAATATATAAGTGCGTGAGATTGCATATACCCACTATTAAATTTAAACAAGTAAATTATCTAATAATAAACACATACAACCCAGCACATTAATAAATCAATAACCTATTAAATATTAATTGTGATCATTAAATATTAGTTTAATTGTGATCATCATTACTTCTCATAGTTGAATTGAAATGACCTGAAAAAAAAACTTAGCAACTTCCACCTACAACAAAACCTACCAGTGATTAAAATAACAGACCGTAGGTTCATGAGTTGTTTTAAATAACATACCCTAAGTTCACGAGTTGTGTTTAGAAAAACTTTTTAAATTTTAGTCAAATTTAATGATATGGGAAATGCTTGCTCTTGTCATCATGGTTGCATTCATTATTTATGAGCATAGTTATTTTGAAGGCTCACAAAAAGCCTTCAAAAGTTTATTTTGAAAGTATACTGCAACGTAATGAATTATTTTTCATAAAAAAAATTATGAGAAATTTAAAAGTTACAAAAGGTACAATTTTCAGGGATTTTGTTAGTTCGCATTTTTTCTGTGGACCATCATAGAGATAAAGGTAAGGGAAGTTTAGTAGTGATAATTATGTCACTATTTGAGTACCGAGAGTTTGAACATGGATTTTTTTTTTCAAAGAAAAGTTGCATTGCGTTGTGATTGCTTCATGTGGCACTAGGTTTTTTATTTATACACTTGTGGTTGGTCCTTATATGTTTATGATTTTTAGTGAAGTAATGTGCATAGATTTGTTATTTTGTTTTGGTGGAGTTTTTTATTTAAATTTGTGATTTTTTTTTGTAATATTAGAAGGTCAATTAAGGAATTTGTGATGAATCAATTTGTTTTTTTAATTTTTTGGGTTTTTTTCTAGGAGTTGTCTACGAAGGTGGAGGAATTGCTTAGAAGGCCAAAAATAGCTTGGGCAAGAAAATTTCAAAAATGGCTGGAATCCGAGTAAAAAAAATTCAAAAGATCTTGTAGATGCATTGTTTGAATCATGTTTTTGATGGTGGAAATGGATTAAGCACCATCAAAAACCTTTAAGACACCTAAAATTATGAAGTTTTATGGCTTTTATTTAGATTTACAAAATCCCTACAAGATTTTTTCAAAATATAACCGGAATTTTCATAACTTTCAAAGCAAAAAAAAACATTAAACTACTGTTTTTTTCTATATAAAAATTAACCTATCAACAAATATGGAGTCCCTTATAGGCCATGCAAGCTAGTCCAATGTGATGATAAGTAAAGTTCTTACTAGGATTACAAATATATATATGCTTTTGTGTTGATTGGGTGGCACTCATAGTCAAAGGAAGCATCTTCAAAAGGAACAAATAAAAAAATAAAAATAAAACACAAAGGATTCTCTTTCATAATAATAACCATAAGACAATACAAAGTAGGCTAAAAAAAATGTGGACAAAGTCGTTAGAATTAATATCTTACCTTAAGAATCACACTCAAACTCAAAGCTTGATCATATAGATTAAGAAATTAAAAAGTAAAAAGAAGTGGCAATAAGAATTATTGGAGCAACTTACTGGTAAGGAATCTATTATCAATAAACAAATAATGACCCACTATTGAAATCCATGTGTTGGAAAATTAGAAAGATACTTATATTAGAACTATCAACCAATAAATTACAAGAATTATCAAAATATGAAGTTTCCAAGATATGAGGATGCCTTATCGTCTTAATTATATTAGTATAAATTTATCTCTTCAATATCTAAATTGTGTGGAAACCCATTAATTGAGATAAATAAGCCTTTCTTTACCTAATCTATGATTAATAGGATGAGCTATATCCAAATTGTGTGGAAACCCATTAATTGAGATAAATAAGCCTTTCTTTACTTAATCTATGATTAATTAGATGATAGTATGAAATTTATTAGAGAAATGAAACTTGAAGCACTTATCTTGGTTCTATGAATTTCATAAATCCACTTAGGATTAGGTGTCTAAATTTTGTAACTAGTTATTCCTAGTACACATCCCTTGGCCAACTTACTAGAAGAAAAGCCTCCTAGGGCAATGAAGAGTGGGAACCCAATGTTACCAACCTAGTACGTGTGATGGATAAAGAAACACAAACTCTTAAACAACATATACAACTTGCCACCTAAATAAAAATGTGATAGTACATATAACACAATCATAATAAAAAACTATTTTACATGTGATATCTTTGAGTAAACTAAATGAATTCATACAAGGAAATTGGCCAATAATGATTTTTTTTTAAGAATAAACCTTAATATAGTGAATTGTAATGGAGAGCAGCTAAATAAACAATCACCTCATTCTCAAATATTATATAAATTGTGAAATTCAAATGACATTTAAAAAATATCCAAACTAGAAAATTTAAAATAATAATAATAATAATAATACATCTCAAATAGTGAATTTACCTTAATCTATTTGACATTGGAGAGCAATCACAAAAAGACAGAAAAGAGGAATCTACCTGCGTATTTGAAATTGGACACTCTGTGTGCCGCCAAGCTATTTCGCCTGCACTTCGCTCAAATATGCAGAGCATGTTAGATATTACATAAGGTGTACCGTCCGCAAAAGCGAAGACTCCGTCCATATAGTACGCATTTCTTGGACAATCATTGAGTGGATCGAGAGACATAGCAGACAGTCCAATTCCATATTCGCCTGCATCCAAATAGGTTTTAAAATACCAACCCTCGCCAGGGTCCATGTAAGGTACAAATAGCTCAGATGTAAAACCCTTGTACAAAACCCTCCTCATTTTCCCAGTCTCAGGATCCTTGAAAGCTGCCACAGATATGATCATTCCGGCGCGAGGATCAGGCTTAACATGGAATTCCCAACTTCCCCATTTAACCTGATGCCCATCAATTTTAAAGCTAGGACCTTTGGGTTGCTCAATTGAGATAGGACTGAGAGGAGGGAGCAAAGGGTACTTTTGGGCAGACAGTCTATAGTCTGTACCCTCTGCCTTTGGCAATGGTATATCTTTTCCCTCATTTATGATTTTCAGGATCTCTTTTGTATCTAGGTCAACCAGAACTACAAGACCCTCAATGGGTCTCATGAAGAAATTTGCTGTCCCTGCGCTTGAAAAACACATAACTTTTATAAGCCTCCGGCCTTCTTCGCCCGGTCCAAACCATCCCGGCGAAATAGGCGCGCACACAACGTCACTCAGATTGACTGCCCTCTTTTCTATAATTTCGACAAATTCTTTGCTTTCCAGAGGCGCCCGAGAGACTGACATATCCTCCATTGTCATGGCAGGATACCCATTATCATGATTAATTTGATTCTCAGTAATCTTTCCTAATTCAAGGTCTAAAATGAGTTTATAAGCATGCCCATCAGCCCAAGCTATTACCGAAGCCTTCCTGGTTGGGAGGCTACTTCCTGTCTTCCATGACAAGACTTCTGCTTTCAAGGGCTCTTCTAAGACTACAGAGTGAAGTGTGAAATTACTGTGATTGAAAATTGAATTCTTCTGCATAATGCTCTGGACTTCCTTGATCTCCTTAAGGGTCAAAGGATCCAGTGGATGTTTTGCAATTTCACTATCATGATCTGATTTCTGCTGCTGCTGCCACTTGGGCTTGTTTCTGAGCATAAAACCACCACTCCTGCTGATTTGAATCCTGTCCTTGAAGGTGCACCAGGACTCGTATTCAGAGCAATCCAATTCAATATTTGCAGAACCCAGAGAAGGAAAATGAATCCAAGTCCTAATAGAAAACAGCAGCAGCAAGGATGCCATGAGGAGAAACATCACTCTAAGGTAAGAGCTGGGTTCCATGGCTCAGAGGCTAACAGATCACAGTGCAGAACTTTCCTTAATATCTGTATGTGTCTAGTCTACTGCGAAACTCTCTTCCATTCCCAAGGCTACTGGTTGGGTTTCTGACGTCCATAGTAAGCATGCATTTTTAATGGTGAAATGGGTACGTCATAGGTATTATACACTAAGTTAATGTTATTCACGCCATCGTATAAAAGGCACGGACACAAAATTTCAGTTTTTTTTTTTTTTTTTTTAATAAGAGGAGTATGACGGGTATATAAAATTTCTAGGTCACAGCAAATAATATTTTCATTTTCAGAATATTAGGTTTTATTCTGGATAAATCACATCAATTGACTTTTTATTTTAATTTTTATTAAGATTTAACATCAAGACTAGCTTTTGTTAAAAAAAGGCAGAATATGGCTCATACATAAACTTTCCACACCATAACAAATAATATTTATATTACCAGCATGCACAGAAAATAAGATTTATATTACCACTGAACTATCCACGAGTATATGAAATTTCCATGCCACAGGAAATAATATTTATATTAACAGCAGGGCACAAAAAATTTATGTGATGCTGTCTAATTATTAGAGATTTAAAAGTTTTTGGTGAAATTTACCTCAAAAAAAAGATAAGTCAAATTTTCATCTTTTTTTTTTAAGCTGGTTTTTGATTGTATATTTGAATTCACCAACCTGAAAATTCCTTAAAACACAAATTGTGAAAATCTCACAACTCAAACTTATGTTTCCAACAAATCTCTAAATTTAAAAAAAATTTAATCCAAAAATATACTGAAACCCAAACCATCTAACAAATAATCAAAAGGCCATTTATCCACTAATAATAAAAGATTCCACTACTTTTGTATTTATCCACCCATAATATAAGATTCCACTATTGTACTTGTCCAAGGGAAACTTATATTACCACTCTACAAATAATCAAAAGGCCATTTATCCACTAATAATAAAAGATTCCACTACTTTTGTATTTGTCCACCCATAATATAAGATTCCACTATTGTACTTGTCCAAGGGAAACTTATATTACCACTCTACTATCATGGACAAAGACAATAGCAAGGATGTATCTACACAAAATTTCCCAAGTTTTGCATGTGTGACAAGTGAATAGAATTTCCAAAGCCTTAGCAAATAGGATTTTAGTGTACTTTAAACCTAGATAGATTTGAATTTTTTAAAATATCAAGTTTATTGTAAATAATATTTTAGTATAATTAAACTTGTTTGTTAGATAATTAATTCTCGGGATTAGGTTTGTGTTATGGTGAGTGGTTATTAGAGTCCAAGAAGACCCGGAAACTGAATCAACAGTTTCTTTATGTATTTATATGTACATTGTATACATCATTCTTTGAGATCAATCATTAATATACATTTGAGTTTGGTTTCCAATTTGTTTTTCTAACAGTGGTATCAGAGCAGAGTGTAGAAAATATGTGATAGGTTAACCCGATAATGCAATATAAATCAAAGCAGAATACTATAAATTATTTCTACTATCAATTTGCAGAAGCTTAAAAATCGAGCTGAACAATATAACCAGAAAAAGAAGAATCAATGGCACAATACACATCAAAATACTTTTGGTGAAATCCTTAGATAAAAACCCCACACTATTGTATTATCATACATGGTGGAAATACATAGGAATTATACAAAGCCTTAGCTCTCATAGCTAGCCATCTCTCAGTACAATCCTCACAGATGCTCACAGGCAATCTTGGCTTCTCTCCAGCCTTACTCTCTGCCCTCCAAGCTCCTATTTCCTTGCGTTGTTCCTTGTGGATGATTAGCCTATTACCAAGTGGAAAACCAACCTTCAAAACTGCGCAATCCTCAAGGATGAATCTTTGACTGAATGCATGAGTTTTCTCCATGAGAAAACACATGCAACTGATAGTACATTGTCCTTGAACATTAATCTCAACTGGGTCTTTCTCAGAATAGACATGCATGAGTTTCTGATGAGGGAATCTTCAGTTAACTGAAGTATCACTAGTTGAGTGCATTAATGCATCGACTGACTGTTAACTCACTATTAGTTCTTCAAACAGTTTGAAACTAACTTAACTGGGCTTAACTCAGTAAACTGAGTTAACTAATTACAACTCAAATATAACTCAATCTTATCTCCTTAATTTAAGGGATAACTCTTGCATGACTTCAGAAAGACTTCTAACTTGAATTTCTCCAACTAATTAATTTAAAATAAATAAATAAATTATTTCCAAGTAGCTGTTAAGACTAAATTCGATTTCAATTCACAATTTAATTCAAGGACAAATTAAATTGGAATATTCTTGTTGTCATATTTCAACACTTTCTCTCAACAAGAAAGGGATTATCTACCACCCCGATCCTGTCTCTATGGAACTCGAATTTACACTTTGACAATGCCTTTGTCAAAATGTCAACATCTTGCTCCTCTATCAAAATATACTGCAACAACATGATCCTCTCGACCTATGAAAAGCCACAGGCAGCAAATCTTGCCTTATGCTTCTCCACACTACCATCAGCAGCTTGCTTTACCTTGTAAAGCCAACAGGAACTCACAACTGACTTGTTCTCCGATCTCAGAACCACGTCCCAAACACTGCTATGAACTACGGAGTCATACTCCTCCACCATAACATCAAACCAAATATGTTGTTGCACTGCTTCCTCAAAGGAAGATGGCTCGGTCTCAACACATTCCCCAGCAAGGGCCATGTATCCAGTGTACCTCTCACGTGACCTCCTCTATCTGCGTTGAGAAAATGGTGCTCCCACATTCTGTCCCGCATCCTCCAACAATCTGTCAGCTTCTCTTGTGCACTTCCGTCCATCTCTGGAAGACTCTGCTTGAGTGGATGTCTCCACTCCTGAAACCTCTACATCCTGCTACTCCGCATCAGTCTGAGGCTCCTCCTTTTTAGGAACCAACAGTTCCTCCACAGCCTATAGTTGGAGCTCCCTCTCAAGGGAAACTCGCATGGCCTTCTGCTCATCAAACTTGAGATCTCTGCGAACCACTATCCTCCGATTGGTAGGCAAGTACACTTGATAGTTGTGAGGTGTATCAGTGTACCCCACAAATATCCCCAACTCTGTTGTCGGCTCAAGCTTCTTCCATGCATCCTTTGTCACATGGAAATATACCGATGAGCCAAAGATCCTGAAGTGACCCACATCTAGTCTCTTACTGGAGAAAGCTTCATTTGGTGTCTTCATCCCAAGTATGCGATGTGGGCTTCTATTATGCAAATAGACCGTTGTGTTGCATGCCTCAGCCCACAAGTGAAGTGGTAGGCCTTGGTCATGCAACATTGCCTGTGTTGCCCCTACAATAGTTCTGTTATTCCTCCCAGCCACCCCATTTTTCTTTGGGTTATGAGGTGCCGTAAACTCTCATTTAATTCCTTCCGCTGCACAAAAGTCCTTAAACTCTTGAGAGACATATTCTGCACCGTTGTCGCTTCTCAAGGCCTTCATCTTCTTCCCTGACTCTTTCTTGACCAAAGATTTGAATTCACAAAACTTTGTAAAGGTTTGGTCCTTCTTCTGCATGAAATAAATCTAGCATTTATGAGAATAGTCATCAATGAAAATCACATAATACCTTTACTTCGTTGTGGATGCCGTCAAGAATGGTCCACACAAATCAGTATGAACTCGCTCTAAGATAGCCTCTACTCTACTGTCTTGATCATGAAGGGAAGACTTGGTGTACTTTCCCAAGGCACAACCTTTGCATGTGTCAACTTGCTCAAGTTTACCTTTGGGAAGTCCTGTAGATATCTGTTGCATTAGCTTCAAAGCCCCATGATGCAAATGGCCCAACCGCCTGTGCCACAACTCGCCAATGTCTTGGCTTTGCACTAATTCTGCTTTCGTACTCAATGTTGCACAATCATCTACCTCTAGTTTATAGAGATTCTTCACCTGAATCCCTATGGTCTGACCCGTGCCTATGTGTCTTAGGAACACCTTTCCTTTACTGAAGACAACATCGTAGCCTTTGTCCTCCAACATCGCAACTAATACCAAGTTCTTCTTTAGTCCAGGCACATACAACACATCTGTCAAGGTGAGAGGAGCTCCATGCTCCCTCTGAAAAGCAACCGTGCCCACTCCTAAAACACTATACCTTCCATTGTCACCCTTCTCTATGTGCATCCTGAGGTATTTCTCCTCCAAGGCACTGAATAAATTTTTATCATCGGTCATGTGGAATGAGGCTCCACTGTCAAGATACTAGATGCAACCCATCATCAATGACACCATGCATGCAATGAGGGTATAGTCCATTTCGCACTGAGAGGCTAATGCCTCACCTTCTGATCCTTCCGAGGATCCCTTCCTGGACTTCTTCGATGGACAATTAGTCGCATAATGTCCCATCTTGTGACAATTAAAGCATCTTAATTTATACATGTCACCCTTCTTCCCTCCATGAGAAGAATTCGATTTGAAATGGGAAGCCTTCCCCTTCCCTTTCCTTGCCTTACTTGCTAAGGCCAGATTTTATTCATCATCATTCTTGGATGAAGAACCATCTCGTGTGCTCCTCCTGATCTCCTCCTGCATAAGATCCGACCACAGTCGTTCCTAATTTGACAGTTTCTCCCTTCCATTCACAGAGTCCTGGTAGCTATTCCAACTCTTTGGAAGGCCAAGGAGAGTGAGGCTCACCATATCATCATCGGCAGTAGTTATTCCCACACTGCCAAGCTCATCTCTGCAGGTGGTGAGCTTGTTCAGATATGTGGAAATAGTATCGCCCTTCTCCATCTTGATTCTTGAGCGCCAATTTCCACTGGTTGCTACTGTTCTGGTAGAGGTCCTTCAACGTCTTCCACATTGAAAATGGAGTATCCTTCCCATGGAGACTTGAGACAATATGGTCTTGAACTCCCTCAAGGATGATCTGTCTCGCCTTCGCCACAAACTTATTCCACTCAGCCAACTCTTGTGCATTAGTTGAAGCCGGCTTTGGAATTTCTTGATCAATGAATTCCTTCAAGCCATTGTTTTTTAATACAACCTCCATTCTATCTTTCCATGCTATGTAATTCGAGCTACCTTCCAAGGCATACTCGAGTCTCAAGCCATAGAACGCCATTGGCCAACCTTGAAGTATGATATGAATTCGATTTTCACCTGCAACCCCGAACTTCAAACTTTGAATTCTCTTCTCAGTATATTGTTCACAACTCTGAAACCATGTAGAATATTTGTGATAGGTTAACCCGATAATGCAATATAAATCAAAGCAGAATACT
Organism: Pinus tabuliformis; assembly: GCA_031772625.1. NCBI lineage: Eukaryota > Viridiplantae > Streptophyta > Pinopsida > Pinales > Pinaceae > Pinus > Pinus tabuliformis. The sequence continues at coordinate 793,958,314 of CM062809.1, read as the reverse complement.
ATAACCTACTTATAATATCAATTTGTGGAAGCTTAAAGATCGAGTTGAACAACATAACTAGAAGAAGAAGAATCAATGGCACAATACACATAAAAATACTTCTGGGGAAATCCTCAGATAAAAACCCCACACTATTGTATTATCATACATGGTGGAAATACATAGGAATTATACAAGCCTTAGTTCTCACAGCTAGCCAACTCTTAGTACAATCCTCACAGATGCTCATAGAAAATCTTGGCTTCTCTCCAGCCTTACTCTCTGCCCTCCAAGCTCCTATTTCCTTGTGTTGTTCCTTGTGGATGATTAGCCTATTACCGAGTGGAAAACCAGCCTTCAAAACTGCGCAATCCTCAAGGATGAATCCTTGACTACATGCATGAGTTTTCTCCATGAGAAAACACATGCAACTAATAGTACACTATCCTTGAACATTAATCTCAATTGGGTCTTTCTTAGAATAGACATGCATGAGTTTCTAATGAGGGAATCTTCAGTTAACTAAAGTAGTACTAGTTGAGTGCATTAATGCATCAATTGATTGTTAACTCACTATTAGTTCCTCAAACAGTTTGGAACTAATTTAACTTGACTTAAATCAGTAAACTGAGCTAACTAATTACAACTCAAATATAACTCAATCTTATCTCCTTAATTTAAGGGATAACTCTTGCATGACTTCAGAAAGACTTCTAACTTGAATTTCTCCAACTAATTAATTTAAAATAAATTTATTAATTATTTCCAAGTAGCTGTTAAGGCTAAATTTGATATTAATTCACAATTTAATTCAAGGAAAAATTAAATTGGAATATTCTTGTTGCCATATTTCAACACAATGGTTAATCTGCTCTGTCAAATAGAATGAGCCACTAGTTTTGTGGCCTTCAGGAGCGCTCCTTCTTTCTTAGATTTTGGTATTGAAATATTGGAAGATCCCAATCAGTTTTGTACCATCTCTGTGACTATATCATTGCCACTTTCTGCAAACTTCTTGAAAGAGAAATTTATGTAGAGGTTGAGCATGAATTCGTTTCAAAGGGAGTTTCGGTTGAAGCAGAGAAGTATGCTTCTGTGATTTGTTAAATACTTGCATGTGATTGATGCGTGAAAGTCGAAGGATGCAAAAGTGGCGGGCTTATCAAAAAATCATGTGACACGTTGCCTGAAATGGAAACATTGTGTGGTCATAGTATTTTCAGTCTGACAGAAGGAAAAAATTAGAAGTTTGATGGGTAAGAATGCTTGGCTGCTTGCTTCTTACCAGGGTTATTGAAATTGTGTCATTCCATATATGAATAGATTGAGATTTGAGATATGATCGTTCTTTGATCATCATTGTTGACATTGCAACCAATTTTTTTAAGGCTTTCAACATTCTTTTTTTCCATTTGGACTATGAATTATTCATACTGGCCTTTCGCCCATAGATTTCAATCTTTAGTAACCACTGTGAGGCACGAACCCACGACTATTCAAGATTGAGACTTTTATAAAAGGTTTGATGATTAGTTGATCAACATTTTATATAAAATAAAGATCGACTTTATAAAACACAACATTTATATAAAATAGAGATATCAATATTTGTGCAAGTCTTAAAATACTATGGGTTTTTACCGTGACAAGCCATGATTCCAATATCTGCAGTGAGATCAATTATTAATATATAGATGAGTTTTGTAATTGCACCTAGCTAATAGACGAGTCTCGTTCCAAAATCAAGATGTGAGGAATTTATCAATTAGCTTTTGAATCAAAGGAGGAACGTTTCAAAACCCTGGAGCAGGGTTGTTGTCCTCACAGGAGCAAGTGTAATAAGGAAATTGTAGTGAAGGGTTTCACCAGTTTTCATGAGGAAGAGAATAGGAGCGGATTTAAAAGAAGCCTCCCACATCGAAGGTACACAGGTCGTTATTTTCTTTGAATGTTGAATGTAAAAATATTTATTAAATGCATGGACATAAAGGGCCAAGAAGGAAAAATTGTGGGCCAGTGGTTAAGAAGCTTAATATTGTCATTTTTATGAATTGATATTTTAATAATCAGTCACAAAAGGCCTCTCTTCGGGCTCTACACAGAGGAGTTTCTGTTGATAGCATCGAATAGTGTCCCATCCACCCCAGTCGTATTGAAAAGGATCCTGCAGGCTAGATTCTGGAGCAAGTGCTACCCAGTTTGCTAAAGCACAAAAGTTTCTTGATTGAAACTAATTATTATGTTGATCTTGATAGCATGACAATTGGCTTCAAGTTATTCGATTTAATTGCATCAAATTTATCCCATATATATGTTAGATATATTTATCCTTCAATGCCGCAGCCCAACCCTCTATATTAAAAAAGTCGAAAAAAAATCTTTATGCTCGAATTTGAAAGTGTTGTTTGAATTCTATGCTCGTAATGTATACTTGTTGAAATGTAGAGAAGGTTCTAATTGTGATACAATTTTGAACTTTTGGCCAAACAAAACGAAATAACTATTATTGTAAGCCGCTTTGCATGGGAACCACCTTGAAATTGGAAACTGTTGAATGAGTTGTTGACGATTGTTGAGACTGGAAACTGGAAATTGTTGAATGAGTTATTGCCATGGTGTAATTGTTGTTGTGTGAATGATTGTTGGACAGAGCTTCTAAGGTTGAGTCAATTTGTGTTTGAATGACCTTTTCCTTATCTGAGTAAATTCTATGATGATTGTAAGTAATTTTGGTAACATTTTCTTAGTCTCTTCTCCATTTTAGTAAATTTTGTTGGCAATGGTGTGCATTAATATTATTCATCAGAATAACATTTGAACATCTTAGCATCTGGTGTAGGGTAATTTATCCTTTTCATTCTGTTGTAACAGATGGCTTATTAGTTGTTGAAGTAGTGACATGTGGACGTGTGGAAAAGACTACGATGTTGATGTTTTGTCTTTGAATTTTTAAAATTGAAGAGATTTAATGACAATGGTTAACTTATTTCATATTGACGAAGTTTGATTCATTGGTTATGGACACTGTGGTGGTCAAATTACTTAAATATAGAGTGCTTTGAGATGTGACTATCTAATTGTTTAATCTGAAGGTGCATTTATCACATAGGATACTTTGAAGTAAAAAGGTGATCGAGCAATGATATGTTGAAGGCATATCTTGTGTCTTTAGGCCTATCTTGTGTCTCTTATTACTAAGAATTATTCATCTTTTACTTATTTCTTTGTAAACGGGTGCATTTTCAGTTGAACCCGACACCCGAGATTGAGTAAAATGGCTCAAATTAAAAATGTATTAGATATATTAAACAATCTCATTAGTTCTATTGTTGATGAAACTGTAAATGTCAGCAAAGTAAGTCTTTTTGATATTAGAGTTTGATTACATGATGCATTGGAGATAGTTGAATTTCTCCAGATTAAGTCTCAAGTACAGCGAGACGATCCTATTACAAACAACAATTGAAGAGTAATGAAGCCCCATCAGTGGAAAATTTGGGTGCAACGGAAATTCATGTTCAAGAAAGTGTATGTGAGAGTCATTTGCATACATATGTGAAGCCTATTGTTCCAAAAATATTTATAAGACCGTGAGAAGAAATTACGCATAACAAACACGAAACTTATTAGGGATATAACAAGGATGTCTTGGATGCATCTTTTCATATTCCTAATTTTTCTAAACCTATACAATTTTGTAGTGTTGGATTTCAGGATGGTGTTGTTCCGGAACAAATTGATCGATTTCAATAGTGTAATAGAGTTGGACATGTGAAAAATCAGTGTTTTGATCTTCACCCTTGTGAGAATTGTGGAAAGCGCAATCACCATTCAAATAAATGTTCCAGAAAGAAGACTACTGCAAGGGAAACTAAATTTCAGATGGATTTCTTCTTGGGATTGGTCGAAAACAACCAATAAGATTTACAGGTCATGTTGTAGGATATGTTCGAGAGTGTTGACCAACCTTGTAGTGATGAAGAATACTTCATCTTCTCACCCTGTATCTGAAAAGGGAGTAATCGTTAATGGTCTGCTATAGGTTCAAATAATTGTCAAACGAGCTTGAGTCAGAGATCCACAAGTGAGGTTGAGCCACAACTTGTACTAGTTAGAGCCAAAGTTGTAGCCAAAGAGACTTTAGTTTTTGCTGAACGAGCACTTCCAAATTCAGAATTGTTTAAAGAACTACATTGATGGTTCTAGAGTTGACTTTTTTTATTGATCTCAGAACTTCTATGAAGGTTCCAAACATGGTTATCATTTGTGGTTTCTCTTAAAAACCACTAAAAACCACCATCCTTGGTTTGTGGTCATCCTTGAAAACCATTTCTGAGAGACATTCAACTCTTGGATGAGATGCATTTTTGTATTTTGAGCTCTCTTTCTTTGACTTTGATACATCCCTTCAGATTAAGGGGGGAATGTTAGACATCTAATCATCGGGATTAGGTTTGTGTTATGGTGAGTGGTTATTAGAGTCCAAGAAGATCCGGAAACTGAATCAACAATTTTTTTATGTATTTATATGTACATTGTGTATATAATTCATTGAGGTCAATCATTAATATATGTTTGGTTTCCAATTTGTTTGCCTAACGTTTTTTTGTTTTTGTTTTTGTTTGTTTGTTTTTTTTTTTTAATTATATCTGGGAAGATCACTTCTCACCATCTCAACTCTATTATTATAGACAAATACAATAGTGAGGAAGGCACCTACACAAAATTTTCCATGGTTTGCATATGTGACAAATGAATAGAATTTGCAAAGCCAGCGAATAGGATTTCAATGTACTCTAAACCTGACTAGATTTGATTTTTTCAAAATATCATGTTTATTGTAAATAAGATTTTAGTATAATTAAACATGTTTTGTCTTTGTTTTTTTTCATATTTGGGCAGATCACTTCTCGCCAACTCATTAGCAGTACCTAAAGTGGAGAGGGTCGAGCATAATTGACCCCTTGACCTCCCATTGGGGAGGTGCTTTTAGTGACGAGAATTCTACCAATTGAGCTAATCCTTGGAGCTAAGTGTAATCAAATATGTTAAAGATAATATGAAAAATTTTGTTGAAAATTTTGAAAATAAAATGAATTATTAAATTTTAAAAATATTAATTATTAAGATTATACAATTTAAATGTGATAGGTAATTTTGAGGATATTAAATTTATTTATATATTTAAAAATATATATGATTAAAAAGAATTATTAATAAGAGTGAATATTTTCACAGTTATTTTTTATGTGAATTTTTTTTGAAAAATAAATCCATTACACAAATTATTCCTAAAAGTTTCCACAAGAATTATTAAAATTACAAATATTAATTACATTAATTATATAAATAAAATGGTTGGTAAATGTGGATAGACATCATAAAACTTTCCTCATGATACATCTCAAATTATCAAAATAAAAAAACTATCATAAAATTAACTAATTATAACTTTATTTTAAATTTATTATTATTTTATTAATTATAAAAACAATTAATATATCACTAAACATATATACATTTAAATAAAAAAACATCTAACAAGATTTTTAAGCAAAGAAATTCGTCCTCACTTTACCAACTTATAAGGAATGTTTATTAGAATAACATTGACCAATATCATGGCTTCCTAATGCCATATATTTAATAACTCATGTTCATATGACTTTTTTTTAATTAATTAATTTAATTAAAAGGAGAGAAAGGGTATAACTACTTTTGTGATAAATGTCAACTTTTGATTAGTGAATACTAATAAGAATATTCTAGAATATCCATGGAGATTAAATCCCTACCATCTACATAATAATTAAATTAAAATTTTGAAAACCCTATTCCAAAATAAACACACCTATCAATATAATTATTAAAATTATATAATTTAAATGTAAAAAAAAAATTAAAAATATTAAATCTATTAATACATTTAAAAATAATATTATTAAAATTTAATAATAATAATAATAAAAATATAATAATCATGTAACATTTAAACCTACTACATCTTAATAAATAAATAAAAACCAAACCAAAAAAACAAAAATCATAAAAATCAAAACCAAAAACCTCCCTCTCACCTTGCCTCAAACTTTTTGAAGTATGAGACGTAACACATTTTTTTTTTAAAGTTTGGCAAGACTACATATTCATCATGTCCAATATATCACCTAGACCAGGGAGGAGAATTGAACCAGTGACTTCACATCAAGGAGTGTATTAAAAGAGCACCCATTCATCGTCTATCCAAGATGCCATGGACCAAACATAACACAGTTTTAAGTGTCACGACATAACACATTTTAGTTGCAAGAAAAAGCAAGAAAGCCATTGGGTTGAAAAGAGTGGAGGCATGAATCATGATGCTTTGGGAAAATATATTTGTATTTTTTTTTAATTAATTTGTAAGTTGTGCATTTTTTTCCCTTATATTAAGATTTTGTAGTCACTTGGCCTCAAAGCATTTCATTGAATATACCTTCTTGTCTAATTTCACAACATTTTATTTTCTTAATAATTTATGATTATGATTTTGTGGTCACAACATTTTATTTCCTTAATTATTTATGATTATGGTTTTGTGGTCTCTTGGCCTCAATGTTACATTGGAGTATATTTTCTTGTCTAATCTCACAACATTTTATCCATAATGACAAAGTATGGAGGTTTTTTTTTGTTTGGTTCGAAGAAAATTTGTATCTTTTATTAAAAGTTTTGAAAATACTTATTGGATATGCACATAATTGCATTTAAAAAAGGTTTTTTTGAAGAACAATCATCCATTCAAAAGGCAAAAATAGTAGGCCAATAAAACCTTTCCCAAGTCTTGTCAAATAAGTTCATCATTTACATAAATACATAGCCAAAATAAAGAAGCTTCATGTCAGTGAACAAAAAATATCTTCGATAAGAAATAGAGTAAAAAAAGATGTGTTGTCCTCAATCATGAACAAAGTCCATATGTAGGCCTTTTATAAAATTTCGGTGGTATTAATCATAATATGTGTCATCTATCTGCTCCGTGATCTTCCACGTGCCAAAATTATGTTATGCGCCTACTTTAGAAGGTGCATTAGTAGTTGTGTCCCTTTCCTTGTAGATGTGACAATATGAAATATGATCAAAACCATGTTTCAACTGCATGATCTTTTCCAAAATAGGTATATCAGTGTCTGCATGTGACATCTAGTGACCTCATTAAACCAATTTATAATAACCAAAGAATCCCTAAAAATTTGTAGTTGCGTAGATCCCTTTTTAGTAGCAAATAAAAGCAAAAGATTAAGACTGAGTAATTGTTAGGCCCCTATACTACTAGTGTAACCCCTTATGGTTATTAGTACAACCCACTTATTATATTGATGTACCCATGTAGTGCCCACATTGTTACTATTGTGCCCCATAGAAGCCCACTATTGTTATTATTGTGCCCTTACATTATTATTGTTATGTCGGCTATGATTATGTTATGAGCCCTTAGACTCCTATATATAGAAAGGAGGTCTTTTCATTTGTATCATCAAAGAATTGTTCATTTATGTAATGTAAAGGAGGTTTCCCCCCCAAAGAGGCTGAATTCTAAGGCGTTGATCTATCTTTTCTATCTTTTTCTTGAGCTGGTTTCATAACATTTGGTATCAGAGCTTTGGAATCTAGGGTTTTGCTGCTCCAAACAGGTCATCGTGGAATTTTCTCTATAACTTTTTTCTGTGACGTTTCAGAAGTCGCAAAAAAAAACCCATTTGAGAAGAAATCGCGCTGAATCTTGGGTCCGAATTTCAGAGCTTTTCGCACGATATTTGCAGAGATATGATCTGAGCAATTTGGTCTTTTTGCAGACTCCTGAATTACATTCAAAACATGTGACCTGGGGAAAATCGTCATAACTTTCTCTCTAGGGATCGCATTGAAATTTCGTAAGAAGGTACAGAAAGAGGACGGACTTTAGTTTCTTGTATGCATTTTTCAGATCCAAAGGTCGAAACAGTGACTCGTGGCACGTCGTACAAGTTCGCTCTACTGAACTAATCTATAATCAAGTCACTGTGGGAGATTTCACATAACTCTTTCTTGGAGAATCCAATTTGGATTAGACTGGTGGCATTAGAAAGAGGACATAGAGGGCTACTACAAGTCACAATTTCAGAACTTAAAGATCTGAAAGTACAAAGTGACAGTCGTTTCAATATCGAGCTCCTAAAATCAAGAAAAAGCAAGATGAGGAAGTTTGCTGGCAAGGATCCGGTAAATTGGATACTTCAGATGGAGCAATATTTTGATCTACATGGTGTACCACTGTTACAAAAGGTATGTATTGCATCTTCATATTTAGAACCTGATCCATTTTTATGGTATAAAGGGTTTTGTTCTTGTAAACGACTTGTTACATGGTCAATTTTCACAGAGCAAATGATAGCACATTATGAGGATACAAAGAGCAACACCTTCTTTAGAGCAACACCACAACAATTGGAAAGAGTAAAATGGCTTTGTGACATAGTGGAAAGAAAAATTATGGAAACCAGGAAGCATACCCCTCACAACTATAAAGATGGAAGTGTTGTTTCTCCTAGCCTTCCACAACCTACAAGGGTTACACCACAACAATTGGAAGAAAAAAGAGAAAAAGGGCTTTGTTACAATTGTGATAGAAAATGCACTAAAGGTCATAAGTGTGTTGAGAAGAAATTATTTTACATAGAATATGAAGAGGAGGAAGAAAAGGATAAAAAAACATCAAAAGAAGAGGATCTACACCAAGACCCCACCCCAGGGAAAGAAGAAATGAATCAGACCATATCTTGTAAAGCATTGGCAAGAATTACCACTCCTCAAACTATCAAGATAGAAGGACATATCAAGAAGAAAAAGGTGCAAGAAGTGAAAGATCACATCGAGAAAGATCAAATGAATCCAACCATATCTTGTAATTCATTGGTCGAAATTACCACTCCTCAAACTATCAAGATAGGACATATCAAGAAGAAAAATGTTCAAGAAGTGAAAGATCACATCGAGCATCAAGAAATGAATCCAACCATATCTTGTAAATGATTGGAAGAAATTGCCACTCCTCAAACTCTAGAGATAGAAGGACATATCAAGAAGAAAAAGGTTCAAGCAGTGAAAGATCACATCAAGCATCAACAAGAAGTTCTCCAACTTTTAAAGGATAACACCACTTCAGTGCAAAATCAAACGAAGCAACAGGTAGATCAACATCGTAGTGAAAAATGTTTTGATGTAGGTGATTGGGTATTTTTATTGCTACATCTCAAGCAAGCTATTTATGAGAAGGAAATGTTCGCAATACTACATGCACTTAAAAAATGGCGACCTTACCGAATGGGAAGACTCTTCAAGGATGAGGATGTGGAAGCATTGTTTTGTGCTATTTCTATTATCTAACCAGATTGGATAAATAAAGCAAGGGATGAATGGAAGAAGGACGAAGAAGTATGGCCACTTATTCAAAAGTTGCAAAAGATCCCAATTCAAACAATATTGCCAGAAATTGAAGAGGAAGGAAAAATCATATTGGAACCTGGAGCAGTCACAGAAACAAGAACCCGACAGCTACGAAATCGATCAATTTCAGAGTTTCTCATCAAGTGGAAGAACTTACCCACTAAAGATTCCATAAGGGAGGACAAGAATTTTATACAGAAGCATCAAGAACTACTCAGGCGTTGAGGACAACGCTTTTTGAAGGAGAGGGGCATGTTAGGCCCCTATACTACTAGTGTAACCCCTTATGGTTATTAGTACAACCCACTTATTATATTGATGTACCCATGTAGTGCCCATATTGTTACTATTGTGCCCCATAGAATCCCACTATTGTTATTATTGTGCCCTTACATTATTATTGTTATGTCGGATATGATTATGTTATGAGCCCTTAGACTCCTATATATAGAAAGGAGGTCTTTTCATTTGTATCATCAAAGAATTGTTCATTTATGTAATGTAAAGGAGGTTGCCCCCTCGAAGAGGCTGAATTCTAAGGCGTTGATCTATCTTTTTTTATCTTTTTCTTGAGCTAGTTTCATAACAGTAATTCAACATAATTATTGGTACCCCTACCTAGCCCACTTTGTAGTTTAGTATGGAGATTGTAACAACCCTATTTAAAAAATTCATGTAAAAATGTATAAGACCAATGTCATGGGGCACATATTCCAAACTGAATGGTGGACAAAACATCCTAGTGGGTGTTCATTTTGTTGAAAAGTGTGCAACAAGAAATGCTTGTTGAGAATGCAACAAGATGATGGTGCTTAGTGAAAAGAGTCGCCTTCACTAAGTGGGCTCGTAGGCAAATTATGGCGTAAGTTCTATTTTTGATCCCAATAGGGATGATCACAATGTGGATGATCACAGTGTGGGTGACCACAGTGTGAGTGATCACAGTGTGAGTGATCAAAGTCTATTTTTAGATTGGCTGTCAAAAATAGAAAAGTCAAATATTATTGTCTCATAATAATATTTGGACTATAAACTTGATCTTATTCTCTTGGAGCACTTCAGGATGAGCTACGGATGTGGTACATGCAGATCCCAGAAGGAAATACGTGGTTACCTATGGGATGACTAATATTTGCATGCAGGACTTCAGTTAGAACTCAAGTGAGTTGAGTTTAGTGGACTGGAGGTGCAGTTGATGGAGTTGTTTTCAGTTTAGCTTTGTTAAACTAGTTGTATTTAGTCTAACTGATCAATAGACTAGAGATGAGTTGGGTGAATTAGTTATTAATTAATTCACAAGTTATTAACTCATATTGCAACTATAGAATACATCAGTTAACTCAGTTGCATGTCAGTGCATGTTCAGTTCAGCAGGGACAGGTGTTAGAGGATCAGATTGCTATCAGTTGTGACTATAGTTGTGCATGATGATTTGCACAATCAGAGGGATTGAGTATGCCAATGAATTGGCCAATATCAAGAATTGTAGCCTGTGCTCACGTCCAACAGAGTGTGAGTGATTATTTGCAGGTCAAATACGAGTTTGGTAAGCCATTCTCATCAGTTCTTGAGCTGTGTAGGCAGGCAAGCAGTGGAATAGATTTGGAGATCAGATCTGAGCTGTATTGTGTGTAACAGGTGGAGCTGGTACTGGATTGCTTGTGATAAGCATTGCACTTTGTAATGTTACATGATTCAATCATTAATATATAGATAGTGTGGGGTTTTTAGCGAGATGCTTTCCTCGGGATACATACTGTGTTAATGAGTTTGATTGATGCTTCTATGTACGCCTGTGAATGTTTCTGCTTCTGTAAATTGATGATCAACGTAGAGGAGGTTATGTATTATGAATATTCTAATTATAAGTGTATAATCAGGATAATCTCTGTGAATATGTGTCATATTATTCAAAATTTCTACACATTTCGATTATTATGGCTAAAGGAAATTGGCAAAGGCAATGACAAAGGATTTGGAAAGGCAAGAGGCATTAATTGGCATTTTATTTATGAAAATAATGGAAATTAGGAGAAAAGGAAGATGAAAGGTTACATGTTTCATGTGAGGAGGAAAATGAAGGAAAATAATGGAAAATGAAAAAAACAAAAGCCCCATTGATAAAAATGCTTCTGAGGATCAGTGGGCAGGCTTGGTCAGTGTAGACTTTTGTTAGTTCAGTTTTGGAGGTCTCTCTCTCTTCTATTTCTTGGAAACTTAGAGTTTTCTTGGAGCACTCTTGGAAAGTGTGGCATACTTGGAGTTTTGGAGCAAGAAGGCAAAGGAAGAGCACAAAAGCGCAAGAGGAAATTGGGATCAACATCTACAACGAGTTTTTCTTGCAGGTACTGAATTGCATGTATGTTTTCTTCACTATTTTTTGCATGCATGGCATATGCATGTGGTTTATTGGTTATGATCTGTCACTGGCATGGAGGATTGCCTGGATTGACAATGAATTTTCCTAGCCTTGCCATTTCTTGGATAACCATGGTGTTGTGGGTTTATGTCTTTGCTTTTCTGTTGGTTCTCATGTTTCCTTTAGCTTGGGTTGAGAGTTATTAGTCCCTAGAAGCCCTCGTTGGACAAACGCACTAGAAGCCCTGTAACAACTTGGGTTGAGTTACTAGTCCTAGAATCCTTGGTTGGACAAATGCTCTGGAAGCCCTTGGTGGGTTGAGTTACTAGTCTTGGAAGCCCTAGTTGGACAAACGCCACGGAAGCCCGACGACAACTATGGGTTGAGTTACTAGTCCTGGAAGCCTTGGTTGGAACAAATGCTTTGGAGCTCTAGAAGGTTTGGGTAGAGACCAATGTGATGATGGTTTTGTGATGTCCGACCATGAGGTGTATTCACTATTTGATGGGTTGAGGTGGATGGCCTCTAGAAGCCCTAGATGGTTTTGGATTGATGTGTGTTATGAGATCCCACATTCAAGCTTGAAATATGGCATGGGGGTGACTAGATGAAGAGAGTTTTGGCTCAGCCATGTCTATGGTCATGTGGTTCGTGGAAGTCCCACAACTAGTTGGCCTTTGCATCATTAATATGAGGTTATTTCTCCTTGTTATTTTATGAGTATTGTATTGGTTTATATGTGGATCATATGATTGTTGTTTCCTTGATATTTTTGTGGTTATTATGCTGGTTATGATCATGTATTATGACAGTAGCTATGTATGGCTGTCATCATGTTTTCACTTGTAAATGAATGAACAATGTATCTATGGCCTAATGGACGAAATTGAAACTAAGGTGTTGAGGAATCAATGCTTCTTAGCGATTCTAAGATGAGTACGAGACCCCTATGATTAGATCTATTGTTTACACCTGTAGATTACATATTTGTGACATGTTTGACGAAATGTTTGTCATGGCTAGTAGGGGTCCAACCAAGGGCATGTTCAAGTAATTGCATTTGTATCATCATTCCATTGTTATATTTTTGTTCTGAATGTATCATTGAATTTTGGGCAGTGACTTGGGCTCTGGGCCTGAAAAAGTGGCTCAAATCCCAGGGATGCTGGCACATCACTGAGAAAAATAGTCCCTGGACACTGGCATGCCATGCTGTGAGAGCATCCAGACCCCTTTAGATGATGGCATGCCCATATCATGGGAGTGTTCGGGGGTTAATTGGTCTAAAAACTTAGTGGGACTCAGGGGCTGGTTACTTGAGAGGTTGGGATGGTTCCTAAGAGTATTTTTGTTGTTGTTGAAGGTATGTATGGTGTGTTTCCATTGGTTCCACTTCCTTAACGTGACTTAGGAGGTCGAATCATATCATAGTAACTTCTCGTCACATTTTTACCCTGATTAGCTGGTTACTTGGGGAGATGTGGGAGGAGGGTGTATCAGAGTGGTATCAGAGCAGGTTATGTTCTCTTTGGGTGGTTTTTGGTTTCCATTCTCCTTGTGTGATATCTAATACCACAAAGTGGTATCAGAGCATGGTTCACCCCTCATACTATATGGGCTGTGTGTTGGTCATGCATTCATGTCAGTTGCATATGTGCTTGTTGCATTTGCATGGTGTTGATCATGGTTGTAGTGATGTCACCATGTGAAGGTTGATGGTGTTTTTGTGGGATGTGTTGTCATGAGTGTATGGTTGTATATGCATTTGTTATGCATGTCAGTGTCTATATGTTATTATGCATGCATTGTCATGGTGAAGGTTGTTGTGCATGAGGTCATTGTATGCAATTAGGTCATCATGATGTTATTGGTATGTTATGATGCTAATGTGTTGGTGGAGATAGAGCAGGAGATGCAAACCGTCAAAGTGAAATTGCAACATTAGACCTTGAGGCAAGAGCATGCCATCCTACAGGTTGTATGTTGGGCATTCAAGTATGTAGATAAAGGATTGTTATAGGAATTATGGTTATGTGTATGCCTTTCATTCTATTGATGTTATGGTTACATGATAAATGCTAGTTGATTTGTGTAGTCATATGCACATGTGTCAGATAGTCATGAATGATAGTAACCTGTGGTTGTATGCATTTCTATTGTTTTTATATGTTAGATAAATTAATTATTATGTTATATTTTGTTGATGAGTATGCTATAGGTTAACTTCTTGTTGTTATATGACAGGTAACTTGATGATTAGGTTATATGTTGTTGTTGTTATATGCTAGTAACTTGATGATTAGGGCTATAGCATAAATATCTTGATGTTATATGTATCATACTAATTTGGATTAGTCTATGTGAATGGTTAGGGTTATGAAAATTAGGTATGAGTTAATATGTTGTGATATTATGGCATACTAATCTAGACTGACTGTGCATATGTGATTATTAGGTATGAATGATAATTTTTTATGAGTTTATGATGTGAACATGTTAGTTACTTACAGTCATGGATATCATGATCTTATTTGTGTTTGAGTTGATATGTTGTGAAGTTATATCATGCTAATCTGGATTGGTTGTGTAGAGAAGATTTCGTCCCCTTAAATACATTAAGGTATGAGCTTGCTTATGTCGTCTACTTTGTGCTTGGATGTTTGATTATGTCATCTATTTGGTGTCTATTATGTCGTCTATTTCTTGTTGAATGTTTGATTAATCACATGATATGAGTATGTGTTCAAATGATCTTGTTTTAAGATGATTGTACTAACACATGTGTTGAGACAGTTGATATGTACTTGAGTTTAGTAGGTGAGAGTTGTAGCATTATGTCTAATGACTATGAGTTGACTATGGATTATGACATGGTTGTTAGTCTTGGTAAAGGTTAATTTCAAATTGATAGATATTGGTTGACATGTGTGGACAATTACGGGAAACATGCTTGGTATTAGCGTGACAAGGTAACAATTGATATTTTTATATAACTAACAATTGGGTGATGTGACAGTACATAGTAAGACTTGATTTCAATAAGGTAAAAGGTAAAAGGTAAAAGAAAGGAATTCGGCAAGAATTCCTTTTGCTATGCTTGGAAACCCTAATTCCAAACAAATGAGTGCTTTGCATATATGAAGTCTTGATTTCATGGACATGTAATTGATAGGTATAACAAATGTTGTCTAGTTATAGCTAGATTTGTCAAATGGCATGGATATGTTCAGTTGCAAGGCAATGTGCTTGACAAAACAAGGTAAGATAACTTGTACATTGATATATTTGTTTATACGCTGACAATTATGTGTTTATGGCAGTGTGATACAGGGCACTGCATGGCAAGAGACTGCCATGAAATCTTGAAGAAGGCTTGGGTTGAGATTTCTTTGGGAAACATGGGGATTGATTCCTAGTGTATGTTGTTAGTCTTGTGTTTTTGGTCTTTTGCGATTTGTTGCACTTGATTGCAACTTGTTTATGTCTGGTGCATAGCTATGCCACTTTGTTGTGATGTCGTATTGTTATTGGTTTTCATGTTTTTTTTCTTGATTGCATTTTTCTTCTTTCCTTTTATGCCTCGAGGGTCTTGGGAAATGGTTGGGAAAAGAGGAAAGTTAATGGATATCTGGGAGAGTTGAATGAAACCTAACAGACAATGTAAGGCTCAGATGAAGTGGGTGCATGTATAAGGGCAACTGAAGGCAATAGTATGATAGTTGGTTGAGTTGGTTGGGTACATAGTGTAGATGGATGATGGAAGGATAGTCATGGGAAAGGTAATCAAGAAAGGTAAGGTGAATGGATTTGAGGCATCATATGCCTTGGCTATGTTAGGAACTATTGTTATCGATGTTGCACATGTGTTGCATGCATAAAGGAAGTTCTCTTAACCTTTACCTTATGATATCTAGTAATTATGTTGTGATCATGATTATGTTGATGTCTATATGTGTATACATGTATGTATGTATGTATGTCATGTCTGACAGGGTCATCATGGATCATGATTGTTTTATGCTAATGTTTATATGTACATATGTATGTATGTATGTCGTTGTCTGACTATATCATTATTGTTTTATGTTGATATTTATATGTATATATGTGTATGTATGCATATCGTTGTCTGCCAAGATTGTGATTGTTTATGCTAATCCTTATATATATGTGTGTGTATCTATGTATCTATGTCACCTATTCGACAAGGTCATCATGGATCATTCTTGTGGAAGAATGACTGCTTATGCAGGGGAATGGCATGAAGAGGTTCTTGGTTTATGAGGAATCAAGTGGGAAGAGTAGTCATGAAAAATATATGATGTCAGTATCATGTGGATATGAATTGATATTGTATGCTTGTATTATGCCTATGTTTATGTTATGACAGGTAACTTTGAAGGGTACATCAATGGAATGAAAATAATGTGCTTTGCGGCATGCTAGGATAAGCATGGATGGAAGAGAGACATTGAAAGCAAGGTTGCTTGGTAGAGACAATGTGGTTTTGGATGTGTGGTACTATTGTTGTGCATATGTTGTATATGTTGCATCGGTGATGTTGTGCGCAAGCGACGTTGTGCATATATAGTGTCTGTCTGTACATGTTGTTTATGCAATGTTATGTATAGGGTGGTACAAATAATGTTGCGTGAATGTTGCATATGCATTGTTGGGTATAGATGGTGCTATGTACATGTTGGATATGTGGTGTTGTGTGCATATGCTGTTGTGCGCATGTTGGATATGCAGTGTTGTGTACACAGGGTGCTATGTACATGTTGTATATGAAATGCTATGTACATATGGTATTGTGTGCATGTTGTACATGTGGTGTTATGTACATATGGTGTTGTATGCATGGTTGTACAAGTGGTGATGTGTGCATATGGTGTTGTGTACATGTCGTACATGTGGTGTTGTGTGCAGGTGTTGTT
This sequence comes from Pinus tabuliformis, assembly GCA_031772625.1. Lineage (NCBI taxonomy): Eukaryota > Viridiplantae > Streptophyta > Pinopsida > Pinales > Pinaceae > Pinus > Pinus tabuliformis. The sequence goes on along the minus strand of CM062809.1, from coordinate 793,941,574 downwards.
GTGTACATGTCATGCATGTGGCGTTATGTACATGTGGTGTCATGTATATGTCATGCACGTGGTCCTATGTAGATGTTGTATTGTGTACATGTTCTACATGTGGTACAATGTACATGTGGCATTGTTTACACATAGTGCAGATTGTGTCATGTACATGTGATGTTGTGTACACATTGTGTAGGTGGTGCTATGTATAGGTGGTACTGTGTACATGTGGTATTGGTGTACATGTGTTATTATGTGCATGTCGTACATGTTGTATTGTGTACATGTGGTACTATGTATATGCATTGTGTAGTTGTGGTATCGTGACATGGGTACTCGTTGTGTTGTACTTTGTGTAGTATATGTATTGTGTTGTGTTGTACGCAAGGTGTAGGTACATGTATTGTGTGGTGTTGTACATCGGGTCTAGATGTATGTATTGTGTTGTAAATCGGATGTAGGTGTATGTATTGTGTGGTGGTGTACACTAGATGTAGGTGTATGTATTGTGTTGTGTTGTACACTGGGTGTAAAAGTATGTGTGGCATGTCAGGTGTAGGTGCATGTATTGCATGGTGTTGTATGTCATGTGCAGTTATATGTGGGTAATGCAAACTATGTGTATGTGCACATGGTTGAGGAGAAGTCACTAGGTGATTTTTAGGTGTGGAAATAGATCCAGTGTGCGTACGAAATAAGGACAAAGGTAGAATCTAAGGATTGACTAAAAACAAGTATCAATATTTTATTTCAGTTTTATTATGCATTTGATTTATAATTCTGGTGTATGATGATTACATGTGATCTATGATTCTGGTTTATTATGGTTACATGTGATTTATGATTTTGATTTATAATGGTTGTGTTTTGAGATAACCTGATGTGATATGTTTATACATGATGATTTGGTTAAAGATGATAGTTTGACTTGTTGTGATAGGAAGCGAACATAATTGCAAGCATACCTTATTGACAGGACACCAATGAGGTATGATTTGAATTTATCTCACTTTGAATCTAATAGAAAATATGTGCTTGGTACATGAAATCATGAAATGCCCAATTGGGTGATCAAAGCTGACGAAAAGAATTAGCAGCAACAATGAAAGGAATTGGAGCATGTAGCAGTATGCTAGAAAGCATTCAGGGGGACATTGGTACCCAATAGCATCCATTAATTTCCATGAGCATGCTATGACCGATATGATGGTTTTGGGGCATGAATATGCCTTGGTTTTTGTGTCTTCCAATGTGAGGAATCCTTGCCAAGGGATGGACTGCTCTGGATGGGTGTGTCAGCCGAACTTGGAAGGTTTGTGACTGCATGGAAAGGGGTGACCAAATTTCCTGAGGGACTATGTAGCAAAGAAGGGAAGGTCGGGGATGGATTTGTTTTGGTCATTAGCATTGCTAGATGGAATCATATGCACATTGGGAGTGTTCCCTAGAATAATGAGTCGGTAACTATTCACTGAGAGGACAAGTGGCATTGGATTATAACGCTGGACGTTGGATGTAGATTTGACCTCGTAGTGGATTCTGAACTTCCTGGGAAGGAGGTGAATCCAAGTATTACTTTGAGGGTGGAGGTGTGAGCCTATAGATTCCCTTGTTGTGGATGTAGGCATCGTATCCTTTTATTTTTTGGTTGAGAAAATGTGCATATGTGTAAATGTGTGTATTATTGTAAATATTGTATTTAGTTGGATTTATAAATCTCCATAGGCAGTATGATTACTTGTTGGGTAAAGTAAATGTGTATGTGTGTATATATGGTTATCATTGTAAATATCGTAATGAGTTGTGTTATAAAGCTACAATAAACTTTATGTTTGTCATGTTTTAATAGAAGGTCATTGTAAATACTGCAATGAGCTATGTTTTAAAGCTCCATGGGAAGTATGTTTTGTTTCCAATGGTTTTTCTGATTATAGGTGTCATTGGACACCGAGGACGGTGCTCCCCCAAGGGGGAGGGTTCTGTAACAACCTTGGTTAAAAAAATCATGTAAAAATATATAAGACCGTAGTCATGGGACACGTATTCCAAGTTGAATGGTGGGCAAAACATCCTAGTAGGTGTTCATTGTAGTTATTATGGCTAAAGGAAAGTGGAAAAGGCTTTGGAAAGGCATGAGGCATTAATTGGCATTTTATTTATGAAATTAATGGAAATTAGGAGAAAAGAAAGGTGAAAGGTCATAGGTTGCATGTGAGGAGGAAAATGAAAGAAAATAATGGAAAATGAAGAAAATAGAAGCCTCATTGATAAAAAGGCTTCTGAGGATCAATGGGCAAGCTTGGTTAGTGTAGACTTTTGTCAGTTCAATTTTGGAGATCTCTCTCTCTTCTCTCTCACATTCTCTCGGACACTTAGAGTTTTCTTGGAGCACTCTTGGAAAGTGTGGCATACTTGGAGTTTTGGAGCAAGAAGGCAAAGGAAGAGTAGGAAATCACAAGAGGACATTGGGATCAACAATTACAACATGTTTTTCTTGCAGGTACCAAGTTTCATGTATGTTTTCCTCACTAGTTTTGGCATGCATGTGGTTTATTGGTCATGATTTGTCACTGACATAGAGGATTGCTTGGATTGACAGTGGATTTTCCTAGCATTGCCATTTCCTGGATAACCATTGTGTTGTGGGCTTATTTCTTTGTTTTCTAGTTGGCTCTCATGTTTCCTTTAGCTTGGGTTTATTAGTTCCTGGAAGCCCTGGATAGAGAAACAATTTGGAAGCCTTGTAGCATCTTGGGTTGAGTTAATAGTCCTAGAAGCCTTGGCTGGACAAACGATATGGAAGCCCTTGGTGGGTTGAGTTACTAGTCCTAGAAGCCTTGGTTGGACAAATGCTCTGGAAGCCCGACGACAACTGTGGGTTGAGTTTCTAGTCCTGGTGGCCTTGGTTGGAACAAACTCTTTGGATCCCTAGAAGGCTTGGGTAGAGACCAATTTGATGATGGTTTTGTTATGTCCACCCACTAGGTGGAACCACTATTTGATGGGTTGAAGTGGATGACCTCTAGAAGCCCTAGATGGTTTTGGATTGATGTGTTTTATGAGATCCTACATTCATGCTTGGAATATGGCATGGGGGTGACTAGCTGAAGGGAGTTTTGGCTCAGCCATGTCTACGGTCAGGTGGTTCGTGGAAGTACCACAACTGGTTGGCCTTTGCATCATTAATATGAGGTTATTTCTCCTTGTTATTGTATGATTATTGTATTTCTTTATATGTGGGTCATATGGTTGTTGTTTCCTTGGTATTTTTGAGGTTATTATTCTGGTTATGATCATGTATTATGGTAGTAGCTATGTATGGCTCTCATCATGTTTTCACTTGTAAATGAATGAACAATGTATCTATGGCATGATGGATGGAATGTCAACTAATGTGTTAAGGCATTAATGCTTCTTAGCATTTCTCAGATGAGTGCGAGATCCGTATGTTTAGATTTGTTGTTTACACATTTGTGATATGATTGAAGAAATTTCTATCATGGCTAGTAGGGGTCCAGTCAAAGGCTTGTTCAATTAATTGCATTTGTATCATCATTCCATTTTTATCTTTATGTCCTAAAGGTATCATTGAATTATGGGCAGTGACCTAGGCTCGAGGCTTGAAATAGTGGCTCAAATATTAGGGACGTTGGAACAACACTAAGAAAAATAGTCCCTAGACACTGGCATGCCATGTTGTGGGAGCATCCAGAGCCTTTGGACATTGGCATGCCCATATCATGGGAGTGTCTGGAGGTTAATTGGTCTAAAAAGTTAGTGGGACTCAGGGGTTGGTTACGTGAGAGGTTGGTATGTTTCCTTGGAGTCTTGTTGTTTTTGTTGAAGGTCTGTATGGTGTGTTTCTATCAATCCCACTCCCTTAATGTGACTTAGGAGGTCGAATCATATCATAGTAACTTCTCATCACATGTTTATCCCAGTTGGATGGTTACTTGGGTAGATGTCGGAGGGGGTGTTACAAAGATACTTTTCTTGCCTAATATCACAACATTTTATTGATAATGACAAGGTATGGAGGTACATTTTCTTGCATAATATCACAAGATTTTATTGATAATGATAATGTTTTCAAATGGGTTTATGTTTTTCATGGCTCTCTGGGTATCTTTTGTTATTGATGCATTTTATTTTGAGCTATGATGGTATTATTATATCATTGTTTCTCTTAATGCCCCTTGGATTGGGTTGTTAAGGATTTGTGGTTTATAGTATTCGTTGATTTTTTTATGATCTTTATATTATTGCTAGTGCATTGGTTTCACAATTTTCCATTAGATGTACCTTTTGTCACTTAACTTCATTAATGATGGTGAGGTTTTCATTTCAATTTCTCTTTGGATGTGTTACCTCCCATTTCAAGTTGTCATTGTACTTGTTTGTAGGTATTGTTAATAAATGGGCATATTGTTGCTATGTTTAGCCTCTTAACAAAATTCTTACCTTTCCTATCAACTCCTTTTTGTGCTGTTCCAACTTGGGTTAAGGTCTTGATTTTAATTGTGTTCAATTTGTTATGGCCTTGGGAGTGTGTTCTTCCCCACACCTTATCAATCACTTGTGGGAGAATGTGTTCTAGATTTAAATGTCTGTGTTCATATTCCTCTCCTACATAAGTGTCTAAATGTTTGTAAAGTATACTTGTATGGTAACTTAATATTTCCTTATTAATAAAAAAATTAAAACCATTTTTTTATGTTTTGCTTAAATTTTATTGATATTCATGAATACTACATATGCAACTCTCCTCTTGTTTTATATAAAAAATTGAACATATCTTTTATCTCAAAATATTTAAGTCTTTGTGACAAAATATGAGATGGTTGAGTTTCAAATTCACATTAATTTTATTGATATTTCAAAATATATTAGTTAATAAATGTTATTTTCAATATATATATATATATATATATATTATTTGTGATGTTAAGGTATATATATTATAGTATTTTGTGTAACATCAATTTGAGTGCTCAAGGTCCTTTTCAGGGAATGGGGTGTTTGGACCTAATCTCCAAGGTTACTTTATGCAAATGGGGTTGTCAAAATTCCTCTTACTTCAACCACCTTAAAGCTCTTTTCTATGAACATCATTGTCTTCTACTCATCAAGCGCTTTCTAGTGATATAAATTTCGTCCAAATCTCGATTCAATATGCAAAGTTATCTCCCTCAAAATATTTTCCCTTCTTAGTGACACTTTAATGTCCATACCACTAACATGTGGCATACACATGACAATCCTTTGTCCCCACGTCACCATTGTACAATGTTGCATCAACAACACATGATTGTAACATGGTAGTCCTTATCCCATGTGTCTCCACCACATGGGTCCATGTCCCAACCTAACATGTGAACAACCCCTCACATCCAGATCCTATATTTTCCATAAATTCTTGTTATAATATTTTCCAAATTTTTGATTTTCAAAAATTTTGATCTATTTCGATTCTCAAACCTCTATATATATCTAGACACTCAAACCTTCAAGTCTATCCATATATCCTTGTCTCCCTTGGATCCATATGTGTATAAACTTGATAGAAATTTCAACTACTCAAGATTTCAAATTGAAAAACAAGTGACACTATTCTACTCTACTGATTTGCGGAATGGAAATCACAATTTAAAACAACATGCATAGAAATGCAATAAGAAAAACCACTGGCGCACAGTGATTTCTAGGGGAACCCAACTAGGAAAATCCCCTCAAGCCTCTTTGCAGTAATTAGTTGAATAGAGAAACTATAACAATTTCTTGCTCTAGCTCTGAGCACAACCTGTAAAAGAATAACTATTCTGTCTATTGAATGAGAAACTTTGGCCAACACTTAGCCAATTATTTTCTCATCTATCCTCCTATTTCCTTGCACAATTCCCGAGGATATTAACCCCTAAAAGATATTAATTTCCTCCTATTTTCTTATGCAATTCCCAAGTAGTGATCTCCTGACTCATGCAACAACTGTAAACTCCAACTAGTATACAATTGATGTTACACTGCCTTGTCATCTCCACTTAAGCTGAGGAATTCAAGTTACTTGCATGCATTAAATATTTTGGGTTGATTGATCAGTTAACTGACATATCTCTAAGTTATATTGTTGTCCCAGTGCACAACTAGCCTTCAATTAACTCTATCAAGAGTTAGAGGTTAGTTAACTGAATACAACTGAAAATAACTAAACTAGATTGCTAAAATTTAGCAACCAACACATGCATAACTGAACTCCAAGCCCGTAACTCGAATTTACTGAGCTAAGTGACAAGAGCCATGTCACACTAGTTAACTTCCTCCAAGTTGTCCTGCAAATGTGGAAATCCAATTTACTCAATTTGACTAAGGCTAAAGTCAAATTGAGCCTTTATTGCTACATTTTTTAGCAATATAGGTCTGGACCTTACACTTGGTCAACCTCATTAAACCTCCAAAGATATGGATCTTTGAATATTTATAACTTTTAGAAAACAAACTTAAAAGGAGTGTTAGACCCCTAGACTTCCAGATTCCACGTCATCCATTCCATGTAGCACGACATTAGCCATCACATCCTCTCCTTTGATCTTAATTTTGTGTCAACATGCCACATTAGCAGGACATGTCATCATGCCATGTCAAGGCTCAACACTCACCTACATGTAGGTAGGGAAAATTTTAGGGGCTAATATTTGTAGGTGGGCTAATTTTCCATGTTTTTTTCCAAAAAAACATTCACCAATTTCAATTTTTTCTAAAAATGATTCACCCACATTTGATAGTATGAAATTATTTTACCTTAAAAATCACCAAAATTTTATATAGACTAATCTAAAATCATAGAGTTCAGGCTTTTGTGATCCATATCAAGTTAGAGAGAGATTCTTCGGCGAAAATCACATGGAAAACAAATGGTTTTCCATGTGATTTTCGCCGAAGAATCTCTCTCTAATCTAAAATCATTAGAAATCTATTTTTTTTAACAAAAATATTGGAAAACATTTTACAATTTGCATATTAGGGACTAGTAAGATTTGTCAAGATTTTTAAACTTTAAGATAAACTTCCATCCTTAAAATTTTCCTTGCATGTAGGTTATGGGAGCATTCACGTGATCTCCGTGTAACTTCCACATGGTCTGCTTCATGGGCATCTAGATCTAGGTATAAAAAAGGTCCCTTAATAATAAGGTCCCAATGTTGAGATATGTAGATATCTAAATATCCAAATGATTCAATTTCCTCTCAATTCATCGTAATTGAGATGTCAAGGTTCCACTAGATCAAGAGTTCCATTTCTACAGGTTCCAACATCCAAACATGTAACATATGGGATTTTGGTTAAGGTGCACTTATAAAGCTTCCTAGATACCTAGATATCCAAATCTCTAAATATTCATAACATATTCACTTATTGTTAACACAATCATCAACAATTCATACATCTTGATACCTGGATATCCATATATCCATATATCTACATATCTAGTTATCCAAATATTTGGATGTTCAGATTATTAAAGATAATACTAGCAAAAAGTGAGTATGGGAGAAGGATGGAATCCTATGTGGGAGTTTATTATTTGACGTTTTGGGCTAAGTATCACAACCCATCATTAAGAAGAGATCCACAAAATAATCTTAGGTTTAACTGACCATAATATGATAAATAAATAATTAATGTATATTAAAGAGGCCATGCCATCTTATTAGATTAATTAGCAGAGACTTGGTTAATAATAAGGGTCGAAGATTTGTTGAACTTCCACCCATCATCTCTATTAATATTGTTGAGTTTTCTTTCAATCTCTATGGCCCTTCTGAGTTTTCCTTTAGAATAATGATTAATGGTGGCGATGGCCTTGGCATTCTCTAGGCATATATGGTGTTTTGATTCTTTGGAGTGTTTTTTCAGTGTTGATTTCTTAAATCTATCGTGAATAATGTCAACACAATATTCTTTTAGTCTGGTCTATATTGAGCAATCCATCTCACCAATGTATACTTTTCCATAGCCACATAGGATCAAATAGATACCTTTGTTCTTTTTAGGATCAATTATGTCTTTTTAGTGGTCCAACGCTTTTTGGAAGGTGTTTGGTGGAGAGAAAGCAACCCTAATTTTATTTTTGTTGAGGATGTTGTCTATTTTGTTAGCAGTTCCCTTGATATACGTCAATTTAATGGTTTTTACAAAGTCATCATTACCTCTTTTTTGTTTTTTATTCTCCACTGAAATCTTGATGGTTTTTTAAATTTGTCTTTGATTGTACCCATGGTTTTGAACACTTTGGTTATATGTTCTAGTTATTCATTTAAGTGTTCATTTTCACATATTCTTTTAGCTCTAACCACAAGGGAATTTATTACACATATTTTGTGTGTTGGGTGATGGTGAGAATCTTCTTGAAGGCATCTATCTGTGTGGTTTTTCTTACGATATACTTGATGGGCTAATGTTCCATTGGGTCTTTTGGAGAGAAGGATATCAAGGAATGGAATTTTCGATTCTCCTCAATTTCCATGGTGAACTTAATATCCTCTATTTGGTTGTTCATGTGCTCTAAGAATTCAAAGTTTATCTCTACCAAGGGGCCAACTGAAATAAGTGTCATCCAAAAATATTCTCCAGTGTATAGGCTTTAGAGACAAAGATTTTATGGCTTTGTTTTCAAAAGACTCCATGAAAATATTCACAAAAACCAGGGAGAGTGGGGAACCCATAGAAATTCCATTAGTTTGCTCATATATGTCTCCCTATAATTGAAATAAGTATACTTCAAGCATATCTCAACCAAGTCCGCAATTTCACTACTTTGTTAGTTTTCTTATAATGTTTATAGCCTCTTTTACTCGAACTTTAGTGTATAATTGAGTTACATTAAATCTTACTAATAGGTTTGTATCTTTTACCATAATATACTTTAAATTACTTATAAATTGAGAGGAATCCTTGATGAAAGACTAGGTTTTTCCAATAAGGCCTTTGAGTCTTTTTGCTAGTACCTTCACTAAAACATATGAAGGAGAGCCAATTGTATTGACAATCGGCCTCTACATACATCCATATTTTCGTACTTTTAGAATACCACATATGCGTGGTATGATAGGGTTCTTAAGAATCATTTTCTTTTTAATATTGTGACCAAGGGAAGAGTTTTGTATAACTTTCGTAATATCCCTCATAATCTTGTTGTTGGGATCATTGGTGATTTTTCTATAGACATTTTTTTGAGGTCCACAACGGGGCGATAGTCACAGCTAGTGGCCTGTCACAAATCCTGTAGTACTTAGAGGGATATTTCCAACAAGGTATCATATGCACCAAATGAAGATAATATGACAAAGTTACGACCCTAGGAAGTTGGTTTCCCAACTTACCCCAACAGGGTCCATAAACTCTTTGTGTTCCATCTCTCGGGGTTAGGGTTTTTGTTGTTTAGGGTTCTCCCTTATAATTCAATAATAAATAGGCCCTTGAGCCTCATTGTAACATAGTTCATAGGCATGTAGCCACCACATCTCTTCTCAAAGATAAGCTACCATCACCCGAGCTAGTTTATTTCCATTCACATATTTCAGTATTTGATATTAATGAAATGAAGCTTTATATCTGTTGCATCTTTGTATTTATGGTTATATATGTAATTTTTTGTGTTCCTATTTAAGTTTGGATCATTGGTCTTAATTTCCTTTATTAACTTTATTACATGAACTTTTAACTCTGGTTTGTTACAACATGCTTCTAAAAGAAGTCACATTTAATGAATTTTGTGTGCAACTTATGCTCTCTCAACATCTATAACATTCTCCTAAGGTCTTCCTCGCAACTCTTCCTTTTTATTGAAATACACCAAAAATATCATCAATGAATACTAAAACATCTTTTTCTAGGTACTTAATAATAATGTTGTTCACTAAACACATAAATGTAGTTGGCGCATCAGTGAGTCCAAATGGCACCACTAAAATCATATAATGACCATACTTGATACTAAAAATAGTTTTGTGAATATCTTTGTCTCTTAGCCAAACTTGAATGTACCATGATCTTATGTCTATCTTGGAGAACATCGTGGCTCCCCTTACTTGATAAAACAAATCATCAATCACTATGGATCTACTTGTTCTTTGTAGTTACCACGTTTTGTTGATAGTAGATGCACAACCTGAGAGTAACATGTTTCTACTTCACAAACAAGGTTGGTGCTTCCCATGGGGGACACACTTGGCCTAATATATCCTTTATCCAAGATTTATTTTAACTGTAGCTTTAGTTCTACCAATTCAAGTGCACACATCCTATATGGCACTCAAGACATTGGGACTACGCTAGGCATAAGCTCTATCAAGAAGTCTATATCTTTATTAGGTGGTAATATCGGTATTTCTTGTGGAAATACATATTTGAATTCCTTCAACACTGAATTATTCTCAAATTTTAAATTACTATCGCCAAAAAAATATAATACTTGAACAACATACAACTTACATCCATTCCTATAGCGTTTTTAAGACACAATCTTGAAATTTGCCTCACCGATACTAGATTTTGTGTGTCTTGCAAGCTCCTTTGCATTCCCTCTTCATCTTCACATTATAAAATCAGATTAAAATAATATAATTTTTCCTTATGTGTTGTCAACACGTCCATTCCAATTAGCAAGCCATATCACTCCGATGGAAACACATTCAAGGTTGCCTAAGTGTGAAATCCCTTCATTTGAAATGGGCACACTAAAATGACTTTAGTAACCTTTCTATTATTTCATGTGGTGTTGGCGGTGCTGGAAATCCATCAACCAAGGGGGTCACTCCAATGTGAAGTCTTGATTAGACCTCACACCATTTGGAATAAGAGCCCCATCCGAGATATCAATCTGGCTGCCATATATTCTTATAGGTTTGCCTTGGCTACAAAGTTCAGCACAAGAGAGTTATATGGAGGTAATATCAGATCAACAAGTGAGTATGCCTAGTGAGTGTTCGGTTGTATGTGTGTCAATATTCTTCTAATGAGGGAAAGGAAAGTGAGCCTCTAGGAGAGAGGTAATAGCACCACCCTAGTAGACACATACACACATAAACTATTTGTCTAACATCCTTCAGAGTAGTCCACAAAGATGTGATGGTCATTGCAACCATTATAAAAAAAAAATATTTTTCTAACATCCAATGGAATAGTACACAAGGATGCGATCGTTATAACAACCATTACAACACATTCTCAATACGATAAGTTCTAAAACTATCGAAATAGTTCAACTACTCTAGCACAGATGAAATCAAACATGAATTACAAACATCCACATAATAGTCTTGCAAATATTCATAATCCATGCAGGAAGAATGTGTTGGCCTAACTTCTGATATTAAGTAAAATTCACAAGACATGTATACAAAGAACACCACTAGCCCCAATAGTGGAGCATTGGAGACACTCCTTTCTCCCCTAAAGAATTAGGTTGTCTCTCTAATGCCTTGTGGGAGGAGCCAAGGTGAAAATTCCTTTGCTCATATAATGAGGGTGTATACACCTTCCTTCTGACCCTTTGACTACCGTCATGACTATTTGACTTCCGATGACTCTTCAAATTTACATGACTCTTCATATTCTGTACGTGTCCTTTGGGCTTTCACTTTACAATACATTTTTGAATCATAAATTACATAATCCACAATAATGATGTGGCATGTGACGACTCATGACATGACACATTTGATGTGGAATTCTTGATGATATGGCAATGTCAAGCCGTTCTTGTCACTCCTTGCTATGTTTCTACTTGAGGATGCTCTTCTATCCACCTCCATATAGCTTAGAGGTAAGGAGTCTTCAATGATATAAAGTCTTGAGCTATGGTCACAGTTTGGTGTGCCTTTGCTTTCTCTTGATTGATCAACTTGCATAATTAGCTACAAATATGTCTTTTAGCATGTTTCCCTTCCCCATCTCCTTCTACATCATCCTATCATGGTATGATAAATTACCTGCATATTCAATTCACTCATGAAGAGACGACATCAGTCCAGTAAACCTCTAGTCTAATATGGTGTATGTTGATCCACTGTTTAAGGTTGAACTGAGTGGTAGGCTGAGGGAGAGGCTAAGTGACTACAAAATTGCACAACTCAGGAAGTCAAGGGTGAAGCTTAAGCCTTGAGATGGTGCAATTCTTAGTTCATGTTGGACTTAACAGGAAAATTATGCATTTTTTGGACTAGTGAGCTAGGTTGGGGGGTCTTCATTGTTTCAGCCAATTACGTAATTCTAGGAGGCAGATTAGACCAGGTGATTGTTTAGTTGCGCATCTAAAGATCTCAAGGGCTGGGCTTGAGCTCAGAGAATGAAAAATGCATAGTTAAGGCATGGTTGGAGGGTTGGATTGTGCAAATCTGTGGGCTAAGGTCCGAGCTTGAGCACCAGAATTGCACAATGCACAGTACTGGGAGGTAGGAACTGCACATTGTGTATTTTCAAGGGGGAGGGTTGTAGCTTGAGAGATGGAACTACACAATGCACAATCGAGGAAGGCCGGATGAGGTTAAGTAGTATGAAAATTTATAGAATTTGGCTAAGTGTGGGATCAATGAGCTAATGTAAACATTGATTTGACTTGATTGTGATCACACACTTAGAAAACTTGATGACACAACAACATAGATCATCTAGGACATATGAACAATGACACCAAATATACACTTTGTGACAACCGTGATGAAACTTGTGTGACGGTGCTTAAAACTTTGGGAATGAGTGCAAAGAATGTTTACATGGTCAGATCAACTCATTTGCACAAAGATAACTCCTTGAAATCACAAAAACAAGATTATACACATTATGTGACAACTAACATGTGAAAAGACGACATTTTTCATTTCTTGCAAAAGTGACCAAAACACTTAGAGAAAACACATGGAATGGATCTCAATGTTTGTGATGACAATATACAAGGCCAAGGTAGGCTCCAAAATTTGGTGCAGGCCAAAATTTAGGAGGGTGTTGTAGCAACGACAACACTTGGCAACACACTAGTAAAATTCCAACTTCTTTGTCTCGATTAGCTCTTTTCTATGAGGTCTCAGTTCTTCAGGGAGTATTGATTCATCATGCATATCACTTTGGATTCCCCACTTATCCTATGAATAAAAATGGTCCCCTTTGCACCTTTCTTGGTTGAAAACAAGCATAAGATTAAACAATATAGAAATGTTTTAAATTAGAAAGGGTAGTGAAGTTCGCGAGCTTTAGATTTTCAGAGAATATTTTTTCACCTTTGGTGTTTCTCCACTGCTAGTAGACCTAGAAAGTACCCTGACGGAGTCACTATAGAAACACAAAAATTTCTTCGCTACCAGCGAGCCTATACAATACCTTGATGAAGTTGCTTGCTTCACCTCTCTACGCATGAAGCCTTTCTCTTCTTTTGCCTTTATTTACATATTTAAAGAGGACTATGCATTGGCACTTTTTCATTTTATGGGCGGAAGAGGGATCCTAACTTAATGAGAGAAGGAGAGGTTGTTCCTTCAGAGAATCATATAGAGACCTCTGATTTAGGTTTTCTCATTTAAATTTTCCCCTTATTCCTCTTCTACTAACTGGATAAGTGTGAAAATACTGAAACATAAAGAACCAAGTGTGCGCATAAGGTTTCTTTAATAGACACAAGTATCATGGTATGACCAAAAATCTCCTTATGGACCGATCATATTTTCCGTCAAAAATTAATTGACCAAAAGATGTAACAAACACAAAGAAGGAGGACCGAAGGTTAGCCAAATGTTGTAGTGTCATAAGACTCTTTTCAATTTTTCCACATTGTCTTTTGAGCCAACAGAGCATATTCATGCAAGGTATTACAAAAGAAAAGAAAAGAGAACACACAACAAGGAAAAAAAACCATAATACAAATAGAAGGAGGCTAACTGAAAAGATGACGCAAAACCAAAATGAAAAAAACACAAGATAAACTACAAAAAATGAATGCAGGATGAATGTGCAGGTAAACTAAAATGAAACTAGACCTAATCCTAACCTAATCATCTAGAAGGTCGCGGTCATGTATAATGAAATTTCCAATGAAGCCACTGTAGCTGATTCCGACCTACATTCACAAAGATATAAGCTATTAAATCTGATATAAATCAATGTGCACCAAAATATATAAGAAATTGAATAACTTGCATAAGAATTTAAAGGTCTTTCATGTCAGCCAAAAGATAGGCTGTAGCCACTACTTCTAACTAGTTCACATTCTTACCTTTTTGATGAAAACCATCATTCAACAAACCTCAGAAGGTTCTTGTGAATGTGTCTTCAACTACATCGAACTCCTTAGAAAGCACAAGGAAAGATCGAAACTTTTTATTTTCTACAGATCTTGCCAAGTAATATTTCTCCAACCATTCAATGATTGGCTCATAAAATTCATGACAATCCTCTTGAAAGCCCCAAAACCTTTGAAAAGATGAATTTTCAATTAGAGGCATGGGATTACGATGAGAATCTTGTGAGGGAAAATAGATTTGATCATATTCAACAGACATGTCAAGATAGCAAGGATTTGACACAACCATTAGCGAGTGTAGGAATGCCTCAACTACATGAAAAGTACCTAGATAGTGAGATGTTAAACCGTAAAGATCAAAGGGTGTCAAATAATTGTCATTGGATGTGTTGATGGGAAGATAGTAAGTTGAACGACAATCATCAGAAACAGAATCATGATCAAAGGGGTTGATTAAAGCATATGATTCCTAGTTTGTAATTACAAAAGATAAATAAACTTGAATAGTTTCACAAATGCTCTGCATAATAGAATCATCTTCCTCACATGATGAGTGTAACAAACCATTTTATTGTAACTGGTTACACACTACATTAGCATCGTAATCGTCGAAAGAAGTAAAAAGGAATGCTAGTATAGCAAACACATGAAACCATTCAGGGTAAAATAAGTGAAGAAGAGTTTGATTCGTCAAATAATCCATGCATTCACTAGCACTCAAGAGGATTTCAGGTGCAATGAAGAAAAATATTAGCATCAAAATATTCAAAAGAAGGATCAGGAGCTTATTGTTTTCAAAAGAATGTGACAGGCATGACTTCTTTGGCCAAATATAATCCTTAGAATAATAAACTTCACAATTCCATGCTTTTGTGAGAGACACACTCTCCAAACCTGAGTTAAGAGAAAGAGTTTTGCATGGAGATGAATCAACTGAAATAGGAACTTGAATATGATCAGAAACTAAATCTTGAAAGTTTGAAAGATTATATCCACAATGCCAAACATATTTCAAGAAGGAATTTACATCGAGTGAAACCATGCAAAAACAATAATTTTGCGAGGAAAACTAGGCTTGAGTCAGTTTAGAAATCTTGCCAGAGTTGTGAGGTCCTAACATAACCATCAACGAAAGTTGAAGTGCCTCATTTCCATAACAAGTCTCAGAACTTTCAAGGATTGTAAAATCACATTTTGAATATTGAACCAGATCATGCATGGTGTGAGGACAACTTCTTTCACTGATTTTAATGAGATCACTATCAACCAGATGGAAACCATCTCTGTCACTGATTTGATCAGATTTTACAACTTTGAAAACCAGATTACTCAAGTCGAAAGATTCTTCTGATCGTAAGTCTGAAGATGTATGAATCGAATAAATTTAATGAGAAATCTAATTTGAAGAGTTGTCTTCATGAAAAATAAGAGATGATATGAGATGGAAAGGATACTCAATGATCTAATTATTTTCTCTTTCATCGTGGACAACCCCACTACCTTTCGTTAATTGAGAAGTGACCTCATCTGATGAAGAACTTGAAGATCATGGAGTATCTACATCGCATTTAGATTCATTGCAAATAGGTGAGCACAAGGGATAGTGGGATGAAGAGGGAGCTTGAATACGAGATTAGAGATCTTCTGGATAATATCAAGGACACTATTAGGCAGGATTGTGCTGTCGTCCTTAGAAAGGCTAAGCCCCCTCGGAAGAACCTCAGCAATGAGGAATTATCTGCCTTGAAATCCTTAAATCAGAACGAAGATATTGTCGTTCCGAAGGCTGACAAAGGAGGGGCTACGATCATCCTTAACAAGAATGATTACCGTAAGAAGATGTTAGATCATCTTCACAATAGTGGCAATTATAAAAAACTGCCCAAGAACCCTCTGAAGAAGATTTCTAGGACCGTGGCTCTCACCATCAAGTCTAGTAGCTCGGTGAGTTCCCTGTGCCACAAACTCATTGAGAGCAGTCCCATTACTCCTAGGATCTATGGGTTACCTAAGATCCACAAGTAGGGGGCCCCTCTAAGGCCTATCGTCAACACCATTGGTGGTCCAACCTACCTTCTTGCTAAGTTCCTGGCCTTTAAACTTAAGCCCTTAGTCGGCCGCACTGACTCCTTTGTTAAAGACTCTACTTCCTTCGTTGAGGAGCTTAAGGATATTAGGCTTGACCCTGAGGACATTCTCGTCAGCTTTGATGTGGTCTCTCTTTATACTTGCATCCCTATAAAGGAGGCCTTGGAAGTGATCTATCGCCTAACAGATCCCGATACCGCGCATCTGGTTGAGATCTGTCTCACTTCCACTTTCTTCTGTTTCGAGGGTGAATTATTTAAACAGACTTGTGGTGTTGCCATGGGCTCCCCCCTTTCCCCAATTGTTGCGAATCTTTTTATGGAAGATTTCGAAGCCAAAGCTTTAGCCTCGGCTTGTCTCCTTCCCAAGCTTTGGAAAAGGTATGTGGATGACACTAATGTCATTTGGTCCCATGGCCAAGAGGAGCTGGATCATTTCTTCAATCATCTCAACGGTCAGTCCTCTGCCATTAAGTTCACCATGGAGAAAGAGGTCAATGGTTGCCTTCCATTCCTAGATATTCTTATTTCTAGGAATAAGGACGACTATCTCTCCCACTCTGTGTTTCGGAAGAAAACGCATATTGAGCAGTATCTTCATGCCGATTCCCATCATTTCCCTGCTCAGAAGATGGGTGTCCTTAACACCCTTGCTACTCTTGCCCTCAGGATTTCTGATAATGAGAGCTTTGATAAGGAGAGATCCCATCTCCTTGATGTCTTTGTGGAAAATGGATATAGTAGGCGCCTAGGTCAGAAGGCTTTCCTTAAAGCATCTAGAAATGCAGGTATTAAGAAAGAACCTAAGGAATGCCGACTAGGTGTCCACCTTCCCTATGTCCAAGGAACCACGGACAAGATTGCTCAGATCCTTAAGAGGTATGATATTCCCTCTTCTTTTAGACCCCTGAGCACAATTCGTAATTCCCTCCGATCGGTAAAAGATCCCGTTAAACCCAAGGACATGAAGGGTGTCTATTTGATCCCTTGTTCTTGTGGGACCCCCTACATTGGGGAAATGGGGCGCTCCATCCATCAGAGGATCAGTGAACATGCAGCTGACCTAAGACACGGAGAACCAAGTCTTCAGTGCTAGCAGAGCATGTGGTTAAGACCAAGCATCACATTTGTATTGAGGAGGCTAAGGTTGTTGCCAAAGTTGCCCAGTTCCATCATCGTAAACTCTCGGAAGCTATTGAGATTGAAAGAAGGCCTAACAATCTCAATAGAGATGACGACTAGAAGATCAGTAGATGTTAGATCCCTGCCCTTTCATCTTAGTCTCTCCCCTCCCCCCCCCTTTCATCTTTTTTCGCTTTCGTCGTTCCCCTGGAGCCTTCCTGTCTCCTATGGTTTATCCTTCTTGCTCTGGACTCTTTCCAGTCCTTCTCCTTTTTATTTTGTGTCGCTCCTTTTTCCCTGTTTGATATTGGTATTTATAACCATAGCGAATATTTATTTACTTATTTATTATTATTATTATTTATTTATTTATTTATCTATTTTATATTATTTATATATATATTCTAATATATATTGTAATTTATTTATCTATTAACGAATATATATTATTATTATTACTTATTTATTTGCCTATTTCTTTGAGTCGTCCCCCTTTTCCTTGACTGATCTTAGTATTTATAGTCATAACAAATATTTATTTACTTATTTTATTATTATTATTAATTTTTATTTTTATTTTTATTTTTATTTTTATTTATTTATTTATTATTATTGTTATTATTATATATATATGTAGAAATTTTGAATAATTTAACACATATTCAACAGAGATTATCCTGATCATGTACTATAGCGGAATACATACACAATACATAAGCTCCTCTACATTGATCATCAATATAGCAGCATCAATAACAATAAAACATCAAGAGCATTCACACATTAACACAGTATGTAACCTAGGGAAAGCATCTCGCTAAAAACCCCACACTATCTGTATATTAATGATTGAGACCATGTAACATTACAAAGTACAATGCTTATCACAAGCAATCCAATACCAGCTCCATTTGTTACACACAATACAACTAAGATCTAATCTCCAATTCTATTCCACTGGTTGCCTGCCTCCACTACTCAATACCTGCTCAAGAATGAATGAGAATGGTCTACCAAACTCGTATTTCACCTCCAAAGAATCACTCACAATGTGTAAGACGTGAGCAGAAGCTACAAATTGGGCAAATACATGAGCAAACTCATTGGCATATTCAATCCCTTGATTGTGCAAGATCTGATGCACAACTATAGTCACAACTGATAGCAATCTGATTCTCTAACACCTGTCCCTGCTGAACTGAACATGCACTGACATGCAACTGAGTTAACTGATGTATTCTATAGTTGTATTATGAGTTAATAATTAGTTTACAACTCATCATTAGTCTATTTGCAGTTAGACTAACTACAACTAGTTTAACCAAGTCAAACTGAACACAACTCCATCAACTCCACAATCAACTCCACCAAACTCAACTGATTGAGTTCTAACTGAAGTCATGCATGCAACAACTCAACTGACTCATAAGAAAAGCGTACTTCCTTCTGACAGCTGCATGGGCCACATCTGTAGCTCAAACTGAGGTGCTCCAAGAGAATAAGATCAAGTTTATAGTCCAAATATTATTATGAGACAATAATATTTGACTTTTCTATTTTTGACAGCCAGTCTAAAAATAGACTTTGATCACCCACACTGTGGTCACCCACACTTTGGTGACCCACATTGTGATCACTCACATTGTGGTAAAAAATAGAACTTGCACCATAATTTACCTGCGGGCCCACTTAGTGAAGGTGACTCTTTTCACTAAGCTCCATCATCTTGTTGCAATCTCAACACTCCCTCTCGACAAGATATGGATTATCAGTAACCCCTATCCTACCTCGGTGGTACTAGAATTTTCTCCTGGTGAGAGCCTTCGTCAGAATATCAGCATCCTGATCCTCTGTTGGAATGTATGAAAGCAACATGATCCTCCGCTGCACACAATCTATGATATGATGGTACCTGATGTCAATATGCTTAGATCTATCATGAAATACAGGATTAGCTGAGAGTTTAATGCAACTCTGGTTATCACAGTAAATCACAGTAGGATCCAAATGAGAACCGAACAAACCAACCAGGATCTTCCTCATCCAGATAGCCTCGCATGCAGCCAAACTTGCTGCCATATACTCGGCCTCTGTTGAACTGAGTGCCACGGATCTCTGCTTCCTGCTATACCAAGAAACTGCTGTTGATCCAATACTGAAGACCCCTCCTGTTGTGCTCTTTCTGTCAGTTGGGCTCCCCGCCCAATCTGCATCCGTGAAGCCACATAGCTTCACCTCATCCTCCTGTCTGTACCACAAACCATATCCCGATGTGCCTCTCAAGTAGCACAATACATGCTTGCCCGTCTTCCAGAAGAGCTTGGTAGGCTTAACCATAGCTTGTGAAAGCTGGTTAACGGCATAGCATATATCAGGTCGTGTATTGACCAAATACATCAGCGACCCCACCAACTGTCGATAAACAGTGGCATCCACTTCTTCTCCCGAAGTGGCATCCTCCTTCCTCCAACCTCCAGGAAGAGGAGTATCAATAGGCTTGCAGCCATGCATGTTGAACTTCTCCAGTATCTCCCGAGCATACTTGCCCTGAGAAACAAATAGTCCACCACTGCGCTGCCATATTTCCAATCCTAGGAAATAGTGAAGGAGGCCCAAGTCCTTCATCTCAAACTCTGTAGCAAGATCCTTCTTGCATGGCAGTATCAACAGCTCATCACCCGTTAGAATCAAATCATCAACATACAATACAATGATAAGCAGCTTACCCTCCACCACAATCTTGTATAGGTTAGGATCCGCCTCGCTCTTGGAGAATCCAAGTCCTGTGAAATAGCTGTCTATCCGTGTGTACCAAGCACGTGGTGCTTGCTTCAACCCATACAGCGCTCTCTTGAGCCTGCACACATGCGACTCGCTGCTGAAGACCTCAAAGCCTTCGGGCTGCTCAATGTACACCTCCTCCTTAATGACTCCATTGAGGAACACAGTTTTCACATCCATCTGATGAATGTGCCATCCCATCTGCGCTAAGAGAGCAAGAATCGTCCGTATGGAAGAATACCTTGCGACAGGTGCAAAGGTCTCCTCATAATCGATCCCCTCTATCTTTGAAAATCCTCAAGCAACAAATCTTGCCTTGTACTTCTCCACACTCCTGTCAGCTGCCTGCTTGACCTTGTAGATCCATCTCGAACCCACCACTGATTTCCCTTCCGGTCTAGGAACAATCTCCCATGCACTGTTTCTGACAATAGAATCATACTCTTCCACCATGGCGTCTACCCATGCGGGATCCTCCACAGCTTCCTCGAAAGAGGATGGCTCAGTCACAACACACTTGCTCATCAGAGCCATGTATCCAGTGTACCGATCAGGTAACTGTCTCTGCCTACGTTGGGCTGTAGGTGGTCCTACAACTTTCTCTACATCTTGAGCCAGTCGCTCAGCTTCTATCAAGTGCTTTTCGCCCTCTGATGGTTGGCGTTGCATGAGTGGTCTCTTCCACTCCATGAACCTCGTCCTGTGGCTGATCCACGTCCTGAAGCTCATCCTTAGGAACTAATAGCTCCTCATCTGCATGCGAGTGTAGCTCCCTCTCAAGCGAACATTTCATGGCTTTCTCCTCCTGAAATTTTATATCCCGTCGCACAACAGTTTTACCACTGTCTGGCAAATACACACGATAGTTGTGGGGCGTATCAGTGTACCCCACAAATATCCCAACCTCTGCAGTCGGCTCCAACTTCTTCCTGGCATCCTTCGTCACATGCATGTAAACGTTAGCATGAAAAATCCTCAAATGAGAAAGATCAGGCTTCTTACCAAAAATAAGTCTCCTCAGATGTACTCATGCCAAGTATCCTATGAGGACAACGGTTCTGCACATAAACTGCTGTATTGCATGCTTCCACCCACAAGTGAAGGGGTAGGCCCTGATCATGCAACATTTCCCGTGCAACACCCACAATCGTTCTGTTCTTCCGATCAGCTACCCCGTTCTGCTGTGGGTTATGGGGAGCTATGAACTCTCTACGAATCCCTTCTGCCTTGCAGAAATCCTTGAACTCGTAAGAGCCTTCACCTTCTTCCCAGACTCCTTCTCGACCAGTGCTTTGAATTCACAGAACTTTGAATATGTCTCGCTCTTCTTCTGCATGAAGAAGATCCAGCACTTACGAGAGAAATCATCAACAAAAATCACATAATACCTGTGTTTTGCTGTCGAAGCAACTGAGAAAGGTCCACACACGTCTGTGTGAATTCTCTCAAGGATCGTCGTGGCGTGACTATCCTTCTCGTGAAAGGTGGCTTTCACAAACTTCCCCAAAGTACACCCCTTGCACTGATCTGACTGCGCAAGTGTGCCTTTAGGAAGCCCTGTAGTGATCTGCTGCAGTATCTGCAAGGCTCCATGGTGAAGGTGACCCAATCTCCTGTGCCACAACTCGCCATCATCCCGGCTCACCAATCCTTCTGCCTTGCCCGCCATTGTTGCGCATCCATCTACATGCAACTGATAAAGGTTCCTCACTCAAACCCCTATCTTCCGGGTCTCACCAGTTGTCTTGCTGCACAGGAAAGACTTTCCCTCGCTGAAAACAACATCATACCCCTTGTCTTCTAACATCACCACTGAGATGAGATTCTTCGTCAATCCTGGAACATGCACGACTTCCTTCAATACGAAGGGTTTACCAGACTCCCTCTCAAAGGAAATGGTACCGATACGGGTCGCACTGTATCTACCATCATCGCCCATCTCGATGTGCACTCCAAGATCTTTGTCCTCCTGATCAGAGAACAAATCTCTATCTCCCGTCATGTGAAAAGATGCACCATTGTCCAAGAACCACACTGATCCCATCACACTTGAAACCAAGCATGCGATCAATGAAAAATCAAGCTCAAACTGTGAGGCTAGAGCCTCTCCTGCTGAAGATCCAGCAGCCTGCTTGTTCTTCTTCTTCTGCAGACAATTAGTGGCATAGTGTCCGTGCTGGTGACAGTGAAAACACTTCACCTTGGACATGTCCTGCTTCTTGCCTTTCGCACCGGAATGAGAAGCTTTCTTGTTCTTCCCCTTCTTTGCTTTGGCAGCCAAAGCGCAATTCTCTTCATTAGATACCTTTGATGAAGATCCATTCTCACCTTTATTGTTTCTGAGTTTATCCTTGAGCGCCAGGTCGCTCTTGCTTTGGAATAACATTTGCAATCCGTTGAAAGACATTTTCAACAACACTGCTGCAAATTCGAATTTCCACCAGCCTCAACTCAACCACTTCCGATCTAGAATTCGTGAGAACACAATATTTCTCGTACAGAGATTGACTGTATGGGCATTCACCGGATATCTCACCTTCCAAAGGAAGGATGAATCCAGAGGCTATCTGGCCCGATTACAGACTCTGCCTGAAGAAATAAAATGTAAACACTTCCTGAATAGTAGATCTGATGATCAACAGCTTCGATACCATGTAGAAACTTTTTCTACAATTATCTAGCTATGATACCATGTAGAAACTTTTGAATAATTTAACACATATTCAACAGAGATTATCCTGATCATGTACTATTGCGGAATACATACACAATACATAAGCTCCCTTACGTTGATCATCAATATAGCAGCATCAATAACAATAAAACATCAAGAGCATTCACACATTAACACAATATGTAACCCGGGGAAAGCATCTCGCTAAAAACCCCACACTATCTGTATATTAATGATTGAGACCATGTAACATTACAAAGTACAATGCTTATCACAAGCAATCCAATACCAGCTCCACCTGTTACACACAATACAGCTAAGATCTGATCTCCAAATCTATTCCACTGCTTGCCTGCCTCCACTGCTCAATACCTGCTCAAGAATGAATGAGAATGGTCTACCAAACTCGTATTTCACCTCCAAAGAATCACTCACAATGTGTAAGACGTGAGCAGAAGCTACAAACTGGGAAAACACATGAGCAAACTCACTGGCATACTCAATCCCTTGATTGTGCAAGATCTAATGCACAACTATAGTCACAACTGATAGCAATCTGATTCTCTAACACCTGTCCCTACTGAAATGAACATGCACTGACATGCAACTGAGTTAACTGATGTATTCTATAGTTGTATTATGAGTTAATAATTATTTTAACAACTCATCATTAGTCTATTTGCAGTTAGACTAACTACAACTAGTTTAACCAAGTCAAACTGAACACAACTCCATCAACTCCACAATCAACTCCACCAAACTCAACTGATTGAGTTCTAACTGAAGTCATGCATGCAACAACTCAACTGACTCATAAGAAAAGCGTACTTCCTTTTGACAGCTGCATGGGCCACATCTGTAGCTCAAAATGAAGTGCTCCAAGAGAATAAGATCAAGTTTATAGTCCAAATATTATTATGAGACAATAATATTTGACTTTTCTATTTTTGACAACCAGTCTAAAAATAGACTTTGATCACCCACACTGTGGTCACCCACATTGTGATCACTCACTGTGGTAAAAAATAGAACTTGCACCATAATTTGCCTGCGGGCCCACTTAGTGAAGGTGACTCTTTTCACTAAGCTCCATCATCTTGTTGCAATCTCAACAATATATATATATATATATATATATATATATATATATATATATTATTATATATTTTTTAATTAATTAATTTATTTGTATATTAACAAATATATATTATCATTATTATTATCTATTTTATTATTGTTATTATTTTTATAATTTATTTATTAACGAATATATATTAGTATTATTATCATTTTATTTTCTTCTTATTATTTATTTATTTTATTATTTCTTTCGTAACTAATTTATATATATTATTATTAT
The DNA here is from genome assembly GCA_031772625.1 of Pinus tabuliformis. NCBI lineage: Eukaryota > Viridiplantae > Streptophyta > Pinopsida > Pinales > Pinaceae > Pinus > Pinus tabuliformis. Next base: position 793,917,278 of record CM062809.1, on the reverse strand, counting down.
TTATTTTTATATATATTTTAATCTATTTATTTATCTATTAACAAATATATATTATTATTATTTATTTATTTGCTTATTTTTATTATTTATTTTATTTAACTATCATCTTACATTTACCTTATTTATATAAAAGTGAGGTCTCCAATTTAACTAATTCCCATTTAAGTAAATTTTTAATTATTAAATTATTCATTTTTTACTAATTAATAATGTAAACCCCTTCTAATATTATTTCATTTATATAATTATATATTTATATATAGGTATGGTCATTAACTATCTTCCCTTTAAATATTCAATTTGACTTTTTGACTGTCCCTAAGTCATAGCTAGCCGTTGATCTAGATAGCTGTTGGAGGCCCTGCTCAAACTATTTATCATGCAAAGCTGGATCTGTTTCTTCAACTTGTCGTGACGATGAGCCACATTTGCTGGTTCGAAACGCGTTGATAAAGATCTTTCAATATGTGATTTACGCCGAAGCTCTTCTTACAACTGTTATGGATCACAGAAGTCTCAATTCAACAATACGAAAATTTTCTTTGGTTGGATCATATCCCATATCTAATTCTATCATATCAACATCTTCTGGAGGAAACAAAAACTCGATTGGTGCAATTGGGCATTTTTCATCATGTACATTAACAAAATCATCATCATCAGAATGATTGTTTCCCAAGACTACGGATCTAAACAAATTGATTTCATTTGATTCACTACCAATATTAGAAGATTGAAAATCATCCAAGAATTTAAGAACATCATCTTGACATGAAGGATTTTGAAAAAGAGAAGAAAGAAGAAAATAATATTCACCTTCATGCTCCTCTACCTATGTAATGTGACTACCTTGAACCTGATCGCAATTTGTACCAACAACTTGAAAATTAAGAGAGCGTGAAAAACTAGCTGGTGGAGTAGATTGATCAAGTGAATCACGATACAAAGAGTCATGGAATGTAGATGATAGAGGATTACATAAAACCAAATCAGATTCAAGACTAAATTTATGAATGTTGATACCATCTCGAGGAATGGAAAAATTGGTTTTCACCAAAATCTTTATGAGCCATTCCAGGATTTCCTCTATTGGATTTGAATAGTGAAAAGCAGAAGGAGAATAAGAAGATGAATTATAAATTCGATGTGCATATTTCCCAATTTTACTATCATTGCATGGATGCACCCTCATCGAAATTGGAAAATGAGGAGGACAAGGAACAAAAAAAGTAGTCAATTCCACCTCTGAAATTAAGGGTGTCTCTTTATATATAGGAGTTGGGGAAGAAGAGACATCAGGTGGTTTGGATTCACCATGCAAAGAGATATGAACGAAATGCTCAAAATTTTGTTTCAAGAAATCAAAATCCAAATCATATTTAGGAAATTTGTGACAAAGGCGAAGGAATCGATTAGTGAAATCCTCAACTGATTCATCAGGCTCCATTCTAAGCTGATTGATTCTTTTATAAACATCTCGGTAATCATACATGTCAAATGTTAAATGAAGCTCCTCGACAAGATGCTTAATAGAATGAATGGAAGTAGGTGGTAGAGTGTGACACCATCAGCTAACTCGATCTTCAAGGGTGAGGCACTAAACAATATAAGCCACATCTTCAAAATAAATGTCATAATATTCACAGAACTTAATGAAAAGAGATGCAGCTCAACAAAGGACGTATCACCCTCACCATCAAACTTGAGTTAAGACAATTCATGGAGAGACTCATCGAGGATTGAAAGTTCAGCAGGGGACGGGTTAGAAAAAAACCCCGGGAGTATGATTCCGGGATAAGTCATTTACAATAAGAGATTCAAAACATACTCAAAGGGATCAAATTGTCATCTAGCCCTCCTTCTAGCAACATTTTGTTGACGGTGTTGGAAATACGTCAACCAAGGGGGTCTCCATGATGTGAAGTCCCAATTAAACCTCACACTATTTGGAATAAACCCCATCTGGGATATCATCCCGGCTACCATATATTCGTATAAGTTTTCCTTGGCTACAAAGTTACATAGTTAGGCACAAGTAATCTTAGATCAACAAGTGAGTATTCCCGGTGAGTGTTCGGTTGTATGTGTGTCAAGATTCTTCTACTACGAAGGTAAAGGAAAGTGAGCATCTAGGAGAGAGCTAATAGTACCACCCTAGTAGACACACACACACACACACATAGAAAATATATGTCTAACATCCAGCGGAATAGCCCACAAAGATGCGACAATCATTGCAACCATTATAAACAAGAAAGATCTGTCTAACATGCAGTGGAATATTCCAGAAGGGTGAAACAATTATAACAACCATTACAACACATTCTCAATATGATAAGTATTAAAATAATCAAAATAGTTCAAATAATTTAGCGCATATGAAATAAAACATGAATTACAAACATCCATAGAATAGTCTTACAAATATTCATAATCCATGCAGGAATAACGTGATGGCCATGAGGCTTTTGATATTAAGTAAAAGTCACAAGACACATGTATACAACAAACACCACTAGCCCCAATAGTGGAGTGTTGGAGCCACTCCTTGCTCCCCAAAAGAACTAGCTTGTCTCTCTAATGCCTTGCGAGAGGAGCCAAGGTGAAAAGTACTTTTATCATAGAATGAGGGTGTATATATAACCAATGGGGAGGTGATGCTTCATCTTCCTTGTGACTCTTTGACTACCCTCATGACTATTTGACTTCCTATGACTCTTCAACTTTACATGACTATTCATATTTTGTACATGTCCTTTGGACTTTCACTTTATAATACATTTTCGAATCATAAATTACATAATCCAGAATAATTATGTGGCATGTGACCACTCATGACATGCCATCAAATGACACCACTGACATGGAATTCTTGATGATATGGAAATTTCAATCCATTTTTGCTGCTCCTTTATATGTGTCTTCTTGAGGATGCTCTTCTATTGTTACAGGTCTATTTGGGAACATCACTCCTAACATTCAAATAAGTACGATTACAGCTCATCAAACCCTAATTTAGTGGTTACATGCCCTAGACTAGTCAGCTCATTGAATGCTTCCATCTATGAAAGTTTCCTAGCTCGAAGCCTTGCTAAAATGCCTCCTCGGGACACTAGCACAACCTTGGTCAGGGGTAATTACGCTGCAGAGTAGGCAGGCCCATTTAGATCTACACTGCAGTGCACTTAGGCCCACTTTGACTTGTGCTGGGTGAGAATGATTGGAATTGGCATTGGATTCTGGGAATATTCCTTGATTCTAGAGCATTCTAGAAGGATTCCCAACTCTTATCTCATCGTATGAACTTGAATTTGGATAGACTAAGGATCAATTAACCTCCTATCCTCTCATCTCTTGCTCCATGGAAACTAATTCCAAGTTTGGAAGGCCATTCAATACCCTCATTTATGACAAAACCACCTCCATTTCCCTATAAATTGAGCATTCATCATAGTGATCAAGAGGCTAGATTATGAAGATTGTAAGGAAATATTGTTGGTTTGAGATTTGAGTTCATGTCAAGTAATGTTATGCTGCTGGATTGGTGTGCTTTTGGTGTGACGAGGATTGGCTGAAGCTGGATGAGTGGCACATGATCGAACTGTATTGGGTGAAACTCTTCCTTCTACATTAATAAAGTTGTTTATTTCTTTTCTCATATTCTTGTTCATATCTATGATGATTATGTGTTTCAATGTTTTTGATTCCATTGGTTTATAGTAGGTAGATCATGTATGCTTTGATCATTGTTGTTTCAGTTTCTGTTGACACAGGTACCAATTGAGCGGATTCAATTCAAGTGGGAGTCATGGGAGCAATTCAAATGATATCAAGGAAGAGAAAGACTACAAGTAAGTTCCCTCATCTCATCTATCTACGATAGGAAAAGGTTAAACTTCTTTCTTTATGTTGTTCTAAGTGTAGCTACCCACTTAGGGAAAATGTGTTTATTTGTAGATGCAAATTCCATATAGCAAATTGGCGACCATACTGGGGAACGACTGTCGTTCTTGGCAGTTTATCCTCATCATATTACATCCTAGTAGACTTTGCTTGACTTCATTGATCTCTTTTAAGTCATTTTGAAGCTTTTTTGGTCGAAATTTGCACTAGAATGCCTATTCTAGGAATGTGCTAGTACTAATGCACCCTTGGTCAAGGGACAGTGCACCCTTAGCTTAGAGACAGTGCACTGCAGTGCATTGTCTCCCACTCAGTCCTGTGCTGGTCCCTCTCAAGCTAAAAAACCCATATTTTGCTTGATTTTTTCCAAATTTACTTATGATTTTGTTTGCTGAAAGATCAAAGTTTTTATGTCTCTGAAATCAATTTGCATTGCCTCTCCTAGCCTACTTTGACCTTGATTGTTTAGTGTTTCTTAAGATATTTCTTTATCATTATCAATTCATTGTCAAAGTTATCTTACATTGATTAGTCTTTACTTTTCTAAAAAATAATTATCGTAAAGTCTTCATTTCTTTGAAAAAGAAACTGTCGTAAAGTCTTCTTTTCTTGTGAAAAGCATTGATTGACCGTTTGTGCATCTAGTTCCTTTTTGTTCATCTAAACACTAAAGGGACTGAAAAGAAAAACTTGCATTGTGCATATTGTATTTTGTGAATGCTTGATAAGAATAACTAGGGAAATTTCATTAGGTGTGCTCTTTGCTCTTTGTCAAAGATTTGATTGATCTATCCCTTACTAGCTACGGTTTTCATTGTTAATTGAATGAAAGAACATTTCTAATCATAGTTGCATTCTAGGAGTTTTAGAAACATCACGCGGTGAACCTGGAAGGCAAAATTTTAAGTAAGATCAACTAAAATTTATCTCAATTAACCTAATGGAGCATTGTAACTTAACGCATAACATTTAGAGGTCTAGGTTAGATATGTGTTCCAACGTCGTTAAACATAGCAGTTGTTGCTAATTGTCTGCGATAAATTCCGAGTGTGATATCTCATTCCATGTATGTAAGTATATCGTAGCTCGTCCATGTACCTTCGGGTATATAGGGTGGTGTTATAGTACGAAAAGTATAAAGGAATGCTCTCACTGTGTGGTTTCGCATTAGACAATGCTAACAAGGATTGGGCCTTTTGGGTATATTTGGGAGGACTACATTAGGTTGCTATCCATCCATAGGTAACTGAGTCAGCCTCCTTGTACACTGTGATCTACCGAACACAACACTCAGGGAGATTTCTTACACGTATGTTAATTCCTTGGTTTATTGAGGCAGTATATTGCAGTTCACAGTTATTTGGTAATTGTTTTGCCTAGATTATTCCTCTTTTGTTTTGTTATGTTATTTTGATTAAAATAAAATAATTGACTGCAGATAACATCCTCCATGTCAATTCTTAGTTGATCTTAGGTTGAGACATATGGCAACAACTCTGGAGTCCACCAATCAAGGAATTCCTTTTTATGGGAATCCTAGTCCTTTTCCTCCTTTCGGAAATATTAGTGCTCCTTATATGGCTAAATTGTCCCTTCCGAGAGTTACCATCGGCTTGCCAATATGGTTTTTCTCAACCTCCTTGGCCCCAAAACTAAATATTCCTACAACTGGACAAAATCAACCTCCAGTTGATCCTAAAGTTGACCCTTTACCTTCTTCGTCGGTTTTTTCTTCCTCCCCTTCTTCCTCTTCGCCTGGTGAAATTATTGACACTAGTAACTAGGTGGATAAGAAGAAGAAGAAGAAGAAGAAGAAAGGGAATTAGAAGAAGAAGAAGAAAATTCAACAGGTGGGCAACCAAGCAACCATTGCTTCAAATGCAACATCTAATGAGAAACTGTTGATAAGCCTTACAAACTTTGATATCCTTGCAAACTTTGTACGGGAGACCATCTTCTTCGAAACCGTTCTAGTATTCCTTAGATATTAGAAGAATGGTCTTCTCTTTCACATCATCCCGTGTCATCAACTTCTAGAGATCATATTGGTGACACACCATCAACTAGTGGTAGTAAAGTTCATGGAAAGAAGGGTAAAGTTAAGTTTCCCTGTAGGTTATGTGAAGGGAATCACCCCATTCACCTTTGTCCCTATTTGGATGAAGCACAAAAAGTGTTGGATAACCATCCTGCTTCTCTGCAGCGACTTCCATCTGGTTACAGGAAACTCTCCCTAAATCCTTCACTAGTTGATGAAGTGACTGACCCAAATCAACCATCGGTCAAACCCACTCTCTCTGAATGTGAATCCCATGAGTCTATACTTGACCAATCATAAGTCGAGGAAACAACTGACCTGATTTCACCTTCTGTTAATTATACTTTTGCCGTAGAGAGTGATTATGATACCACTCAGCTTCTTTTAGTTTCTTCCGATTCCAATGAGCTTGGATACAACCCTCATGTTCCAATAAGACAGGAGTAAAATCCTTTCGTTCTCGTAATTCAAGGTGGTAATCCTCCTGTTCTTACGGTACCCCCTCCAAGTAGTCTGGTCACTTCCTTTGATTGGAATCAATTGGCAGGATTTCATCTTCCTTCTTATTTTCCTTTCTAGATCATAGTACAGGTTTATAATATGATTGTATTTAGCACTATTATAGATGAAGGTGCATCTGTGAGTGTCCTTTCCTCCACTGCTTGGCAAGTGCTCGGTTCACCGCCACTTGTGCTTGTTACCCAGAATCTGTTGGCTTTTAACAGAGGAACTAGTCAACCATTAGGGATTCTTCCTTAGTTGCCTATTACTTTGGGAGGAATAATTGTTTATCTCAATGTGATGGTAGTCCCAGTCCCTTTAGATTACAATTTACTTCTTGGGCATGACTATGTTTATGACATGGGAGCTATTGTTTCAACACTCTTTCGAGTGATTTGTTTCTCGCATGAAGGCATAATTGTCACTGTTGACCAGCTTTCATTTCCTGGTCCAAATATGGCTTCTAGTCAACCATATTCCCTAAATGGTTCTTTTGTCCCAATGGTATCTTCCCCGCCACGGGTCAATTATGTGGCAACCTGTTCCATGCCTACATCAACTGACGATCAATTCCGTGATGTTGTGCATTATGTACTAGGGGCATTGGAACCAGATCTCTCTAATGGATTCCTTGCTACATGTCCCTTCCAGAACATTGTTCTCCCATCTGATGAGAACCTCTTGGAAGTCATGACCTCTTACGGGTCGTGATCAAGGAATCATGAGGATAGTTCCTGGTCTTGTGTCAACCTCGTTAAAAAATGAAATAAAGGGTATGAGCATAGTTCCTTGTCTTGTGTCATGCTCGTTAAAAATGAAACAAGGAATATGAGGATAGTTCTTTTATTGTGTCAACCTCATTAAAAAATGAAACAAGTCCTAGATCATACTTCCTTGTCTTGTGTCAAGCTCGTTAAAACATGAAACAAGGAACCTGAGCAGACTTCCTTGTCCCCTGGAGCAAAGTTCCAATTCAAGTATTTGATTAGATCTCATGAAATCCCAGTCGATTCTTTCACTTGATCTCATAAATGAACCTTCATTCCATCCACCTGATAGCCACGAGTAGTCTACTTAGGTGAATGTAATGAAGCCTGGGGGGCATGCAACTAGAATCGAGTCATCATGTTGGGGGCATGTAAACCAATCTCAAGCATAGTTTTTCATGGTTCAATCTTGTGTAAAAATGAACCCAACTTGTCTAAAAATGAAATTGTATCCAAGCATAGTTTTTTCGTTTCAAGCTTGTGTAAGCATGAAACTGAATCCAAGCATAGTTCCCTATGGTTCAAGCTTGTGTAAAAATGAACCCATATCCATTTTAACCCTCGTGATTTCCATTCTATCAGCCTCTTCTATAAGATGAGCCTTGGTTTTTCACCTTCCATCATCACTATTTGCTTGGATGATCATACACTTTCACTTAGTTGTTTTACCTTTTGTGAGGAACAGTTGCAATGAGTGGTCTTATTAGCTAGCCTCTTCACATAAATCAACATGTTTTGAGAAGTTCCAACATCACTGAAACCAATTGCTATCCTAGACACCACTCGTTCCTCTAACTGGAGTCCTCTTTAAGCTCTTTTCAGACTCTCGAAATATGAAAAGATTGTTGAGCACTTGTCCTTTTCAACTCGTAAATGGATTGGAAATGACATCTACTTAGTATAAGTTTAACCCTTTTCTAGACTGAGCTATATTACTTATGAAAGAGGAATACGTTGATTGAACATGGTCAATAGGTTCTCTCTTGTATTATTTTACACTTTTTCAGACTTAAGAGACAAATTTATGAAAAATAACTTCTGGATTTTTCTTTTTGTCTCTTTTCAAACTCTCTAAACATGAAAAGGACCGAGTTTTCATTGTCGTTAAACTCGTTAAAACATCAAATAGCGACAAACGTGTCCATCATGACAAGACCGAGTTTCACCTTCGCTAGACTCGTTAAAACATCACATAGCGATGGATTCACCCGAAGGGTGGAATTATACTACAAGCATATGTTATCCTCCTTAAGCTTGTTAAAAATAAAGAGGTACTAGTCAGCGATGAGTGAGGAAAATGAGAAAAGGGATAAATCACTTTATGGTAGCAAGTACCTCTTGAACATGACACTTTCACTTCATCTTTGTGACTATTTGGGTTGGGTTATCTACTTGATGATTATCATACCTATGGTTTATCACACCATCCATCACTTTGGTTTTGGGTCAATGCTACCAATTCATTTAGTGTCATCGTCATGTTCAAGAGAAGTCACTCAGTATGTTGGGTCCCTATAATACTAGTGATTACCCCATTACTATTGTAGTTGTACCTCTTATTAATATTGTTGTGCCCCTATTATCCCCATATTGTTATTACTATGCCCCTATTATCCCCATATTGTTATTACTGTGCCCCATAGAATCCCTCTATTGTTATTTTTGTGGCTTTATATTATTATTGTTAGGTCGGCTGGGTTATATTGTGACTCCTTAGACTCTTATATATAGAAAGGAGGTTTTGTCATTTGAATCATCAAAGAATTGTTCATTTATGTAATGTAAAGGAGGTTGCCCCCTCGAAGAGGCTAAATTCTAAGGCATTGATCTATCTTTTCTATCTTTTTCTTGAGCTGGTTTCATAACATTTGGTATCAGAGCTTTGGATTCTAGGGTTTCGCTGCTCCAAACAGGTCATCGTGGCATTTTCGCTATAACTTTTTTCTGCGACGTTTCAGAAGTTGCAAAAAAAACCCATTTGAGAAGAAATTGTGCTGAATCTTGGGTCCGAATTTCAGAGTTGTTCGCACTATATTTGCAGAGATATGATCTGAGGAAGTTGGTCTTTTTGCAGACTCCTGAATTACATTCCAAATAGGTGACCTGGGGAAAAGCGTCATAACTTTCTCTCTGGGGATCAGATTGAAATTTCATAAGAAGGTATAGAAAGAGGATGGACTGTAGTTTCTTGTATGCATTTTTCAGATCCAAAGGTCGAAACAGTGACTCGTGGCACGTCGTACAAGTTCGCTCTACTGAACTAGTCTATAATCAAGTCACTGTGGGAGATTTCACATAACTCTTCCTTGGAGAATCCAATTTGGGTCAGACTTGTGGCATTGGAAAGAGGACACAGAGGGCTATTGCAGGTCACAAATTCAGATCTAGATGATTGGAAAGTACAGAGATACATCAGAGGCAATATCGAGCTCCTACAAAGTGAAAAAAGGTGTGTAGATTTTCTTAAATTTTTGCTTAAGCTTGGTTTGAAAATTTATTTTGAAGGAATTCAAAGGGCATAGTAGAGCATTATTATTGGTAACTGATGCCCCGAGGAAAGAAAATGCAAACACCTAGTAAGGAACCTGAAAGCTCTAGCATGACTCATGAAGAAGAGGAAGAAATGCAACATGATATATCAAAATTACAAGACCAAGTGCAACAACTGTCCCTTGCACAAAAAGGAACAGAATCTAAGATGGATGGTTTAAAGAAAGGTGTAGAAGCTAAGATGGATTGTTTAAAGAAAGGTGTAGAAGCTAAGATGAATGACGTGGAAGCTAAGATGGATGATTTGGAGATAGATTTGAAGACATACATGGAAGAATTGAAGATAAATATGAATAAGTTGTTACAAGAAAGGGTCACTAATGAGGAAAGGGTAGTAAAGGAAACTCATGATGAGAACAAAAGAAATGTTAATCATGATTCCATAGACTCTAATGTTGGATCAAAGACCCACCATATTCCAAAAATCGATATGAGGAAGTTTGATGGCAAGGATCCCGCAACATGGATATTACAGATGGAGCAATTTTTTGATCTCAATAATGTGCAAAACACACAAAAGGTACGTATTGCAACTTTATATTTGGAACCAAATCAGTTTGTATGGTATCAATGGCTTTGCTCTCGTAAACAATTTATCACTTGGGCAATTTTTACGGAAGAATTGATAGCACATTATGAGGATACAAAAAGCAACACTTTTTTTAGCCAATTGATAAGTCTCAAACAAAAGGGTTCAATAATGGAGCACATTGAGGAGTTCCAAAAATTGAACATAAGGGTAAAATATATTCCAGAGGAGCATAGGATTGATGTGTTCATAGGGACTTTAAAGGATAATATCCAACATGATGTTCGCCTTTGGGAACCTGATTCATTAGAGAAGGCATTCAGGTTAGCAAGAAAAATGGAAAGCAAAATTATGGCAACCAGGAAGCATACCACTCACAACTATAAAGATGGAAGTGTTGTTGCTGCTAGTCTTCCACAACCTATAAGGTTGACACCACAACAATTGGAAGAAAAAAGAGCAAAAGGGCTTTGTTAAAGTTGTGATAGCAAATACACTAAAGGTCATAAGTGTGCTGAGAAGAAATTATTCTACATAGATTGTGAAGAGGAAGAAGAAAAGGAGCAAGAAAGGTCAAAAGAAGAGGATATACTCCAGGAACAAAGCCTAGATAAAGAAGAAATGAATCCGACCATATCTTGTAATGCATTGGCGGGAATTACCACTCCTCAAACCATCAAGATAGAAGGACAAATCAAGAAGAAAAAGGTAATAGTGTTGATTGATTCAGGAAGTACCCACAATTTTATTCATTGTAAGGTAGCAAAAGAATTGAATTGCTTCTTATATCCAGCACCAAGGTGTCAAGTGATGGTTGCAAATGGAGGAACAATAAATTGCTCTGGAAAGTGCCATAATATCAAGCTATCCATGGGAGAATATGTATTGACTAGCCCAATGCTTTCCATTCCAATGGGAGGTGCTGATGTTGTACTAGGAGTCCAATGGCTACAATCCTTGGGTACAATAGCTTTTAATTTTCAAGAAATTTTCATGAAATTTTCTGTGGAAGGAAAGGAAGTTGAATTAAGGGGTATTGCAGGGAAACCAAGAAAGATAATCAGCTCTAACGGTATGACAAAGCTTCTAAAAAAGGAACAAAGAGGTGTAATTGCACAATTATGTTCGCTAGATGTTTCCACATTGGAATCATCTATTTCTCCAGATCTCCAAAAAGTCTTGGACAATCATTCCAAGGTATTTGAGACTCCCAAAGGTCTCCCACCTATTCGTGATCATGATCATGCTATTCATCTGATTCCAGGAAGTGTTCCTCCAAACATCAGGCCGTACAGATATCCCTATGCCCAAAAGAGTGAAATTGAACGTATGGTTGCAGAAATGCTAGAGGCTGGTATAATTCAACCAAGTCAAAGTTCTTTCTCTGCTCCAGTAGTATTGGTGCACAAGAAGGATGGATCATGGCGCATGTGTCCGGATTATAGGGAGCTCAACAAGCTCACTATTAAAGATAAGTTTCCCATTCCTGTCATTGATGAATTACTGGATGAATTGCATGGATCAATTTACTTCACCAAGTTGGATCTTCGTTCAGGATATCATCAAATCAGAATGAAGATTGAAGACATTCCGAAAACAGCATTTAGAACTCATGAGGGTCATTATGAATTTTTGGTCATGCCTTTTGGCCTTACCAATGCACCTTCAACATTTCAAGGTTTGATGAATTCAATTTTCAAACCATTCCTTAGAAAATTTGTGTTAGTATTTTTTGATGATATACTAATCTACAGCAAGTCTTGGAAGGATCATGTTGAACATGTTGACAGGGTGCTACAACTATTGGAGGAGAAACAATTATATGCAAAAAGATCCAAATGTTTCTTTGGAGTACAAGAGGTGGAATATCTGGGTCATATTGTATCTCATGAAGGAGTTAAGGTAGACCCTAGCAAAATTAAAGCCATTAAGGAATGGAAAATCCCCACATCCATAAAGCATCTGCGAGGATTTCTCGGGTTGACAGGGTATTATCGCAAGTTTGTTAAGAATTATGGGAGAATAGCAGCACCTCTAACAACATTATTGAAGAAAGATGCATTTTCATGGACTCCAGAAGCAACAAAGGCCTTCGAACATCTTAAAGAGGCAATGTGCCAAGCACCGGTCTTAGCTACACCGGACTTCACAAAAACCTTTATTGTGGAATGTGATGCTTCAGGAAATGGAATTGGTGCTGTTTTAATGCAAGATGAAAGACCCATTGCTTTTGAAAGTCGTCCAATCAAGGGAAAGTTTTTACACAAAGCTATTTATGAGAAGGAAATGTTGGCAATACTCCATGCACTTAAGAAATGGCGACCCTACCTAATGGGAAGACACTTCAAGGTAAAAATGGATCATGATAGCCTTAAATACTTTTTAGAACAAAGATTATCCTCTGAAGAGCAACAAAAGTGGGTCACAAAGATGTTGGGTTATGACTTTGAAATCATCTACAAAAAAGGGAAGCAAAATGTGGTGGCAGATGCACTCTCAAGAAAGGATGAGGATGTGGAAGCATTGTTGTGCGCCATTTCTATTATCCAACCAGATTGGATAAACGAAGCAAGGGAGGAATGGAAGAATGACGAAGAAGTGTGGGCACTTATTCGAAAGTTACAACAAGATTCCAGTATGTCTGATACATTTAGCTGGAAAAATGATTCGTTATGGTACAAAGATCGCTTATACCTCTGTAAGAATTCCCAGCTAAAACAAAAGATTCTTATGGAATTGCACACTTCTCCCTTAGGAGGGCACTCAGGATTTTTAAAAACTTACCACAGGGTTAAGAAGGATTTTTTTTGGGATGGCCTTAAATCAGATATTCAAAAGTTTGTGGCGGAATGTTTGGTTTGCCAACAAAATAAAGTTGAAACAATTAAGACACCGGGTCTATTACAACCTTTATCCATTCCAAGCCAACGTTGGGAGGAGGTTTCAATGGATTTTATCACAGGTTTACCCAAGTCTGAGGGAAAGTTGATAGACTTACCAAGTATGCACACTTTTGTGCATTATCACATCCATTTAAAGCCAGTACAGTTTCTACTGCATTTATGGAAACAATTCAAAAGCTACATGGAAACCCAAAGATTATTGTAAGTGACAGAGATCCCATTTTCACTGGAAATTTTTGGACAGAATTATTTTCTTGTCTTGGTACTCAGTTAGCTCATAGCTCATCTTATCATCCTCAATCTGATGGGCAAACTGAGATAGTAAAAAAATGTTTGGAAGGATATCTTCGTTGCTTTGTATCTGATAAACAGACACAATGGGTCAAATGGTTGCCTCTGGCTGAATGGTGGTATAACACTTCCTTCCATACAACAACAAAAATGACCCCATTTATGGCACTTTATGGGTATCAACCACCATCCATCACATCATATTTAAGAGAAAATTCTAAGGTTCAAGCAGTGGAACATCACATCGAACATCAACAACAAGTCCTCCAACTCTTAAAGGATAACCTCGTGTTGGCACAGAATAGAATGAAACAATAGGCAGATCAACATCGTAGCAAAAGAAGTTTTGATGTAGGTGATTGGGTATTCCTACGGCTACAACCATATAAGAAAATGTCCCTCAAGCAAGCTAAGAAGGATAATAAATTATCACCAAAGTATTATGGTCCATACAAGGTGTTGCAAAAGATTGGTACTATGGCATACAAATTGGAGCTTCCTGCAGCTTCTCGATTGCACCCAGTTTTCCATGTTTCATGTTTAAAGAAGGTTATAGGAGACAAGCTCCCAGTTCAAACAATATTGCCAGAACTTGACGAGGAAGGAAAAATTATATTGGAACCGGAAGCAACCACAGAAACAAGAACTCGACAGCTACGAAATCGATCAATTTCGGAGTATCTTATCAAGTGGAAGAACTTATCCGCTGAAGATTCCACATGGGAGGATGAGAATTTTTTACATAAGCATCCAGAACTTCTCAAGCGTTGAGGACAACACTTTTTTGAAGGAGAGGGGCATGTTGGGTCCCTATAATACTAGTGATTACCCCATTACTATTGTAGTTGTACCCCTTATTAATATTGTTGTGCCCCTATTATCCCCATATTGTTATTACTGTGCCCCATAGAATCCCTCTATTGTTATTTTTGTGGCTTTATATTATTATTGTTAGGTCGGCTGGGTTATATTGTGACTCCTTAGACTCCTATATATAGAAAGGAGGTTTTGTCATTTGAATAATCGAAGAGTTGTTCATTTATGTAATGTAAAGGAGGTTTCCCCCTCGAAGAGGCTGAATTCTAAGGCGTTGATCTATCTTTTCTATATTTTTCTTGAGCTTGCTTCAAGGATTGAAGTTATGAAACCAGCTCACAAAAAGATAGAAAAGATTGATCAATGCCTTAGAATTCAGCCTCTCCGAGGGGGCAACCTCCTTTACATTACACAAATGAACAATTCTTGGATGATTCAAATGACAAAACCTCCTTTCTATATATAGGAGTCTAAGGAGTCACAATATAACCCAACCGGCCTAACAATAATAATATAAAACCACAAAAATAACAATAGAGGGATTCTATGGGGCACAGTAATAAAAATATGGGGACAATAGGGGCGCAACAATATTAATAAGGGATACAAATAAAATAATAATGGGGTAATCACTAGTATTATAGGGACCTAACATACCCCTCTCCTTCAAAAAAGTATTGTCATCAACGCTTGAGTAGTTCTGGATGCTTCTGTATAAAATTCTCATCCTCCCATGTGGAATCTTCAACGGATAAGTTCTTCCACTTGATGAGATACTCCGAAATTGATTGATTTTGTAGCTGTTGAGTTCTTGTTTTTGTGATTGCTTCCGGTTCCAATATAATTTTTCCTTCCTCGTCAAGTTCTGACAATATTGTTTGAATTGGGATCTTGTCGCCTATAACCTTCTTTAAACATGAAAAACCTGGGTGCACTCGAGACGCTGTAGGAAGCTCCAATTTGTATGCCATAGTACCAATCTTTTGCAACACCTTGTAAGGACCATAATACTTTGGTGATAATTTATTATCCTTCTTAGCTTGCTTGAGGGACATTTGTTTATATGGTTGTAGCCGTAGGAATACCCAATCACCTACATCAAAACTTCTTTCGCTGCGATGTTGATTTGCCTGTTGTTTCATTCTATTATGTGCCAACACGAGGTTATCCTTTAAGAGTTGGAGGACTTGCTGTTGATGTTCCACTGCTTAAACCTTAGAATTTTCTCTTAAATATGATGTGATGGATGGTGGTTGATATCCATAAAGTGCCATAAATGGGGTCATTTTTGTTGCTATATGGAAGGAAGTGTTATACCACCATTCAACTAGAGGCAACCGTTTGACCCATTGTGTCTG